>OU974069.1:3284859-3774503 GCA_918843875.1 Diadumene lineata
GATTGTACCTTTAAATAGAAAAACTGGGAAACCTCAGCATAATTTCATAACATGGCAAGACCTACGTGCATGTGATCATACAGAAGTGTGGAATAAATCTTTGTCTCTTAAGGTATTTCTATTCTTGGTACAAAGCATTTATTATCAATGTGTTATGGGTGGCATGGGTAGCACCTGTCACCGCTGTCACCCCGGTTTGATCCCTGGATTGACTGAGGTGATATGTGAACTGAGTTTGATTGATGTGTTGTTTCTCTCTCATGCCATGAGGGTTTTTCTCCAAGTTTTCCGGTTTTCCTTCCTCATTTAAAATCAACATGTATGAAAAGATGTGTCTAAGATAATTAATGTAGAGGTAGTGAGTGTGAGCGTCCATCTCAATAATAACCACCATGTGGATGAGATGTGTAAAATATTTAATATTTATTAATCCCTGTGGCTGGACCAACAATCAGGTTACAAAGTACTGTGAAGCCCTTTGCAGTTGAAATCTGATAATTTATATGTTAAATAACTTATTTTTCACAGACTCTTCAAACAAGCTCCAAGTTTTTACACATGATATCAAGGCGGAAGAAGTTTCTTGCTGGAAGTGTAATTAATTTTTCTACTCAACAGGTACAAATGCATCAACATAAATGATAGTTATTAATAATAAGCTTATCTGTTCATGCAAACAAGTTGATAATTATAAAAAAAGAAATGTTGTTTTCTCCATATTAGTGTCATTCAGAGAATTGCTGCCCAAATGTTGACCCTACTTAGGGAAGGGTTTAGATGATGGAACCAGACAAAATATCTGCATAGTAAAGTGCAAAGAAACTAAGTTTCCTAGGACTTGCAAATACCCAGCATGCTTGAGAAACCCATAGATTCAGGGATGGTGGTATAACGCGATTATGCGATTTCGCATAATCGGTCTAAAATCGCATAATCCGCGTAATCGCGAAAAAATCGCATAATAAGCCAAAATTTTCACAAGTATGAGTAAAAAACAAGCAAAATATCGTTACTTCTTGAAAAACATAAGAAAAGAAAGGTTTTATTTTGTAAACAAATCTCGAGAAGAGCCTTAAAAACTCCACAAAAACAAGCCAGACTCGCACGATTTTTCGCTTTACCAAAATGCTTTCATATGCCAAAAATTACACACTTTGAATTGCAGGACAAGTTAAATATCAATAATATTTTTTTAAATATAAGAATAGATAACACAGGCTACGGACATTATGGAGAGGTCAAAAACAATATGGAGACAGAACCTTACCACTCTTACTCTAAGGATTACCAGGTCTCAGCCAATCAAATTAGTTCCTTCTTAAGCGGATTTTCATTGCAGTAACATTACCATAATCAACCAATCACACGATGGACTAGCAGTAAGAATTACCTTGGCCAGTAATGTTACCAAACACATGACCATATGTTCACGAAAATCGCGTTAAAACTACACGAAAATGTGCTGAAAAATATTCCTTTGCATTCAATGAACAATAACTAGCTGAAACAAGTGGTTAGTTATCCCACTTTACAAAAACTAAAATTCACTGTAAACTTTTGGCCATGACATGTCATTTCCGTTTTATCTGACATGTTATTCACGCAATAAAAAGATGCACGTTTTAGAGAATTTAGCGATAAGTTGAATGCAAACTCGTTTTCTTCGTGAAACTGACAAATTCCTCGATAAAGGAATTTAAAAAATACGTTCCGCCGTCTCTTCGTCTCGTAACACTTCTAAATCGATTTTCGCACTAATAGCCAAATGCTACTATACTATCTACATCTACATGGTTCCAGCACTTGGCAAAGTCCATTGGGTTACTAGCTGTATTTTAGTACGAGGTCTCATTGACTAGTAGCCTTTATTCGAACATTCGCGCCAAGCCGACCTCAATGCTGGTTGCAGAGACAGACACTGAGGGTGGTCACTGCCAGAGATTTGTTTACGTCCTCAGCGGTTCTTTTACGTCCACCTTATAACATAGTCAGAGTGAAGGCAGACGGGACCTCCGGCTTTACGTCCTTATCCGAGAAGACGAGGCACTGAGAAAGTAAAGTATCTTGCCTAAGGACACAACGTGATCGCCCGGTCTGGGAATCGAACCCGGTCCAGTGGACCCGAAGTCCAATGCCTTAACCACTAGGCCACCACGTCTCTCTGCAAGTGAGTGTTATTTCATAAACTAACCTGCTGCCATCTTCATTATCCATTGCTGTCTTTTAGTTTCAGTATTTCAAATCGAACTCCATGCACAGTCTCCACGCGCGAACATGCCAAATTCATTTTGTTTGAAGTCACCACATGAATATATTTCTGAAACATTTTGGTTGTTTTTCCTCCCATTTCATTCAAGTTGCTGTTGAGCACTTCAAGTTTACAATGCAAAACAATCTACCCGTAAAAATATTTAGCTGATATTATAATTACAAGTCTAAGAGCCTTGTGAATATCGTCAACAATTACATAATCCCGCTATTCGACTGCACTGCTTGCTGTAATACGTAATGTATCAATCAATGTGTCAGTAAGATTACCAACTCATGACTGAAATTGTACACAACTCCTTGACTGGGTGAAGTTTCGTGATAAAGTTGAATTTGGTCTCTCGACAAGATCCGCACTCGCATTTTCTTTTCTTTGTGAAATATACATAGACTTACGATGTTTTAACACGTTCTTGAAATGGAAATTTCGCGCCAAAAATTGACTGACCTTTGTTTGGGCATTCTCGCAAAAATAAAGGGTCACAGTGAATAACTTTTGCTTGTTAATATATATAACTTTTAGTCTACCGTGAGGCATTGCAAAATATGTTTTTAACGAGACACCTCGAGATGGAATGTCTAGAAAGCTGCAAACTTGAGAGAAGCCATTAAAATGCTGCAAATTAATTTGCATATAAAACGCAAATTTTTTATTGCAAAGCTCTTCAAATGCTTTTTTTTCGAGAAAATAATTAAGAAAAGTATTTCATAAAATTTCACGTAAAGGAAAGTCTACACCAAAATTATGGAAGTTTTGAAGGGAATTACTATTTCATTATTTTTTCAAGCTCTGAATAGCTAGCCTGTCACTTTGAAAACATTAGACCTTTTTTCATCCTATTGTTACTTAGTCTCCCTCGCATCCGTTTCCGGTCTGTTCGAAAAAATCTCCAGCCCAGTAACGGCTGCTCACATTCGACACTAATCTCTTGACCAATCAGATTTTGGGTTCTATATTTCACTACCACTTCGCGCCAAAAATCTGAACCAACCACAGATCATCTTTTATATATAAGGTATATTGCGTCACAAACACTAGTTTGTGAGATCAGTGACAAACAATATTGTTTATAATTGACGGGGAAAAAAAGAACTATTTCCAAATATGAATACTTTTTACTTCTTGTGAATTCCGGATGAGCATATAAATCATCGGCCTGGTTTTTGATTATCGTCCTAGGTGTTTCTCCATTCAGCTCGAATCTCGCGGTGTCATCTCTCTTACGACAGAAAACAGGGAGTGACTAAACGTCGTGGGTCGTGGGTCGTGGGTAGAATGTCGTGGGTCGTGGGTAAAATGTCGTGGGTCGTGGGTAGAATGTCGTGGGTCGTGGGTAAAATGTCGTGGGTCGTGGGTAAGATGTCGTGGGTCCAAAATAAAAATTAAAATAAATGAAATGCGAAAAACTACAAATTTAAATAAATGAAATACAATAAATTAAACTTAAAATTAATCGGCTGCACGAGGAAAGCAACATAAATTAAATACGGCAACAGAAAGAACAATGAACTTAGTGAACTTGTTTTTGGTATAATCATATGGAACATTAATACATCTGTTACAGTTTATTTGCCTAAGCTCCAGTTAGCATTGTAAAGGCAGCAATGCTTTTAAGGGGACGAATAATTTAGTTTCTATTACTTTGTGTTACTCTACGATTAATTATGAATTTTAAGAGTACCGAGTGTCACATACTGTAATCTAAAACCTTTATATTTACACAATCGGAATCATTGTTTAGCTTTGTGAAGCAATACCTTCGATCTAACTCGTTTATTTCTACATGTATATCTAATTTTACTCGCTACAAAGGCACACCAAAGTGAGTGATGCTAATTTATTTATACGTAGTTAACATTTAAGTGAAATTCCTATTGATTATCGATCGTTATTGTGTACTTATTTTAGATCATTCACACTTGTACATTTTGTTAACATGATTGTGATATTGTGATGCTAAGTAAGTGAACTATATTGTTACGAAAGATTTTTATATCTATTTTAGTTCCCACAAACACGAAAATTACTGAGTAAGCTGCAATAAACGGAAGTCTGTGTGCTTTAGGATCGTGTGAAATCATCTACTATCAATTTGCTATCCGCCATCCAATATAATTATATTTACCGAAGTCTTGTTCTTCATGTGCGTTAACTATTTTTGTTGTGTTTACTTGTGTTTACACTTGTTTTTTATGTGACCAGAAATTAGTAACTGTCCATGCATGTCTATACCTAATGCGAGGTTAATTCCTCATATCAAACACCTATAATAAAAAATCTCCCCCAATAAATCAGGAAAGTGAAACGGAATCGGAAAACAAAACACTAAAAAAACGGCAAACTAATGAAAAGAACATAGGCATACACGGAGACGAAAGAATATATTAAGTGTTTTATTGTGTAATATATTGTGATAAACGTGAAAATAAGTTCAATCTGTTTTGGAATCTCAAGCTGGATGAAGAGCTAAAAACGTTACAAAAAGAATTTTCAGATAAAATGGAGAGGTATAATTATCATCATTGTTATCATTACATTGGCAATGTCGTTCGTATGAGTGGGAAACAGTACGTATCGTATCGTAGCCATAGTTTCTAAGAAACACGACAAGCTTAAGCTAAGAAAAAAATGAATTTTGTCGCCTTGAAGGCGACAAAATGCACAGTAGGAGTCGTAACATAATCGTGGTTTGTGGTTGTTTGTCATTCAACAATGGCAATTACTCTCCTGTATAACTCTATGCTATAAGGACTGCTTTTTGGATATAATTCATCAAGCTATTACTATTAAGTTCTTTAACATTTATTTAGTAATCTTAAAATCGTACTAAAAATAATACCCCAGGTAATCAATAACTGATTACGTGATCATCATGCTGGTCCTGGGCAATGTCTTGTCATATATTGAAGCTAGTTAATAAAGTTAAAATCTTACGGGGTCACAATAGATGTTGTACCCTGCGCGCGGATTTCAAAGTTGACTAGTTGCTCGACGGTGATTAGCTATGGCTACGTACTCGTGTATGATAGTATGATCCTCACTAAAGTTATCTCGAGCTCTCTCGATAGCGGGAAGCACTAGCATGTTCTTAATACCAGTATCTGTGCTACACCTAAAAATTTAGCGAGGAAATCAAGCAAGGGAGAGCAGCAAGTCTTTACCACGAAAATGGCGCCAAATTCTATCACAAAGAAAACAAAACGGTTATTTGGGATCAAGATGTTCTGGATACTAGCTGCAAATGAATGGAATATTTTACCATGGAATATTTTACCAGATAAGTTAAAATCTCAATGAATGACTGTTAACAGACGTAAAAATATTTGAAGGAATGAATCATTATAGACGAATCAAATTGATAATATTGTACTAATTTCATATTTTCTTTTTCTTTCTTTTTGTGATTTATTATTTTATTATAATTTTTTATTCGAGTGTTGATTTAGCTATATATCTATTTTGAATTAGTTTTTTTGTTGAGATTAAATAATTATTGTTGAAACGATAACATTGCTTTGAATAACAACTTAATCTATAAATTAACACGACTTTGCTTTTCTCTTTTCTTTTCTTTTACGTTTCAACTGCTTTTAAGGTGGCTCGCCCGAAAGCAGCGCAGCAGAAGTTACTAGGTGGCTCGCCCGTAAATCTGCTCTTGAAATGATAACATTCTGCTTTAAATAATAACTTAATCGATAAACTAACACGATGTTGCTTCTCTCTTTTCTTTCCTTTTAAGTTTCAACTGCTTTTAAGGTGGCTCGCCCGAAAGCAGAGCAGCAGAAGTTACTAGGTGGCTCGCCCGTAAATCTGCTCTTGAAATGATAACATTCTGCTTTAAATAATAACTTAATCTACAAACTAACACGATGTTGCTTCTCTCTTTTCTTTTCTTTTAAGTTTCAACTGCTTTCAAGGTGGCTCGCCCGAAAGCAGAGCAGCAGAAGTTACTAGGTGGCTCGCCCGTAAATCTGCTCTTGAAATGATAACATTCTGCTTTAAATAATAACTTAATCTACAAACTAACACGATGTTGCTTCTCTCTTTTCTTTTCTTTTAAGTTTCAACTGCTTTCAAGGTGGCTCGCCCGAAAGCAGAGCAGCAGAAGTTACTAGGTGGCTCGCCCGTAAATCTGCTCTTGAAACGATAAAATTCTTCTTTGAATAATAACTTAATCTATAAATTAACACGGCTTCAATTTGCTTTGTAAGATACAAAGCACAAAATTGCGCAAATCGTATCATAAATGTTGTTAGTAAACTGAATGTACCTAACTAAAACAATAACAAAATATGTCCATTAGAACATTGTTCATCGCTGTACATGTATTGATTAGGGCTATAAACTATATTATTAACTATAACTATTGAATTCAAGTGCAATTAGCTGTTAAGCTAGAAAGCCGTTTTCATTAAATGAGTTACGGCTGCGTTCATCGTTACGGTTACGATATCACTTCAATACTATGGTCTACAATCGTTTTACTATAGCTTGCTAGCTTGTAAATGAATTGCATCTAATTATGAACATCGTTTATTTACGAAATTAATGAAATAATGTACACAGTTTTTTGGCATTTTTTTGAATTTAATACGTTTTAGTATAGTTTTACGAAGTTTAAATACTTCTTTCCATTTAAATGTACTTTCTTTAATTTCTTATCACACATTTAGAAATATTTTATTTCAAATTTATGTTTATCTTTTTAGACATGTTTCCGTTCTTAGTTAAGTAGCGATGATAGCTGTGTCATGACACATGGCTTCCACAAGGTGACCTAATCCTGGAATTATTAACACTTTTTACGGATCCCTGCTTAGAACTTTTCTCTTGGCTTAAGCTTCTCGTGCATAAGAATCATCTGCCGTATCGTAGCGGTATCGTAGCCGTACTGTTTACCACTCATGCGAAAACGACTCTATCGAGGTATGGATACTGTAACACTTCAAACTAAACGTTTTGTAAAATCTTTATAATTGTGTCAATCAATCAGAACATTGCAAGAGACCACTTTAACGGATGTGAAGCAGGATACATGAGGATAACACCTTTATAGGTGTTTGATGTGATATGAGGAATTAACTTGACATTTGACAATAAACATCAAACAATTTGAAAGTTGAGTACGTTTGTGTTTTTAAAAACGTTTCCAAAGGACCCCAAGAGTTATAAATTCGTCTCTTTTTTGTATTACTTTTCTGGTGGGCACAAAATGAAGTCGTTTATCACATCAGGCTGCCCAATCTCTGGAGTAGACTGCTGGCAACTTAAATGAAAAGGCTTGAATTACAATTTCTGTTGCCGTATTTAATGTATTTTGCGTTCCTCGTGCCAATTAATTTTAAGTTTAATTTATTGTATTTCATTTATTTTAATTTTTATTTTGGACCTACGACATCCTACCCACGACCCACGACATTTTACCCACGACCCACGACATTTTACCCACGACCCACGACATTCTACCCACGACCCACGACATTCTACCCACGACCCACGACCCACGACGTTTAGTCACTCCCCAGAAAACAAATCACACTGAATGTTACCTGACGTTCAAATGAGACCTTACAACTGTCAGAAAACCGAAAAAAAATTCTCTAAATATAAAGACTACATTCTTCTTTTTAATATATTGATGAACAATATATAATATGGGAAAAATCTTTGCTAACATTTTGGTGTTACTTGCAAACTCTCGTGTTTGACCTTTGATACTGCGCTCAGTATGGTGCTGGCTTTTGCGGGATTCTGTCATGTTTACAATTAATCGTGCTCTGATTGGCCAACAATTGATGAACTCTTGACAGATTTTGACAGTTTTAGAACAAAGGGAAAGAGATTAGTGTCGAATGTGAGCAGCCGTTATGGGCTGGAGATTTTTTCGAACAGACCGGAAACGGATGCGAGGGAGACTAATTGTTACTATGATGTCGTATATTGCTTGTATGTGACTCGTCTGTAGTTTCAGACAAGACCGTCATGGGCTTACGACCTGGCTAGATGCAGTATTTTGAGTTGGCACTGACAGCTATCTCAAGTGCGCGCCATATCATGGTAATATTACTAAATACCGATAATATGATCTCGCGGACAAATCACTTGACCGGCGTGTTTGTGAAATTTCATTGCGTTTCACCACTGTATCTAAGATTTAAACAGTCTCAAAATATGTCAATTTCTGTCGCTCAAATAAATCCACTGAAAATTTGAGTAAAACTGTAATAATTTTTGAAAGAAGAAGAATCGATTCACGGACTTCACGAGGTCGCCTCAAAAGCCGATCGTTCTCACTTGATTGACGTCTAATTGGCATACTAATGAGATTACCTGTCTGTGCGTACCGCCAGCCTTGTTGTAATGTGTTCTTGAGCATAGTAGCAACCGACAGTATGTAACTGTAATGTTCTACTAATCACAGACATGTGGTCAAACAATTTTCTTCGGCGTCCATGATTTTGGTGTTAGTTTTAGACTTTCATTCACATGAAATTTAATGAAATACTTTTCTTATATTGATATTCATATTTTTGCAAAATTTTGGACTGCCCGTCATTCAGTCTATTTCAGACCTCGACTTGCATTGTTTGCTGAGGGAAGGGAAAGCGTTCTTGTTCGGCCGAGCCTAGCTCACCAAAAGCGCTTGATATTTGATTTTCTAGGCAAATCTAGGTCGTTTGATTTCAGTAACGGCAGCGATTGCCTCGACTTTTTGGAAGAGTTTAGACTGCCCAATACTAAGTGCCAAATACTGTTTATATAGCAATGATAATATAGTTAGACTGATTCCATAGTCTATAATATAGTATGCCGAAGGAAGACAAAGTGTCTTCATTCGAATGGATTAGCTCACAAGAAGCGGAAAATACGACTTGTTTGTTTTGTCCATCGAAAACGATTCCCTTGATATTTTTTTAAAATTTTGGACTGCCCCATTCAAGACCGCGACGGGCTGTCGTGCATACTGCGTTATTTATAAACGTCCTTTGAGACGAGATCTGTTATTAAGCAGACATTTAGACAAAAATTATCGTACTCATCAAGAACTTAACTTGTGTGTTTCGGTCTTGAGGCATTACAAATAAAACGATTATTAGAGCATAAATATTTTGAATAGCTTGAGTAGCTTTTGAAGACCTTGGTATAAAATACCTATTTGCTAGTAATGATTGTGCAAAATGATCATTTCACTTGGCAGCTTCACACTGCCGTATTAACCTTTTCACATACTGTCGGTCGCTACTATGCTCAAGAACACATTACAACAAGGCTGGCGGTACGCACAGACAGATAATCTCATTAGTATGCCAATTAGACGTCAATCAAGTGAGAACGATCGGCTTTTAGAGGCGACCTCGTGAAGTCCGTGAATCGATTCTTCTTCTTTCAAAAATTATTACAGTTTTACTCAAATTTTCAGTGGATTTATTTGAGCGACAGAAATTGACATATTTCGAGAATGTTTAAATCTTAGATACAGTGGTGAAACGCAATGAAATTTCACAAACACGCCGGTCAAGTGATTTGTCCGCGAGATCATATTATCGGTATTTAGTAATATTACCATGATATGGCGCGCACTTGAGATAGCTGTCAGTGCCAACTCAAAATACTGCATCTAGCCAGGTCGTAAGCCCATGACGGTCTTGTCTAAAACTACAGACGAGTCACATACAAGCAATATACGACATCATAGTAACAATAGGATGAAAAAAGGTCTAATGTTTTCAAAGTGACAGGCTAGCTATTCAGAGCTTGAAAAAATAATGAAATAGTAATTCCCTTCAAAACTTCCATAATTTTGGTGTAGTTTTAGACTTTCCTTTACGTGAAATTTTATGAAATACTTTTCTTAATTATTTTCTCGAAAAAAAAGCATTTGAAGAGTTTTGCAATAAAAAATTTGCGTTTTATATGCAAATTAATTTGCAGCATTTTAATGGCTTCTCTCAAGTTTGCAGCTTTCTAGACATTCCATCTCGAGGTGTCTCGTTAAAAACATATTTTGCAATGCCTCACGGTAGACTAAAAGTTATATATATTAACAAGCAAAAGTTATTCACTGTGACCCTTTATTTTTGCGAGAATGCCCAAACAAAGGTCAGTCAATTTTTGGCGCGAAATTTCCATTTCAAGAACGTGTTAAAACATCGTAAGTCTATGTATATTTCACAAAGAAAAGAAAATGCGAGTGCGGATCTTGTCGAGAGACCAAATTCAACTTTATCACGAAACTTCACCCAGTCAAGGAGTTGTGTACAATTTCAGTCATGAGTTGGTAATCTTACTGACACATTGATTGATACATTACGTATTACAGCAAGCAGTGCAGTCGAATAGCGGGATTATGTAATTGTTGACGATGTTCACAAGGCTCTTAGACTTGTAATTATAATATCATCAGCTAAATATTTTTACGGGTAGATTGTTTTGCATTGTAAACCTGAAGTGCTCAACAGCAACTTGAATGAAATGGGAGGAAAAACAACCAAAATGTTTCAGAAATATATTCATGTGGTGACTTCAAACAAAATGAATTTGGCATGTTCGCGCGTGGAGACTGTGCATGGAGTTCGATTTGAAATGCTGAAACTAAAAGACAGCAATGGATGATGAAGATGGCAGCAGGTTAGTTTATGAAATAACACTCACTTGCAGGTTTATAGTATAGTAGAATTTGGCTTTTAGCGCGAAAATCGATTTAGAAGTGTTACGAGACGAAGAGACGGCGGAACGTATTTTTTAAATTCCTTTATCGAGGAATTTGTCAGTTTCACGAAGAAAACGAGTTTGCATTCAACTGATTTTAAAACATGCAATGATGGACGAACATACTTATCGCTAAATTCTCTAAAACGTGCATCTTTGTATTGCGTGAATAACATGTCAGATAAAACGGAAATGACATGTCATGGCCAAAAGTTTACAGTGAATTTTAGTTTTTGTAAAGTGGGATAAATAACCACTTGTTTCAGCTAGTTATTGTTCATTGAATGCAAAGGAATATTTTTCAGCACATTTTCGTGTAGTTTTAACGCGATTTTCGTGAACATATGGTCATGTGTTTGGTAACATTACTGGCCAAGGTAATTCTTACTGCTAGTCCATCGTGTGATTGGTTGATTATGGTAATGTTACTGCAATGAAAATCCGCTTAAGAAGGAACTAATTTGATTGGCTGAGACCTGGTAATCCTTAGAGTAAGAGTGGTAAGGTTTTGTCTCCATATTGTTTTTGACCTCTCCATAATGTCCGTAGCCTGTGTTAGATACGTTTTCTGTGTAAAAAACTTGAAAAAAACATGAAAAACCCCATAGCACAATCGAGACTCGTGCGATTTAACGTTTATCAACAAGGCGTCACTCGCAATGGCAGAGTGTAGACTAGAACTAGTTTTGTTTTAGCGGCAATTTTAATTGGTTGAAATGATCCAATGAGCTTTGCTGTTATATATCTGAACAATTACATGTGCTTAATTACAATAAATTATTCCAGATTATGCTTGATTATTCTATTGTAAGATGGATAAATTTTTATTTATGGGCCATGCAGTATTATGGGATTCAGCCCATTCACATTTCCTGACTTACCAGAAGTAGAGCAAGTATACCAGTATTTAAAGAAAAGTAGAAAATAGGGTGTTATGTAATAGTTATGTACTAAATATGACTGACCGGCTAAAAACTAGATAGACTGCACAAAATAAATTTAGCATGATTGAGAACTATTTGAACTTTTTGAACTAGTATTGAGTAAGGCTATTTTTTATAAATCAGTATGAAACAGTTACGGTAATGTTACGGTAAGTATGTGCATGTTTCTTTTGGAGTCGTTATCATAAACTGAGAAATATTGTTTGTTTTTTGTTTGCCTAAATATTTATATTTAGAAAACCTTTCAGTTAATTAACTAAAGGTACTAATGAAAATCTCTCTCAGGACAATGTCTATAGATAGTACACAGCTTATTGTTATTAAAGAGGTTATGCTGTCAGATCTATTAATAAATCATTAATATGTTTTTCATGTTTTCATTTGACTTAAGAAATATTCTAAACTTAAAATGCTCACAAAATGGTTTTATACAATTTTCTGTAATATTGCATAACGTTTTGCAATATTGCGCAATTTTTCCGCATAATCAACACTTTTTCCCGCATAATCAATTATTTTTTCCGCATAATTTTATCAGAAATTCCGCATAATTTTGATTTTTTTTCCACATCATACCACCATCCCTGTAGATTGCTGTAAATGAAATCAGAACTAGGTTGTTTAGTTTGTAGTGATGATTTTCCCCTGAAAATAAATCCATGATGTTTCATTCTCATTTATTTTCTGTTGCTATGGCATGTTTATGTTAATGAGAGTTACATTATTTTTGCAAATAAAATAATTGATATACAACTTGCGCTCTGATTGGCTGAGACCTGTGCTATATGAGAGCACAATGCATGCTTGCACACATTTCTCTCCACAAATAATCCAGAAAATCTATCCAAAAATGTGATTGTATTTTCTAAAAATAATAAAACCTGGGCAGTATTGCTCTATGGAGTTATAGAGCATAAATAATATATATTTAAGAGGAAGAGAGAGGCATTAGGGGGAGCATGTTGCCTTGTATTGCAGTTATTCCTTGAGAAGATATTTAGCAATAAAATGACACATAGTTGTAAACAGTTGCAATATATATATTTTTGGTCATTTAGAAATTGTAAAAGCAAGATGGAGATACTGTCATCTTCCCTTTACGGTGTCTAAATTACAAAACTATATTCACAACTGTTTCTATAGAAACACAGACACAGCCCACACTAGTATTTAATAATATTAGTTTTTATCTCTGTCATTGATAGTAAGTTGTACATTATTACTTTGCAGGCATCCATAAGGCTTCACTACATGTTAAAAAAGCATATTGAGGTAGGTAGCATGGTATCATTTGGAATAATGTTGACAATGAACATAATAGAATTTTTATCCATCGGTTTAGTCTATTAGCTGTTGTTTCATGATTCTACAATGAGTATATAGCCAGAGATATGTTTCTTTGAAAAATAAAACTAAAATGAAGTGAATTGAGACGAGATGAAATGAAATGAAATAGGAAAGACACAAATTTCATCTTATTTTTCTTTTTACAGCTTCAACGAAAAGCAGAAAATGGTTCTCTTTTATTTGGTACCATTGATTCTTGGTTACTATGGAAACTAACAAAAAATAAACAGCATCTGACTGACTATTCTAATGCCAGCTCAACAGGAATTTTTGATCCTTTTGTTGTAAGTTTGTTCTCCCCTAATTGATTTACTTTTAGATTACCTCTAATTAAGGGTCACCATTGGGACTTTCTAAAGTTTGCAGCTGAATAGAGGTTCAGCATAAATCAACATATAAAGGGTAAAAAAATAGCAGGGTACAATATTTTATTGATTATTTAAATAAATTGACATCTTTTAACAAAAAATACATTCAACAGCCATTCAATTTTGATTACATGATGACAAATACATACACCTAAAGTAGAAACATTTATATGGCTTATATTAGCAATAATTTTTCTACTTTCAGTAGCTGTATTTGTCATTGTGTAACCAAAGTTTGATGGCCAATTGATGGAGGCTCAGAACAATAGCAAACAAATGCTGGGACTGCCAAAACGTGATTGCAGTCATTTAAGAGAGGTGGCTGCTTAATAGAAGAATCAAATTCATAATTTAGGAAAAATTTGGGTTATTATATTTGCGTCAGTCTCATAGAGAGTGACAGGTTAATAGAGGTAGCTGGCTATGGAATTGTTCCAGAATAAATTGTTTGCATGATGTTCCAAAATACTGTCATACTGATTGTTCTTCTTGCAATGACAGCATAATACTTGATAGACAGACGCCAGACAGACAGAGAACCAGACAGACAGACATACACACAGACAGATAAGGAGCCAGACAGACAGACTGACTGATATTTTGTTATCATAATGTCCAAAATAAATGAAAAATATATATATTAAACAAGTAACTGTCAAAAAGTATCCAATTTTAAATCAAAGTGTGTTATAATTTCAGATGGAATGGAGTTCAGTTCTAACAACCTTAT
The DNA here is from genome assembly GCA_918843875.1 of Diadumene lineata. NCBI lineage: Eukaryota > Metazoa > Cnidaria > Anthozoa > Actiniaria > Diadumenidae > Diadumene > Diadumene lineata. Next base: position 3,299,227 of record OU974069.1, read on the forward strand.
TTAATATTCCCAGCGTAATGCTGCCTAAAATTGTAGACACAAGGTATGTTTGGGATATCAAAACTCAGTTTCATGAAATTTCTAAAACTATTAACTTCTCTGATTAACTTAACAATGAATTACATGTTAATTAACTTAACAATGGATTACCCTGTTGCGTCATCCCCTTTCTACGCATTTCACCTGATGATGACTAGCTTAATGCAGTTTTACAACAAGACTAACATCGTGAGACAAATGATAAGTAACTTTTTATTTATATGCTTTATCCACGATGAATAACAATCTAATGAATTACAGTTTTGACACTCAGTTTGCAATGATCTTCTGTCAGTGGTAAATTGATGAATGTGCAAAATGTTGATTTATTTTCATCAAAGTCGGGGGGCTAAGCTTAATTTCCTATTCACCCTCCCCACCCCTATCATTTATCAAAAAAAAAAAAAAAAAAATCAAAATATTATCAACCGATTTCAAAAAAATTGGGCTAGCCCTCCTAGCCCTTCCCCAGCTCCGCCATCCCTGAGAAAGCCAGACTAAAAAGTTATCATTTCTAGAATTTAGATTTTTGACATGGGTTAGCTTTTTATGTGAAACAATAATGATTATGATGATGGTGATGGTGACAATTGTTCTTTTCAGTGGTGATATTTGTAAGTCAGCAAAAGAAATATTTGGATCACCAATTCCTATTAGGGCTGTGGTAAGTCAAAAGTGGCCAAAGTATTTTTTTCAATAAGTATAATTAAAAGGTGCCATAGTTTTCCCCTCCCCCCTCATTGTCAAGGATTTTTGAAAAATAGAGACAAACAATGACAAGACATTTTTCAGATGTCTTGATCCATGTGAATTCTAATGAATTGTTATGAATCAGGGTTATTTTTTCTTGTTAATCTATCATGTGTTTTTGATGTTTCATCCAGGTTGCTGATCAGCAAGCAGCAATGTTTGGTCAATGCTGTTTTGATGTAGGAGACATAAAATGTACTTTAGGAACAGGGACATTTATTGATGTAAATACAGGAAAATATCCCCATGCCTCTGTGGCAGGTAAGTGTGATGTGAACACTTTTCCTGTTACTGTTTTTTTTATTTATAATTTATTTAATGATTCACCCGAAGGTGGGTATAAACACAAAAGGGCTCTAAGTCCCCTCCAAGGTATTTACACCCTGTTGGTAAAACTAAAATAAGCAGTGATTAAGGCCTATGACTGGTTTTCTGAAGCCTGGATAGCACTATTTGCCAAATATATCCATCAGATAAATTCTATAGGAATTGCCCTAATTTACTATGATGTCACATCAATACAATGTTGATAATTTTATCCTGTCCTTGTACAACAGGCCCCTTGAAAAGTAGGTAGATCAAATGAATAAATTGTGCACCTTTTAGGGTCTGTGGCTTAGTTTGTACACTGAGTAATAAGCTCCATGTAGCTTTACAAACAAATGTTGTGGAATTTGTGGCTTTTTTATTTTGCTGACACATAAAAGTATTTACCTGGTCAACAGCTGAATCTCTTTTCTTTTGCGAGTCCAGTTTAACAACAGAATGTCCATCTGGGGCCGGTTGTACGAAGCTTGGATAAAGTTATCCACTGGATAAAGTTATCCACTCCAAAGGATTTCTTTAGAATTTGTCCGTTGGATAGCGTTTTATCCGGTGGATAGCGCTATTCAGGCTTCGTACAACCGGCCCCTGATAGTTAGACTGTCTCTTCTAACTGGGGAATTACCAATGCAAGAAATTCATTAGTGTGCTGTCTGTGATTGACCAAAGAAAAATAACAACATTCCTGGAATATTCTGTCTGGCCATGGTTTTTGTATTCACACTGTAAAACTAGTGCAATACCTCAGTACTTAACCTTGTTTGTTTTAGGCCTCTATCCCATTGTTGGTTGGAAAATTGGTGCAGAAGTAGTGTATTTGGCAGAGGGTTGTGCTTCTGGGACAGCAACGTCAATGAATTGGGCTCAAAGAATGGGTAATGATTTATAAGTGTTTTGTTTGCTTAAGTCTTACTGTCTTGCCTTATGAAATTATTGTATATGCTTTGCAGGATTTTTCAGTGATGTCAAGCAAACAAGTGATATGGCATTTTCTGTGGAAAGTATGCTTTTTGAAATGTTAATTTTAAACACAGGGAGCCCAGCCCGGCTTACGTGATAATGCCAACTCCACTACAATAGCTAGAGTTGGACACTTATGTCACTCAACAACTAGTGGTCACACAGCATTTAATTTGATAATACCTGTAATAAAACACTACTATTTACTTAACAAGAGTAACGCAAGTGTGGGGTGATGTTACACTAGTTAAGTAAATAGTGTTTTGTTACAAGTCTTATCAACTGACTTATGTTACAATCTCATAATTAACGGTTGGCTGGTTTGTGCACTGCATGACCTCTAGTTGTTGACATAAGAGTCCGACTTTATCAGTGGAGTCGGCAATACCTCATAAACCGGCTTCCTGTGTTTTAACTATAAATTAATGACTTTTTTCAACGTAAATGTGGATGGAATGGTCGTGACTTGCTCACTGGCATATTGTGGCTTCATACATTCAACAAAAATATTGTTAGCAAATGGTCTGTTATTAGGCAATGACTTTATTGCTATGACAACCATTCACAGTTATAGTACTTTCTACCAGGGCTCATTATGACTCACATATTTATTGGGTGATGCACCTTTTGATTATTACTCATGCCCAGGCCTTACCATGCCGAGTCTTAAAATGCAGTGTGTAAAATTTGATTTTATTTCTTTTGTTCCCAAGTCAGTTGTTTTACTAGTTTTTAATAATTGTGTTTCCGTTGATTTGCTTTGGCAGGTTCTGATGGTGTTTGTTTTGTACCAGCTTTTAATGGCCTTCAGGTAAATTGCTTGACTACATTGAAAATAGGTAACATTGTTACAGTACCATTAGTTTACAGTTAGGACCCTTCAACTATAAAGTACTTAGTTTGTACTTTTTTTCTGCTTTTTTAACATGAGTAAATCATTAAGAAATCAGTTTTATTTTGATAACTCAGTGTATTTGAGTTTCAGTCCTACTTTTTGGATTTCAGGATTTGAAGTAGTAGAAAGCTTAAAATAAAAACTAAATAAAATAAATAAATCCAAGTGTTCATGGTTCGAGAGTCCTCTATGTAAATCTGTACTTGCAAAGAGATTGGGTGACAAATATTTATAAAAGATTAGCCAATCAAACACGCTAAGGTTTGGTATGTCACACAATCTTTTTCAAAAGATATTGATACAAGACCTAGTCTCCCTCGCATCCGTTTCCGGTCTGTTCGAAAAAATCTCCAGCCCAGTAACGGCTGCTCACATTCGACACTAATCTCTTTCCCTTTGTTCTAAAACTGTCAAAATCTGTCAAGAGTTCATCAATTGTTGGCCAATCAGAGCACGATTAATTGTAAATATGACAGAATCCCGCGAAAGCCAAGACCATACTGAGCGCAGTATCAAAGGTCAAACACGAGAGTTTGCAAGTAACACCAAAATGTTAGCAAAGATTTTTCCCATATTATATATTGTTCATCAATATATTAAAAAGAAGAATGTAGTCTTTATATTTAGATATTTTTTTTTCGGTTTTCTGACAGTTGTAAGGTCTCATTTGAACGTCAGCTAACATTCAGCGTGATTTGTTTTCTGTCGCAAGAGAGAAGATGACACCGCGAGATTCGAGCTGAATGAAGAAACACCTAGGACGATAATCAAAAACCAGGCTGATTTATATGCTCATCCGGAATTCACAAGAAGTAAAAAGTATTCATATTTGGAAATAGGTCTTTTAATTCCCCGTCAATTATAAACAATATTGTTTGTTACTGATCTCACAAACTAGTGTTTGTGACGCAATATACCTTATATATAAAAGATGATCTGTGGTTGGTTCAGATTTTTGGCGCGAAGTGGTAGTGAAATATAGAACCCAAAATCTGATTGGTCAAGAGATTAGTGTCGAATGTGAGCAGCCGTTACTGGGCTGGAGATTTTTTCGAACAGACCGGAAACGGATGCGAGGGAGACTATACAAGACCATGACTTGACGCAGAATCTGTGTTTCTTGTAAATCAATTGAATGCCAATCTCTAAGTTGTGTTATTAATATCTAATTATTATTAATCCTTTGTGGACCACAATCACTTCATTCTACCTGGCTTTTTTAAATGGATGTAAATAATAAAATTATGTAAATGCAAATTAGGGTTAACTATCTCTCATGTAATTAATTTTGATTTATGCTGCACAAGTGAGGTCACAATAGTGAGTCGCGTTCAAAAAGACAATCCTCCTTTTGTATCTCCATTATTGTGACCTTAGTTGTGAGTATAAATTAAAGAGTGCACACACTAGAGTGCAAACAATATATCCCTGAAACACTAATTACTAAATAGTGCAAAATAGTGCTAATTAAAAAAAAGAAAACAATAGAATTTGCATAAAATAACACTATTTAGTATTATTAAAGTTTCACTGATTAATTGTTTACACTCTAAAAGTGTGCAACATAAATACCACTAAATAGTGCTAGTTTATAGTAATTCTATTGTTCTCTTTTGTTTAATTAGTGCTATTTACTACTAAATAGTGATCACTGTTGCACACATTTAGTGTTTACACTCTATGAGCTTATTGCAATTTGATTTTTATCTTTCAAGGCACCGATAAATGACAGCAAGGCATGCGTGTCACTGATGGGAATCAAATCCACCACTACCAAGGCTCATATTGTAAGAGCAATACTAGAATCTATCGCATTCAGGTCAGTGAACTGTTCCCTTATTGCAGTTTTCCATTTTCTGTAAAGTCAGACAAATAAACGTTTTAGTGCCATTTGGTGTTTTTGTTTGCACCCGTCGATCAAGACTCTGATTACCACAAGAATTAACCTTTGATTCATCATGAGCAAGTTCGAACAGACCTCAATATAAGGGCGTTGCTTCACTTACTCTTTCTTCTCTAAAAGATACCAAAAGCATGAGTTTTAGTGCTATTCAACCCCTATAAGATACCAAAAAATGATGATTTTTCAAATGTCATATTTTAAACCCTAAGAGATTTCAAATCGCTGCTTTTTACTCCGAAGAGATATGACGTGCATCCCCGATCGTTTAGTCCAGGAGTCCCCCCCCTCTCTCCAGAATATGAGTAATGGGATTTAGGCAGAGTTCGAAAGCAGTTTGGAGTTTTGTTTGACAGGAGAAAAACCAAGAAATGGCGATGAGCGTTGAGTCTTTAAGTTCGCAGTAAACAAAAATAATGCAATGATGTTGCTGTTTGTGGTAATTTCACAAACCTACACAGCTACAAAAAATGGAAAAAACATCAGCAGCTAAATTCTAAAGAATAAATCTTGGGCTATATCCCCCCCCCCCCCAGCTTTTTTGTCTTCGGGTTTCCTGTGTTATGATCAACAACCACTACAAACGAACAAAAAACAAAAACAAAACAAAACACACACACACACACACACACAAAACAACAACACACAAACGGGAAGAGAGAGGAAGATATCGCAACCAGTCTCTAAGGAACAAGAAAACAAAAATAATTTTGTCTAATGATAGAGCTGATGATGTGTTGACAAGTTGTATTTTAGCTCATCACAATGTGCCTTGAAATGACTATAGTGGCTAACACGAAAACCCTTAGTTTATTTAGCCACCAAGCATACAAAAGTGACAACGGAGAATTACCCACATATCAAATATTTCCTTACATACATATAAAACATTTTCATATGGTAATTTAAACTAAACAATATTTAAATGAAATTGTAATTATGTCGTGCAAAATAAATGTATTGCATTGTATTGTTGTAATTATGGTGGTAAAAGTGTTATTATTTGATGATAAAAGTGGCTTTTGATTTAAAGAAGGGAGTGGCGCAGTTGTCTAGTGCGCAGCCGTGTACTGCTTAACTGTGCGAAAGGTCACGAGCTCTAATCTTAGTGACTTCACATCCTTGTTTTTACTTTTTTCTGTTCAGTGTAGCTTGTATAAGCGTTAAATACCGGTAAAAAGAAGCATTGATGGAATAAGGAGGAGAGTGTGCACCTTCGGCTTCCTTGAGGATTGTGTTTTTTTATTTGATCTTTATAGGTTTACAGAGCTCTACCATGTTGTTCTTGAAGAAACGCAAGTCCCCGTTGTGTCATCGATCAAGTAGGTCACTGTATTTGAAGACAGCAGGATTAAGAGAAAAGTATCATATGCCCCTGGCGGGACGAAAAATCGGACTAGAGTACCGAAGACGTGGGTTCGAGTCCCGCGCGTCAAGAGCATTAATCTCTCCAGTGCTTTCTGTGTTTAAAGGCTGAGGTTAACAACCTCATGTATGTGTTGTTTTGCATGTATTGTATTGGAAATTGCCTCATATCAAAAGATAAAAGAAGAAAAACAATATGATTTATTATGGCTGTTTTCAGTATCGCACCTCCCTTAGCGTTTACACTTATTTAAAAAAATATTGTCCGTGAGAATTACACGATTGAAAAGGTTTATGGGTAATTTTTTGAAATGAATATCTACAGAAGATACGCATACCATTTTGTCGACCATTGGAGATCTTCAGCTTGAGGAAATGACGCTGATTTGAATAAAATTACTGCTTATTTCTTATCATTATTGAAAGCCCTCAGTACCTTCGGTCTTGAAATCTACAGCCGGAATCCAGGATTCCCTTATTTACCCCGACACTGTTTTTTGAAATAGTTATACACGCATATAATAATTTGATTGTGTATTCTCCTCTTTTGTTTTCAGATCAGATGGTGGTGTAAGTAACAATGATTTTGTCATGGAGCTCATTAGTAGTTTAACTGGTCAAAGTTTGGACAAACCATCACAAACAGACATGTCAGCTTTGGGTGCTGCCTTCTTGGCTGGTACAGCTTCAGGTAAGCCTTGTCTACACTAGCGCATAAAGGCCGGTACACACTAGGCAACAAGTCGCAGCGACTTGTTCCCGCGATAGGTCGTAGCGACAATTTACCCCCGTGTTTACTAGGTAAACACGGGGGTAAATTGTCGCTACGACCTATCGCGGGAACATGTCGTTGCGACTTCTCGCCTAGTGTGTACCGGCCTTAAAGGTCGGTCCTAATGAGTTCTAAAAAATGTTAATGAGAATCGCACGCGGGAATGTACGCTTTGATTCACAAAGACAAAGGCAAGTTTGATCAGTTGATTGTCGTTATGTGAAAATGTTCTATTGTGTACCGATCTTAAGCGCAAGAGGAGAAAAAACAAAAGCATTTTGGGTTTAAAAGAGATTTAGAAAGTGTTTTTGTTTGTTGTCCACACTAGGGAGCTTGCTCCCGCAACACGCTCCCGCAACATGCTCCTGGGTTATTTTTCAAGAGCAGTACACACGAGGGAGCTTGTTCCCGCAACACGCTCCTGCAACATGCTCCCGAGCAAAGCTCCCTCGTGTGTACCAACGATTTCACGCGAAAAAAATGTTGCGCAACAAAAATTTTGCTCCCCGGTTTTGCTCTCTCATATTAAAATCGGTACACACGAGGGAGCTTGCTCCTAAAACACGTTCATGTAGCAATTTTGCTCCTGGAGCTTGCTCCCTCATATTAAACCAGTTTGATATGAGGGAGCAAAACCAGGGAGCAAAAGTTTTGTTGTGCAAAATATTTTTTCGTGTGAAATCGTTGGTAGACACGAGGGAGCTTTGCACCGTGAGCATGTTGCGGGAGCGTGTTGCGGGAGCAAGCTCCCTCGTGTGTACCGGCCACTAAATAGTGCCATTTTATGCTAATTCTATTGTTTTCTTTTGTTTAATTAGTGTTATTTACTACTAAATAGTGACAACTGTTGCATACATCTAGTGCTTGCACTCTATGACGTCATTATGAAATCACCTGTTTTGATTAGATTATTATTATTTACTATTATCATTCAAAGGTGTTTGGAAGTCACGTGACGAGCTAAAAGCCATACGCTGCACCCGTGCTCTGTTCCAGCCCAAAGCTTCGATACACGAGAAATACAAGAAGAATGTCAAAGAATGGAGAGATGCTGTAAACAGAAGTAAAAATTGGTATCCATGACGACCACAAAATGGAGACATGCTGTAAACAGAAGTAAAGATTAGTATCCATGGCGACCACAAAATGGAGACATGCTGTAAACAGAAGTAAAAATTGGTATCCATGACGACCACAAAATGGAGACATGCTGTAAACAGAAGTAAAGATTGGTATCCATGGCGACCACCAAATGGAGAGATGTTGAAAATAGAAGTACAAATTGGTATCCCTTAGTCAAGCTCGTACGCTGACCCTAGTTACTTTAATTGCCCCTTAGTGGGATAACGTTGAAAAGCGAGTATAGTAGCGGTGCTCGAAGGGCGATTTTACAAATGACCCTAAAATTATTATTATTTATTCAAAATTGATAAAATATAGAACTAAGCTGCACCAACTACTTTGTTTTCCAAAGGAATTACAATTTTTGCTAAGTTACGTGGGACCTATTACCAGAAATCCGAACCTAAAAGGTATGGAGTCAGTCGGACTGACCCTGAAGAGTACGCGAGAATCTCATTTTCGACCGTAAAAGGTCCGTCGTATGCCCTACCCACTATTATTGGGAGTGCCCCACGGGTCAATATGTTGTGCAGTGGAACCCTCTATTCCGGACAGTACTGGGACCAAAGTAAATGTCAGGTTTGGAGGGAGTTGCGGTTTACTGAGGTTAATTTTACAAGAGATGTTGGAAAAAGTTTAATTCTGGATCGAAAAAGTTGTTCGGTTTAAAGAGAATTTCGGTATATTGAGGGTCCGGTATAGAGGGGTTTCACTGTGTATTGAAGTTTATATGTTATTCTTGGTGTTTGATCTCTATATATTTATGATCCCTGTTCTTTTCGTGGATTAAGACAGGTATTGGATCACTGGATTTTCCGTAAACTTGCGTTGATGTGTCCCCCACTTCGATGACCATGATCCTTTGCGAGTTTGTCTTGAGGTGACCATAGTGCAGTAAGACAATTCAATTTATGTATTGCATGTAATGAGGGACTGGAGAGAATATATATGTATATATATATATTTAGGATTGAAAATGGTATGAAACAGGTATATTTCGTTGTTTGTTTTATAATGACATCTGTATTTTGTAAATAAACATATTTTTGAGTTGCACTACATCCTGCTTCTTTGTATTGTTTTGTTGCTATTCATTCCATCGTTTTGCTTCTTTGTGCGATTTATGAGTTGTTGTTTTTTTTCTGCAGTTTTTTTTTTCCTGTGAACTTAAACACATCACCGTTTGGCTCGATTTGATGTTTTTGGTCCCGTCAATCAAAGCTCCGATTTCCACCCGAATGAAAACTAGCCAATCATGATTCATCATGATTATATTCGTACAAACGTCGGTATGAGTAGGCGGGCTTGGACAAAGTTCGAAAGTACCTCGTTGAAGTTCGGAGTTTTGATTGACGATTTGCGTTCGAGTGTTTGAATTTTTGTGTTTTGTCTTCACGCCTCTACAATGTGATCTCTAATTTAGTTCCGGGGTCGAAACGGCGTCAATTTCAAATATTCTGAGTACTGATGTTTTTCCATTGATAAGTGTTTGCATTATGACGTCATTTGACCATAACTACCAGCATTCCTTGCGAATTCTCTTTCATATCTAAACATTTTTAAATCCCTTTGGAGATTAATAGAACAATAGCCCCGAAGCATGATGACGTTTTACCCCCATCTCTATACCATAATAGCTTTTAAAATCTTTCCACATTCAAATTGTGAATTCCCTCGAGAAGATAGCAACAATCATAATTAGTGAACAAAATCAAAAGCCATGTGAAAAGGATTCTGGTCTATAGATGGGGGGTGAAAACGTCATCACGTTTCAGGCATTTGTACTAATGCATTGCGCTACAAAGTAAAGCTAGCAAAGCATTCTGGTAGTTGTAGCTTTTTTATTTATTTTTTTTAAATCTATTTATTTATTTATTTATTTATTTATTTATTTATTTATTTATTTATTTATTTATTTATTTATTTATTTATTTATTTATTTATTTATTTATTTATTTATTTATTTATTTATTTATTTATTTATTTATTTATTTATTTATTTATTTATTTATTTATTTATTTATTTATTTATTTATTTATTGTGTGTGTGTGTGTTTTTGGTAGTTGTAGTTAAATGACGCCGTAATAACCGATCATGTTCCCGTTTTCGGTCCTGATCTAGCTTGATCTCGATCGAAATTGCGATCCGTTCTCGTTCCAGTCCCCGATTCCGATGATGATCCCTACTCCGACCCCGAATCACGATCAAGACTCCCCGCGACCTCGATCATGTTTCCGTCCCTATCCCAAATGAGATATTTTCCGACGATCAGACATCACCAAGCATTTTGCCCCAGGTATCTTCTTCCACCCCCCGTCCCTCCCTCCCCACGCCCACACTTTTGTATGAGTGTTCAGGTGAAAAGGATAGTGGTTGAAGAGGGTCTCCGGCGATAGACGTTAAAATCTAACGGTTAAAATTTCGCTTTTTAACGTTGTTTTAATTTGGGTGTTTCACCATTAACTTAGACGATGAATCACGCTTTAAATGTTGTCGCATTTGCACGCCTCAAGGCTCGTATATTATCAACTCCGGTTCAAAACTAACGGTCAACCCAATTGAAACCTTTTTGAAGATGTGTGATTGATTCCGATAACCGCAAAAAAACAAAAAGCCTCTTTTTTCAATAAAAGGACACGCCAGGAAATGATGTATTTCGATAAATACAGTGAATTAGTATAGCCGGCCTTGATCACTGCTTACTGAGCAGTTGACCTTGAGCTACTGTGGTCGAATCTGTTTCTATGTCTTTTGAAAGATAAGAAGGTAGAAGCGGCAATCGTTCTTATATGCAGACATTTGCTTCGGCTATTTTCACTTTCTTTCTTTTCGTAGTTTATTATTTTGTCAGTGTATTGTTTTTACTTGTTTGTTTGTTTGTCAGTTTATTTGTTTGTTTGGATTTTGTTTGTTAATTTATTTATTTCCCATTCTTTTTTTTTTTTTGTATTTGCTGATTGGCTTTTTTTTTTGTTCTTTTTTTTGTATCAATTTTTTTTTGGTTTATCTGAGCAATTTCGGGTTTGTTTATTTGTTTGTACTGGATTGTTTGTGTATTTGTCAGTTTTGTTTTGTTTATTTATTTGCTTCACGGCTTTGTTTGTTTATTTCTTGTTCGTTTGCTCATCTCATTGTTTCTTTGTGCCGGTCTTTTCCATGTTTGTTCGTTAAAAGCCATTGTGTTATTCGTGAGCGTGAAGTGTTATAAACCTTCCGTGATCGTCGATCACCGTACGAAAACACTGTTCATTTATCCGTCTGCACAGAATTGGAAACGTGTTGTCTGTCACGTCATCCATACATCAAAAGTGTCGATTGAGCTTTAGTCACGGAAAGAGAAACAAAAATAACAGATTTTGAATGTGCCACAGAATCGCAAAATTGCGTGATGTCAATTATAATTTGTTGGTGAGAGGTCATTTGATTGGCTGTTTGTTCTGTAGGATTGCAGTTTCTATTGTATACATATTCACTTTATCTCGTTCGGACATGCAACATTGGTTGTTAAAATCCACCGTGAGACACGACACAAACGTCCACAAGTAAATCGAGGTAAGCTTATTCAAAGGTGGGGAATTTATTAGATAATCAATTACACGGCTTTTTAGTCCTTTTTTTTGGTACACAATTTAAAAATCGCTTGATGTTATTTTGCTAGACGATCGAGTCGACCATGCGTGTCAAAAATATTGGATTTTTCTGATGTTATGATTTTCACCGCCGTCGGTCGACCTACATAAACTTTTAACATTTTTTTTGTTTTGGCGAATCTTTAATAGCAATAACGTGATCATAACTAATTAAAAGTGAAAAGCTGTCTTGTCTATATATTGTCTGGCCTTTTGCACCAACAGACCATTTTAATTTCGCGCCAAATATTTTTAAAAAGAAAATACAAAAAAAAAATCGAAAGAAATAATAACTAGAACTCAAATCATGAAGCTGTATCAAAGGAGAAACTTATCAAAAATTTGATGTATTGTTTTTTTTTGAATAAATTTGATCAACAATCTCATTTACATCACTACTGCCAGCTCTCCGTATTGGAATCTACCACGTGACCAAATATCGTTCGTTGATTGGTCAGTTGTTTTGGCGATGTGTTTGGTATTGAGACCGTAAGCGTGTACCCCTCCGAGGACATGAAAATATTTCTCTGAATTTCAATGAATTGTACCTAATAATCGAAAGATTTAGTTATATGAAGAAGCTTAAGAAGTAAAAAAAACCTGTAGAGTCGTCTACAATGGGCTGTAAGGACGGTTAAGTCAGCTAGAAGCCACAAAACTAGCGTTTGCAGTTGGGAGATAATACTGCAGACTAGCTGGTCTTTTGTTTTCTCTTGGCTTGAAAATTCTTGTTTTGGGGGAAATTTTGGCTTTCACAAACTGTTAGATTCTTAATTTGGATTCTGAGAAGTTAATATGCTCAATGGTTTCGCAAGTGGAGATCTTAAGCGATCGAGAAAAAGAGTTATTGGCGAACTATGATAGGTAAGGCGCTTTCAAGCCTAGGTTTTCATGAGTAAGTTGATGCTGTCTTACGCGTCTAAGACTGTGTTTGAATTTGTTGTTTTTCTAGCCGGTTATTTGGCTTTCTGCGTCAACACGATCCTATTGGTGATCCATTGTTACCAAATCTAGACCACAGATCGCTGTTGCTAAAGGTAAGACCTATATTTTACCATAAATTGGGTAGTAAAAGTTGTTATAAGAAAACTTTACTCAAGTTTACACTGAATCAACTAGTGAAAGGCTATAACACGAACTGAGTTATATTAAATCACATTTCCCATCTTTTGTCGGTGAATTTAAATGAATTTTGCATTTGGTAATGCTGCTTTTGTTTCTTATTTTGAGGTTTATTATTCTGTTTTCCTCAGGGTGTAAGTTACTTTGAGAAGGAACTACAAGATAAGGGAAAAGCTGCACATCCTGCAATATTTTGTAAGCTTGGTCATCTTCATTTGCTCACTGAGGACTTTCCTAAAGGTAACAAAAACAAAACACATATTCCTTTAGTTGGAACCGTATTTTCTACAGCTACACATTTTCAGACTTTGTTGTTGTATATTTGATATTCTTCTGTAACACAAAATTCAAAATTCAATTCAAATGTCACACTCAAAAACAATCGCTTTAGTTTCTACATTTAATTTGTCGTTTTATTTTCTTTTTCTTTTTACAGCGCTCTCTGCATACCAGAAATTCTACAATTTACCAAACGTAGATTTCTGGAAGGTAAGATTAATCAAAATTTCTAAATTTAAAGTGTTGTTTGACAGCGATAGTCACACACCACCCCCATTTCTAATATTGTTACTGTAGTTTCTTCATTTAAAAGTCTTCCATAGGTAAGATGTTTTCTTTTACGTTGAAAATATCATGTTGATATTGGTTTACTAGAAAAGTGAATTTTTCGTTTGCTTAGATTTGTAAAGTTGTGTTTATTGAATTTTGAGTTCGAGCATTTATGTTGAACTGATTTTTATTACTTCTTCATGCATGAATTACTAAAACTTGTTTATTGTATTTAAAATCCTGCTTGACTCATATTTTGTCATTGAAAATACTAAACACACTTGTAGCTTTAACCTTGACTTTGACATAAATGACACAAAGAAAATTTGAGACATTCTTTAATTAATTATTTAGTCCCAGTTATATTTGATTAGATCAAACTATTACACTTGTTTAGTCATGAATTAAATGTAAAACTCTTGTTTCTTGACTTTTGCTTGAAGTCCCAGTTTTGAACAATGACTTAGGAATATTTCTCAGGGAAAATCCATTTTATCTATTAATAGTTTAAAACTCTTTCGATTTTTCAGTGTTATTTTATTACAAACATTCATTCCTTCAAACTTGTACATCTGTGAAAAGTCAAAAAAGTCTGGGTATTTCAACATAGAAAAATTTTGTAATAAAGAATAAGATGCTCTCAACAGTCTTTATTCGCTGGACTTCTACTTGAAATGGTGTACTTATAGCTGATCGAAATTCTGAACCTTTCAGTACATTTTACAATTTATTTTGTCCGCTAGAAAAACACCATTGGGTGAATGAGGAGATCTTCAATAGATGCAAGCTTTTTCTAAGCCAGGGGCAGGATTTATGAAGCCTCCACAGGATAAATCCCTATCCAGTGGAGAACTTCTAGAGAAATTCTATGGATTGGGTAACTTTTATCCAGTGGATAACTTTATACAGGCCTGGTACAATCGATACTGGACCTCCAACACCAGTGATGGTCGTTCTTGACTACTAGGCTATCAGAACATTGCAGTTACATTTTTGACTCAATTGTACCTGAAAATGATTCAGTCAGTTTCTAACAGCTCTGAATCTCTGTATGAAATACAGAGAATGTATGGATTTATACACTCCAGCCTCGATGTGATTCTATAGTTTTGTGACCAGTCAAGCAATGGCAGGGAAGGTTTATTGCTGCCATTTGATCTAGTGATTTTTTTAAACTTCAAATTGACACTTGCAGCATTTAAGGCATTTAAGTAACAATACGCGTAAAAACTAGTGAGGTTTCTATTGTTCTGCGGCAAAAAAACTTCCCCACGTAGAAATTCTTGAATTTTCACTATATTGATGTATCAAGCTAAGGGTTACACATTTCTTAAGTAAAATCTACAAAATGCTGTTTACAAGACAGTGTTTCTTTTGTGTTTAATGGTTTTGTCCAATCAGAATTGCTCAAAACAATGGCTAGGAGGCGTTTGCTTTTCATAGTGAGTCCCACGGTAAAATTTTCTCATAGAAAAAAATAAGATCGCTTTAATAAAACTGAAATATGATTTGAATAAAATATAGGACAAATATCCCAAAAGTTTGAAAAAAGGCTAATTTTCTTGTTTTAGCCAATCAGATCAAGCATTTAAACAATACACAATTAACACCTTTATGCATTCCATTGCCGTTTGCTACACTAGTTCTTACTCGGAACGTTACTTAATGTTCTTTCAGTCAGAGCTACCAGTTATTTATCCTGGATTGGTTGCAATTAATAGTAGCTGGTATTGTTTTAGTTGGATTACACAGACATGTTGATTATAACAATACTATCAAGTCCACTATCAGCTTGCTTTTTGACCATAGTCATGATTGTTTCCTTAGATTAAGACTGATGCAGTGTGCAGCAATTATGATAATATTTACATGTATTTATTGGTCAAATATACTTATCATGTAATACTGTTTGTGTTCCCAGGATGCACCATTTCTATATGGCTTTGGTCTAGTCTATTTCAATTTCTCTTTGTACCAGTGGTAAGTTATCACAAACCCAACATTGGGTTCAAATTTACCTATATTTCCCCTTACTACTAAATGGGAACATTTCCAATGCAAATCACATCTTTGGAGATTGGGGAATCTACTGTAATTAAAATAGCTCAAAAAAGGAAAGCACTGATCTTTTATTCTCTTTAGGGCGGTGAAGCTGTTCCAGCAAGTGTTATACTTAGATCCTGGGTTCAGTTGTTCCAATGAGATACATCTGAGATTAGGAATCATATTCAAAGCTCAGAACAATACTGAAGCAAGCATAAAGGTATGTCTTGTAGTAATATCTTTTTTCATTTGCCACAATTTGCCTATAGACTTATTGTATGCTATCCGGGGGTGAAAACAATAGAGAATTGTCCAGTTAAATCTGTACTTGATCATTTAAGTTATTCTGTACTTCTGAAATGATTGTGTGACAGGAATAGATCTAAAGCCTGGTTTCCATATAATCAAAAACAATCAAGAACAGTCACAAATGGTTGATAATATGTAAATCAAAGTTTTTCTATCCTATGAACTGTTTCAATCCATTTCGATCATCTAAAATGATATGGAAACACCTTTTGGATGGTACGATCGGAATCTTGTGATCATTCTCGTTGTTCTCGATTATATGGAATCCAAGCTTAAGATTACCAAACAACGTACACATTATGATGTGTTCTGATTGGCTAAGCTTTTGTAAATACATGTATCTGTTGCACACTCTTTTTGCAAAAGTATAGATCTTAAATGATCAAGTACACATTTAGTGGTCAAATAAAGATTTAAATGTACAATGTTGAAGATGATTTGCGTGAGAAAAATTTCAATTCCCAAGAGATTGACTAGGTGCAGGAAATGTTATGAATTTTTGTGGGTTTTTCATTTCTCCCAAATGGTGTTCTAAATTTAGTGATGAACCCAAGAAGAAGTTGTTGTTGAGATTTACAATTTTGTAAATTAAAACGTAGCAGTTGATTGTTCTTAAAATAAACCTATTGATATATGACACCATGTTTGCAGCAAGTTTGTGGTATCTTCAAAATATTTTTCTGGATTATCCTCAAAGCTGACCAAAGCTATTCTGACACCAAAATTAAATTAAAACAAATTAAACAAATGCACAGTCTGTGAATCATGTTCTTCAAGAACTAGTTTTCGATGACTTTCTAGAACTTTCTGTATTAATATATTCTTGTGTTTACATTTTATTCAGTCATTCATTCATTCACTCATTCATTCATTAATTTGTTTATTCATTTTTTCATTCATTTATTTGACTGTTTAATTCATTTCTTACATTTATTCATTGATGCACTTTGTGGTTTGTTTATTTAATATTAATAATTAATATTGTTCATTGTAATATTCATTTGTTTGTTTATTTCATTTATTTATAATATTGTACCATTTAAATCTGTACTTTCAAAAAAGATTGTGTGACAGATACTGTACATGTGTAATAATGTATACATTGTATGTCATGCTCAATAACAGCCAATAACAATGTGTTTGATTGGCTAAGCTTTGATGTATATCTGTCACACAATCATCTTCAAAAGTACAGATTTAAATGATACAATGTTTTATTCATTTGTTTGTTTCAGCACTTTCATATGGCTTTGATGGATTCCAATCCATGTTCTTTATCAAAGGAAGAAAGTAGGTTTAATTATGTTACATAAAAATAAGCCTGAAGTGTGATGACGTTTTAAACATGTCTCTCTACTAGAATCCTGTTCACCTTGCTTTTGTTCTTTTGTTTTTAAGTCTTCCTGTATTGTTCAATTATTCAAGAATTCTGTAAACTGTTATGCAGGGGTTTCAATAATAGATGGCTACTGGCAGTATAGCGACGCCTGTTTTACCTTTTACCGCCAGTTTTTTTGTGTCTTAATAATTATGTTCCCAGACCCTCTAAAAGACGTTTATGACACAGGCGCTTACTTCAATTACTCAGATGCTTATTCAAAAAGATAATGAAACTGCTGTTATGATGTATAGAGACATGAGTAAAAGGTCATCTCGCTTCATGGCTATTTGTCAATCAAATCAACACTACATGTAGCTTTGCAATGTATTTCTTTGAACAGGAGATACCTTAGTCCCCTGTTTACTCTAATGTGAGGAGGACTGGTGAACATGTCTGTTAAAATTTAAAGTCTTCTGTTAGCACAAAGTTTGTACCATGTACCATGCATGTCCATTTATTGAAAAGATAATTTACACTTGGTCCAAGCTTTTGGTTTTCAAACCTACATAGGGAAAACTGATGGACATTTTGATATTCAAATGTTGCGATATTCTCTTTTAAATACCTGGACATAGCAAAAATGTTTGTCCACAGTATGTTCCCACATGTATAGAAACTCTTCAAATAAGTTGATGGTTCCATCCTGTTGTATTTATTAATCAAGCGTTTGTCATTGTGTTTAGTCCAATTCCACCTTGGTCATCTATTGGAGATGCAAAACAAGTGTCAGGAGGCACAGGAGATGTATGAGAACATTATCAACACACCAGGACTACCAAACACTGTCAAGGCCAATGCTTACAAACAACTAGGTAAACAACTAACAAAAATACACCACTAGCATTCTGTCTTTTGACCATTGGAGAGACAAACTTTGTATGGGACCTTGTGTCCTTTTGTTGCCTCTTCATGCTTGCAACACCCTGGTAAATCATTATAAATAAATAAATAAATAAATATGCTCAGAAACTACATGTATGGGTTAGCTTGGAATGGGCTCCACTTGAGATTTCTTTAAACAATGCAAATCCATATGACAAAAATAACAGTTGAATGAAAGATTTTAATTTGAATCAGCTTGAAGATTTGTAGAGAACTGATGTTTCAGACTTAAGTCCTTCATTGGAGTAAGCCCTTTGTTGAAGGACTTATGTCTGTAATGTCTAGGGCCAGTTGTATGAAGCCTGAAAAAAGTAGTCCACTAGATCAAAGTAATCCACTCTACAGAATTTCTTTAGAATGTAACTACTGGATAGAGATTTATCCAGTGGATAGTGCTATCCTGGCTTCATACAACGGGCCCTAGTTCTCCAGAAATCTTCATGGTGATTCAAGTTACAATCTTTTATTAAATTCTCTTTAAACTGCACAACTTTTTTGGTCCAGAATTCAACTTTTTCCAATATCTCTTGTAAAATTAACCTCAGTAAATCAGAACCCCTTCCAAACCGGACATTTTCTTTGGTCCCAGTACTGTCCTGAATAGAGGGGTTCCACTGTATAGCTAAATTAGACACCTTATAGTGTTATATACCAAGGACTAATGTCCGGACCGTCAGTATCACCATCATCACTATACGTGTCTTATTAGTAATCTTTCACAAAAATAACAGTGATTGGCTAGCTTGTACAAAAGCTTTTTTTTGGTGTCCATGGTAGGGCATGTTGTGATGTGATTATGTTTTTTACTTATTTATTTTCAATGCAGGCTGGATGTATTACAATAAAGACCATTTAGGAGATAGAAACAATAGAATGCAAAAAGCTGTTCAGCTGTTACAAAAAGCTATTGAGACTGATCCTAACAATGGTTCATCGTGGTATCTTATTGGAAGGTGAGTTAATCGTCAATATTATCAACCAATGGGCAACTTGCAATAAGGGGTTGCATACCCTCATCTCCCCTAAGTCATACTGCATCTTAAAAATTAGGAGCAGAAATGAAAAGATCATAGTGAATTTGGTAAAAGTACCAAAATTTAGCCTGTTAAATGAAGACCACAAAATGTTCTAAGATTTGTTTGGTGGTAGGGCAGTTTAAACTTGGAACTGTTTAAAATTTGTACCTCATTTTCACAAAACAGCATGATTTAGAGGAGATTTCAGAGGTCAATTTCCCCATTAATGCAAGTTACGCCAATTTGTGTTCCCACATTCCACAATTTTGCGGAGAGGGGTCCAGCAACACATTCATTTCATAAATTCAGTAGTACAATAATTAATTGATCCAGAAGAGAGTATTTTGTACAAGAAGCCAGTTGTATGAAGCCTGAATAAAGTTATCCACTGGATAAAGTTAATCACTACATAGGATTTCTTTAGAATTTATCCACTGGATAGTGATTTATCCGGTGGATAGCGCTATTCAGGCTTCGTGCAACCGATCCCAGAAGAGCACAGGCCAAAGTTATGCTTTGTTTCTACATTTTGATGATGTATCATTAAACTGATAGGTTGCTGTGTGTTTTTCTCTCTATCAGATGTTATGCGATGCAGGGTAAAGTACATGATGCTTTTACATCATATCGTCATGCCATTGACAAGTCTGAAGCTAATGCGGATACTTGGTGCTCAATTGGGTAAGTATATCAACCAACCACAATCACACAAAAAGGCATGAGAATTTAAGGCAGGGCTAGTCCACTGTCTTCAATAGTTATGAACTCTGGTCACCTCTAACCTGGGGCTTCTCCATTATCTTCAAGTATGGAGATTGTGTGACAGATATCAAAGCTTAGCCATACAATAAAATGATGCATTCTAATTTGGCTAAGCTTTGATATCTATCTGGCACACATTCTCTTTCTAAGTAGTGTATTGTGTCTTTCTGTCACGCAATGTTTATTTATGACTTCTAATAAAACTGTTTGTATTTGTAGTGTGTTGTACCAGCAGCAGAATCAGCCAATGGATGCATTGCAAGCTTATGTGTGTGCCATACAGCTGGATCCATCACATGTAGCAGCATGGACTGACCTAGGAATATTGTATGAAGCTTGTGACCAACCAAGGTACTCTTTACATGTAATATATATAAAATATGAGCGGCCGAACTGTGTGGGATGTAAACTCCTAACGTAGTACAAGTGTTTTGTAAAAGAAAATGGAAAATATTTTCATTTGATTTTGAGAAAATAAAACTTAAACTTTATGCAAATCAGGATGAATCTCTATCTAATTTACAGATGTCTTCATGGGGCGTAATTTTCTTTGTTTTTGCATCATGATTTATTAATGAGCAGTATAGCTTTTGAGAAGTCAAGCAATCACTGTCTGATTGGCAAATGAATAGCTGAAGGCTGGCATATCGCTATTTCTGATTATTTTCCACACAATAAATGCTAAGCAATGTAAAATGGCATTGGAAGCTGGACTATTTTGATTAATGCTGTAATTATATTCTAGTACTAATGTGTTTTTTGTATGTTATGTAGTGATGCGGTGTTGTGCTATAGTGCTGCCAAGAAATATGGTAAGTATCTGCTTGATCTTGTTTTTTTAATTTCACAGGATTCCTGCCACTCTCTGAAATCCCTCAGTGGAATTAAAACATGTCTTTAAGTGCACTTGTCATTGAAATTAAAATTACTGCTGAAAATTACTTGAATACTACTTGAGTTTAACTAGTTGTCAGTCCAAAACACTTAAAAAACAACAACAACAACGACAACAAAAAATAACAAAACAAAAAAAAACAAAAAAAAAAAACAAATTGATTCAAAAAGGAAGAAACAAAAAAAAAGTAAAATTCAGCAAAAATAGTAAATTAGTAAATAAAATTATTGGACAATTGTACTTTTTGAAAATCCCAATTTTGTGCTGGAAACATGATTGCTTGAAAAGCCCTTGAATTCGAACTGAAAAGTGAGACAAGATGTCAGTAAAATGCATTTGATTCCTCTTGGCACTCACAGTATAAGCATACACACATGAAATATGTACCCTATAAATATTAACTTATTATTATTATTATTAAATTAATATTATTTTTCCAGGAGCCACAGATTGTGCAATTGATGCTAGAGTTAAAGCATTGCAGCAAAAACAAGCTTTGATGTGTAAACCTGTAACGACTGTTAAGAAGTGAGTATAATGGCTAGTTTTATTACATAGAATTATGATTTCTGTTGTTTGAGTTATCTGACAGTCTGTATTGTGTAGTTCCAAAAAAAATCCACTCTATCACCACAGCCCAAGATATTCTTTTCCTTAACCACCCCAATGATGGTGATGATGATAGTGGTAAATTTCTGAAATTGAGATATATATTATTTAATACATATATGTATTAATGTCAGTATATCATGAAAGATGTGTAAATATATTAAAGGAGCAATATATAATGATAACAATACAATGTAAAAATAATACCAATGAATAATCAAAATTCTATTAGTTACATGCTAAGTTCCTAAAAAAGATACTTTTTTAAGTGTGAGATGGTAATAATTAGGCAAAAACATTTCTAATTTCCTCTTGAATTTCCCCAGGCAATACCCATCAATAGCAATAATTTACTGACAGAATATTGTTGCTATTATTTAGGAACATACCTTCTGTATGTGAGGCATGGAAGCTACCTATACCTGCTGAATTGACAACCAGAACAATGAGAAATGCTCAGGTATACAGTCAGTTAGTGTAATAAAGTACTTTACAGTACTTGACAAACAGGTGGCCAAATGGTAATGGTGACTGCTGTGACCCCAGTCAATCCCTGGATTGGTAGAGGCAATATGACTTGAAAAGAAACTACCAGTTGAATTCAAGTACTTAAATTAAAATTAGTAGATACCAAATCAGTGGCTGATTTACATGGTTACAAGCAATTGGTCGCATGTGATTTGTAGTATACAACTAGTTGTGAGGTTCAAAACATTCTAAAACTAGTCGTAGGACATGATTTCTAAAACAAGTTTTAGAGCACAAGCAACTAGTTTTAGAAGTTATGACTAGTTGTATACTGCAAATCACATGTGACAAATTGCACCGTGTAAATTGGGCTTAAGAATACATTCTAAGCATCTGGGCCGGCTGTTCAAAGCTTGATTAGTGCTAATCTAGGTTTAACTGTATAGGTTTTCAAAAGAAAACCAGGGTTAGATCTGATCAAGATTTTCCCCATCGTAGCGCTATCATAACTGTTTCATTACCCTCATGTGAAAATGACTCTACTGAACCGTACATCTAATGTGTTGCTAAATGTTTTACAGGCAAAAATGGTGCCAGGAGCTCCTGATGCAGCTTCTCCTCAAAATGTACAACTGCTTTATCTACAACAAGAACAACAACAATTGTTGCTACAACAACAGCTTCAGCTTACCAATAATCATGTTGACACCAAACCACAACAACAGCAACAACAACGGCATCTATTACCTGCAACTACAACTAATGGTCCAAGTGCTCTTGCCATTCAAAATGGCACCAGCGAAACACACTTATTAACATCATCCCACAATGCTGTCCAGCAACATGTAAACACAGTATCCCAGAATGGTCTGTTACTATCAGACAATGTTACACCTACTACATCCACTAGTACCATCAAAACAGAACTGCCTACAATGGAGGGCCACTATATTAGAACTGAGTCAATAACATCATCTAGTTCGTCTAGTTCATCATTATTAACTGTACAACCAGGTCTTAGTAATGCTAGTTTGCTTAGTTCAATGTCAACTTGTTCTGGATTACAATCAAGTAGTTTAACCAATGGCCCTGTTTCTAGTCAATCTCCTACAAGTTCATTAGTGAATTGTGTCAACTCATTAACTCAAAACTCAACACCAAGTATACAGTCATTATCTACTAATCTCTCTCAGCCTCTAACTATAAATGCGTGTAATTTATCACCTAAGCAGTCATTATTATCACCGTTACTTTCGCCGTCAGTTGGTATTGCATTGGCGTCACCTAGCTCATCCAAGTCACCGTTAACTGGTGTTGGTCCGTCTAGCCACCAAGTACCTAAACTATCGTTACTGTTTGATAGTAGCGACTTACCAGCTCCGCCAAAACCTCCACATCCTCCCTTACCAACTGATCAACTGTCTCCTCCAACACCAAGTATATGTGTAAGTATTTTGACTAAGTGATTCATGAAACAATCCTACCATCAAAGTAAGACCAGTTCTTGATTGCTCAGGCTAAGATTTGATTGTAATATTGACTGAGCATGTTTTATGTGATATACACCAAATGGAGGTATGGGGGACATCGTGTACTGGTACGAGATGGGTGTGTAAGTATTTTTACAAAGTGATTTATGAAGAAATCAAATTACTAATAGATTATTTCTTCATTAGTCAAGCTAAGATTTAATGTTAATATGATTATATCTAGTAAGTGTGTGATATACAAATATAATGGATGGCACAGCTCTGTACCAGAGCAAGATCATGGAGATAAGCCTTGTCAGATGCAGCACATTGAAAGTGTTTTGAGTTGATTCTTATATAACTGTAATTGAATTCAGTTTATAGTGTTTTCAATGAATTATGTGCATTTTTCAACAACAACAACAACAACAACAAAGCCTGAGTGTGAACTGCTCACCTAGACCACTGACCAGCCTTGTTTTTCTATATCATCCACCATATTCCATAGTTGTGTGTATTAAAGTGCTAGTCTGACGAAAATCAAAGATCGAAATTTTAAACTTTCTGTACATCCTGGGCTTTATTATGTGCTGAAAATTAACATGGTTGAAAAAAGTTTCAAAAGTCGTCTTTTTTAAGCTTGAGTTTTGCTTTTAAAAAGATGCGATTTTTGCTCATTTTTGATCGATCTTGATTCTGCACAGCGGTTGCATTTTAAGACCAATGACGTCATATGCGCAAGTCGTATCTTGTACATGTACATTCTTCACTTATTTTACTCAAAATGTAAGTTATTTTAGAAGCAGATTTCCCGATTTGTAGGTAAATAAAATTGAGGATATACATTCAACAATGTCTTTTATGATCAAACCAACATTTTCCATTAATTGATCTACAAGTTATATCGTATTTTTAGAGTCCAAGTTTATAACTTCTTATCACCATATTGCCAGAACGTAGCGCCATTAGCGTACGAAAAAAGGGGAATAAGAAATCCTAATTTGACTTTAAGCAACTTGTCTGTAAATTACCTAATACTCGAATCACTTTCATTTTAACTTAAATTAATTTAAATTCTGATTTAACTTTGAAATTCCGATCTAAAGTGATACATCATAGAGTAACATGCATGCCTATTTGCAAGGAGAAAAGTAAACAACTTTGACGTACGTAAGAGAACATGAAAATCGAGAGAGACAAAACAAAATAACATATCTAGATTTTTGACAGCAAATTAGATTTCAAAACTAGCGCAAGCAAAGATGCTTAACTTGTTCTTTTTGTTCCTATTGATTAAAGTAAATTACTTTATTGTATATATACGTTTAAGCGTAAAATAATAAATACTATGTCTCTACCTGACTATAATCATTTTTTTAAAACAATGCATTAAGTAAAAAAAGTTTTGTATGTGATAGTTAAAATATGTTTTAAAACTAGATTCAATTGTGGAGTTGTTCCGATTCACTATCACTATGGTCAATGAGAGTGAGACTTGATCTGACTGATAAGCTATCTATTTATTTGTTACATGCATTTATTATATATACGGTAGTTTTAAAAACATCGCAACCAATACAATATTATTATACTGAATTTTGAGCTGGGCACTACAAATGATCCAAATCTTGCTATGTGTGTAAATGTGTGTAGTTTATAGTCGATTCATAAGCTGTACACAAACTCATTTGAAAAAAGTATTGTTTTGAGGCTCTTGCAGTCAAACCTTTTTAATGAGTTGGTGGTTTTCAAAAAAACAATTATCCAGCTATCTCAAAAGTGTCTTGGATAAATGGGTCTTTCTTGTATATTTCATGCGAACTTGATAAATATTCTGTACTGAAAGCAACTTGAGACTAAAGACTCAAATATATCATCTCATCGTTTTCCCAGATGTAACGGGGTGTCCTTGAAGTATACATTGTATAGAAGCCATATTTGTTGTTGGATGTTGAATAAAAATAGATAATAACAAGAAATATCATGTAAATCGAAAAAGACTAAGGTAAGTTACAGTGAAAGTATACAAACATCAGCTGACTTCCGGCGCATATGACGTCATATCAAGCAGGCTCAAGTACACGCTCTGGAATCAAGTCGGATGACGTAATTCGAAAATTTGTAAAATGTAAGATAAAAAATGAACGTCTTGCCAGTCTCGCATTGATAAAAAAATTTCACAGTGATTTTATAGGTATATAAAGATTTAAAAACAGTCATTTGCAGAACTTTTTCGGATCTGATCAGACTAGCACTTTAACTCATAATACAGTCATGTAGCTTCTGCCTTTGATTCAAATGGTGTGATTTGATTCATTAGGTTGAAAGCAAAAGGGATGCATTTTCCCCTGCTCTGCAAAACTTTGTCTTGGCACCATCCCAACCTGTCACCGTTGTTAGAGGATTGGCCTCTGCTCTTAAGTTAGGTAAGCAACACAATACTTACAAACAATGTGTAACATAAAAGTACATAGAACAGCAATCCTTATATGGATCAAAATAGCACTTTTTATGTATTTGTGTTTTGGGCTTCCTATGTTAACTAAAAAAACTATTTTTGTTGATCAGATCTTAGTCTGTTTTCTACCAAGACATTAGTTGAATGTAATGCAGATCACCAAGTAGAGATTAGAACACAGGTGAGCATTGGTTGCTTGATTGCTCTGTTTGTTTGTTATTTTAAACTTAGCATGATTACCTTACCACAGAAGTACAAACTCTAATTAGTGCAGAATAAATAACACCAAATAATTTAATATTTTCTTTTGTTTAATTATAATTAGGGCTATTTACCACAGTGATCCTTTTTGCACAAATCTAATGCTTATACTCAATGCATTTGAAAGAATTTAACATGGGTCTGGATGATAAGGGTGATGGTGATGATGATGATGATGATGATGATGATGATGATGATGATAACAATGTATATCATATCTTAAGTGTATTGGATGTTTGTTTGTATTGTTTGTGCAGAGGCAACAGGCTTCAGATGAGAACTGGGACCCGGCTGGTGAGAATAAAGTATGGCTTTGTGGTAGCAGCAGATCGTTTACAACCATAGCAAAGTATGCACAATACCAGGCAAACACATTCCAGGAATCCCTCAAGGTATTTTAGTCTGCAAGCTGTAAATATCACACTACCTTCACTGTTTTACACACATTGTTTGTACACAGTTGATTTTTGCAATGAGGGAGGAAAACCAAAGGACTTAAAACAAACTATTCTCAGATCTAACCTTATTGTTTGAACCTGGGGCTTAGACACCCATGCTGTCTATGAATAAAAGCAAGATGATGTTTTACATTCGTCTCTATACCATAAATGTAACTTAACAGAATTCTTTCACATTGATTTTTGTTGTTGGTCCCTTACAAATAGATAAACACTCACTACAGTGCATCCACTCCAACTCAATCCACTCATACAAATTTTAAACAGTTTATGAGAAATAAAGTATTAAATGTTGACATCATATACAAACCACAAACAGACCATGATGATTTGTTTTCTCATAAGTGTTTAACTTTTGTTAGAAAATTTGTAGAAAGTTTGTATGGCTGGCTTCAGTTGGAGTGAAGGCACTCTGATATTGAATAGAAGCAACGTGAAGCAGATTCTGGTATATCGATAAGAGTAGAATGCTCATCACTGACACTTGAGGCTTATTACAATACTATTCTAACAATAGTTACATTTAATCTGTTTTGTCAGGAAGAGAAAGAGAGGCTGAAGGGAAATGATGCTACACTATCTGACAGTGACTCATCATCCAGCTCAAAAAGGTTTAAATGTCTTCTTGTTTTTGATTACCAAGAAAATATTTTTGATATCCAGATTTATCCTATATTGTGCTTTTTGTATTTTACATCTCACAAATATTGGTACTATACTTGAAAATATTTGGTGATTGAGGTGTAATGGCATTTTCAAGCAAAAATCCACACAGCCCTGTAAACAAACACCCTGAAAATATCAATGTCACAAGTAGCTTGTGCTCTGTCATTTTTTGGCTTCTTTACAGTGTTTTTTTAATCATTCTTGCCTTTCTGATAATTGGGTCATATGCTAAAATGCTTATATACAGAGTATAGGCTGGGCTGTGCAGAAACATAGTTGATTCTTGATTGTTAGGACAAGCCTTGATTCAATTGTGACACTCAAAAGCTAGAATATTTTCATGTCCAGCCGTCTCTCTCCGTCAATGAGTAAATGCTATTCTAGTTTTTGATTAAATGACCTCCCAAAAGATTCTAAATTGTCCTGTTTTGTACAATAGTTAATATAAAATAATTATGTTATTGCCCATTGTATTGGATCTGCAATCATGTGTCTATAAATGTATTTGGCTTGTGATTGTCATTCTTGAGAGTAACATTTGAAGCACCACATAAAAACCTTGGTTACTTCATATCCTACCCTATTTATACCATTGATATCCTTTCCTTCTAGTAAAAAGCCAGGTAGAAGTGGTAGATTCAAGTGGATCAAGTTTGGTACAAATGTTGACTTGTCCGATGAGAAAAAGTAAGCACTTTGTAACATTGTCATTAAAATTACTAGACAATTTCTGATGTGGTGTCCAGGTTTAAGGACAGAAAGAACTGTTGGTTCAATGTGTTTCTGACCGTCTTTTTCTGCATGACTTCATGCACAGTTCATCCATCAAGGCAAACCACATTAAACACACAAGACAGTGTTCACATGATCATGGAATACAACCATTGTTTGAATTATAATTCAAGAATCAGTTCAATGAATTGTATGCTTTGTTTCCAGGTGGAAAATACAACTTCAAGAACTAAATAAGCTTCCTCCATTTACAAGAGTAAGTCTGGTGTGCTTTTTTTTACATTAATATATATCAAAACCCAACAGATAATAATTTTGTTGCAACAACTGTACAATGTATGTTATTATGCACCCTTGTAAGGAATTGATATCCCCCAACAGTGCAAAGAAACCATTACTATACATAGTTTGTGTGATTTTTATTTTAGTTGTCCCTAGTAATATGTTGTTTTATATTGATATGTGGTTGCCCCTAGTAACATGTTGTTTTATATTGATATGTGGTTGCCCCTAGTAACATGTTGTTTTATATTGATAGGTGGTTGCCCCTAGTAACATGTTGTTTTATATTGATAGGTGGTTGCCCCTAGTAACATGCTCAGTCACTTTGGACATACAATACTTGGAATGAACTCTGTACAGCTCTACATGAAAATACCTGGATCAAGAACACCAGGTACCAAGCAAACCATACGATTGTTTGTAAAGTTTCTTTGCCATCCACTTATAATATGTGGTTAGATTTATCTGTAGAATAGGGATATAGAATATTCTAAAATGTGAACCTTACAAGATTGCAAGTGTGTTTTCAGCCGTGTAAAATGCTAAATGTGAGCCACCATTGAGAAAATGCCTTGTCTAGATTTTTTGGAAGCTTCTGAATTAAAAAAAAACATTCCATGACTTGGTAAAGCCATACATGACTAAATGGTTATGTTGTCTGTTAGATCTAGACTGCCTTTTATTCATAGAAAAAAACTAGAAATATTTTGTGCACTAGCACAGGGCAGTCTTATTACAGGGAGATATTAACGGGCTGACAAGACCTTATAACCAATCAGATTACTCCTTTTGCTAGTGTCCAGACTCCAACTGATTCAGGGTCATATAATTATGTATTCATATTGTGCTAATGTTGATATATTGTGTTCTTTCTTCATTGTAGGTCATCAAGAAAACAATAACTTTTGTGCATTGAATATCAACATTGGTCCTGGTGATTGTGAGTGGTTTGCTACACCCTGTGAATACTGGGGGGTTATACACAACCTGTGTGAAAAGTAAGTACAAACACATGGTCCAGGGCTTGCTGCACACAGTAATCAAGTTCTTCATTGCTTAGGCTAAGCCTCGATTTCAAGTGATGCTGCTTGAAGTTGCTTATTTGTCTCATGATGTTAGTCTTAACAGTTAGTTATAAAAACAAGATGTCTGGACTGTACTCAGCTAGTCTTCATCAGACAAACATCTGTATAGATAATTATATCAATGATTTTGATGTTATTACATGGAAATCACACATCCACAAAAAATTGCTATATATTACCAATGATTTGGTATCAATGTTTTTGTGAATTTGCTTATAATTTGAGGCTTAGCCTTGAACTTGAAACTGGTCTGTTGAGACTTCTCATACTTGGTGCACAGTATCACTTGAATGAATCCTATAAATAATTAATTGAAGCAACTAACCTTTACAACAATTGCTTACAGCAAATTAAATTATAAATTTATTTATTTTTGTTTTTTTATTTAGGTATGGTATAAATTTTTTGACAGGTAGGTGTTGATTGATTATAAGTAGTGGATGTCAATCATTGTTTGGTACAACATGACTCTGTGAAGACTTAGTCGTTAATGTGATCCTGTCTTAAAAGAGGATGTGATTACCGTAATTAGCCACATTGACAGAGAGGTGAAAAGGGGGATCTGATCACGGCAATTAGCCACATCAAAAAAAGGAGGCAAAAATGGGTACTGACTGCTGCAATTAGCCACATTAACAGAAGTTGGTGTAAGGGGGATCTAAATGCCAGAAAGCCACACTGAAATATTTCCAAACACTAAATGCCTACATTTACCAAATGTTCAATACTGCTGGTCTTTAGTGTATACATTGTCCTAAAAAGTACCACATGTAAAATGAAAATACTGAATACCGTGCCAAACTGTAGACCAGTATGTAATGCTACTAGGCCTAATTGCCTTCTAAACAGCAATGACAGTAATGATTGCCAAGATGATGATGATGGTGATATTGAAATAACAACATTAAAGGGACACTGTCACGAGGTGCGCATGTGAGAGTAAACTTGAATAAATTAAGCCAATTTTTTCAAGTTGATAAATCCATGGCATACAAACGAATGCGGGACGAAAACTAAGACATTTGGATGAGAGCATTACTGTGCATGTCATCCATTGACAATATCCCTTTAACATAACAACAAAGCTACAGTGATCATGAGATGATATGTTTAATGTGTGTACTAGGGTCATGGTGGCCTGTCTTAGAGGAACTGTATGAAGAGCGAGTACCTGTATATAGATTTATTCAACGACCAGGTGATATGGTTTGGCTGAACCCTGGTGTAGTCCATTGGGTACAATCATTGGTAAGTAGCTTATCAGTAGACATGGTTCAAAGGACAAGATCCTTTCAAATTTGCTACTTGAACTTCCAAATTGGACAAGTTAACTCGCCACATTAGAGAGGTGAAGAAAGCACATTTTATAGACATATTTTGAAAGGATCTATTTTAAAAGTTTTGTCCTTTCAAAATTGGGCAATGTCCTGCCAAAAATGCATCTGAAAGGTAATCTTGATTCATTATTCCAAGCCCTAGGGTGCTGTTTGTTTATTAGTTTGAATTTCTGGCTCCCTTCGTACTAACTTGAGTGTTCTTTGACAGGGATGGTGTAATAATATTGCATGGAATTGTGGTCCGATTACAGGTATTTTCATTGCAAATATTATTCTCTATTTTCTTTCTTTTCGCCCTTTTGCTTCTCATCCATGTTGTCTGTTTATTATTTGTTGTTGTTTTGCAAAAATGGCCCTCGTTTCATTTTTATTAATATAAATATGAGTGGGAGTTCTTTATGAGGATAAAAAAGAATTGTTGTAAATGAGCTGTTTTAAGCATCAAATACTTTTTATGACTTATAAATGAAGACAAATCCTGTAGGTTAATGCTTTATTTTGGATTAACAACTTTGAAGAATGACTTTGCTGAACTATGGGAAGTAAATTTCTGCAAATCAGGACAAATTCTTTATAAGGATTCGGCGACTATAAAATGTTTGCAATGTTCTAACATAGTTATGACAAGGAAAGTGCAATGTTGTATAAAATACTTATGTTAGTGTATATGGTATTTTCCAGGGCATGTTTTTAATGCTGCTGTTGAACGTTATGAATGGAACAAGCTACAAGGTAACATTTCCTAACGAATGTTTATATAATATTGATTATTGCTACAATACATGATGTGAAAAGTACTTGAAAAGCCATGAAATTCATGTTAACATTGTAGCATGATCTATGTACCAAAACGTGTTTTCATCACAAAAATGAGGCTTGCCGGGCATTCCTTGTCCTCTCACGTACATTTCTTTGCAATGATGTATAATTTTCAAATTTGACATTTTTGTGATAAAACTAATTTAAGATATTCTTTACACTGTAGGAGAGAAGTCTATAGTCGCTATGATTCACTTGACGTGGAACCTGGCTAAGAACATCAAAATAACTGAAAAAAGATTATACGAACACATTAGGTAAATGAGATTGAATAATTTATTAATGTGAATTAACATAGATGGACCATTTATGGATTGTAATAAATACGAGTCGTATCGTAGCGAATCATGTTTGTATTTGCATTTGTATTTTTTTTTTTTTTTTTTTTTGATATTAGCTTCACGCATAAATAAGAAAAATATTTACAAGAAGTTAGTTAATAAATAATATGGCGAGGAGGCTGATGGGAAACTGTAAGGCTTATACAATGATATCAACCTCCCCAGATGTTTAAAAGAGTATCGTATCGAATCATATCGAATCGGTATCGTATCGAATCGCATCGCATCGCATCGTATCGAGTCATATCGTATCCTATCTTATCCAAACAAGTGCCGCATGTTTATTGTTAACATTCAATTTAAACATCTAGACACACATGTAATGTTTGTGGACAGCTCTGTCGCTTACATGCAGGCCCTGTGGCTTACCGGTAAACAAACAGTAAATGAATACCTCCATCCATAGAAGTCATGATCCAAACCAGAAACTCAAATGGGGATTGAAACGTACACCATGGTTGCATGCTCTTTCTTATTATTGGTGGCACTTTATCTGTTCAACATTTGATGCTCACAGCGCGATTCAAAGTGGTCGCTAGCGCTGTAAATGAAACATATTGCCATTTTTTCTCAAAAATGCATGATTCATTTCTGTTGTGCTATCGCCTTTCCATTCGACAATCTTTTATGAAATAACTGTGTATGTGTGTGTGTTTTGTAGGAGAATTCTTGAGAGAACTTTAAGGTATTGTCAAGTAACTATGGAGAACTTAAGGAAAAGTGGTATTGAAATCCAGTGGCATGGTAAACAGCCGGATGAGTATCCTCATTACTGCTCGCAATGTGAGGTGGGTACATGTCATTCAAGCATTTGAAATGTCTCACGGGGGACATAATTTTTATGTCTCAATTTCGCTCGAGTCAATAGACGATCTGCATTATGGCGTCTTATACTACAACTACCAGAATGCTTTGTTTACTGTCTTTTGTAGCGCAATTAGCACTACTTGTTCTTTTAATCTCCAAAGGTGTTAAGAATTTGAATATCAAAGAGAATTCGCAAAGAATGCTGGTAGTCGTAGTAAAATGACGCCATAATGCAGTTCGCCTATTCATATATTCACTGCGACACTCGAACGCAAATCGTCGATCAAAACTCCGAACTTCAATAAGCCTTGTAAACTGGTTGCAACTCTCTTAATGGTTGGTTGTGTTTCAGGTTGAGGTATTCAATCTCTTGTTTGTGCTCGTCACCAATACCCGTAAACATCAAGTGTACTGTCAAGACTGCGCAAGAAAGACCAATAGCACACTGGAAGGCTTTATTGTATTGAATCAAGTAAGTAACATATACGATATGAACGGCAGATCTGTATTTGTGGATTTAAAACAGCGAGCTGTTTAAACTTCATACAGATCGAACGCGAATATTGTGTTTCAATTATATTATTGATTACTTATATTTATACTATCAAACGTCGAGATCAATGCTGTTACTTTAGATTGGAAATGATCACCATTGATTTGTTTTATTGATTGATCTGATTTGATTTATTTATTGATTGATTGATTGATTGATTGATTGATTGATTGATTGATTGATTGATTGATTGATTGATTGATTGATTGATTGATTGATTGATTGATTGATTGATTGATTGATTGATTGATTGATTGATTGATTGATTGATTGTTTGATTGATTGATTGATTGATTGATTGATTGATTGATTGATTGATTGATTGATTGATTGATTGATTGATTGATTGATTGATTGATTGATTGATTGATTGATTGATTGATTGATCGATCGATCGATCGAACACAGCAAAATAGAAAAAACCACGTCGTTAAGTTATCATTTACACTAACATCGATGTTTCATATTTCAGTACACCATTGAAGAATTACTAGAAGTATACAAGTCATTCAAAGTTTATACAGTAAGTTAACACTTCAATGCTGTTTAGCTCCTGCTAGTCCATTATTTCAGTATGGAATGCAGACATTTTCTTTAGAAAAGACTATTGCACCCGCGGAGAAAGTGTTACAGTGTTAGGATTAGGGTTAGTGTTACCAACGCTACTGATTACCGTCACTAATGTTTGTTGTTCTATTTGTTTTCAGACTCCTAGCTCTCCTCAAGACCATTCGTTCACGCACCAGATAGGCTATAGAAAACCAACTAGTTGAGGAGTATAATTTTGTACAAAAGAATATATTTTATAAGTGAATTGGACTAAATCCTGCCATTGTAATAACCGCGCCATTGCTGGACTGTTTGACTCGTGGGGGGACTGGCAAGTCGTCATTTGATAAATACACCTATTTGGAAAAAAACGTCAGAGAGAATGCTGGGCTGGGTTGTTCAAAGCCCGATTCGCACTAATCCTGGATTAACTCTTAAGAAAACCTTAGAGTTAATCCTGGATTAGCACCAATCGAGCTTTGAGCAACCGGCCCCTGGATGCCAGTTATTGAATTCCGATTATTTGCAGTGAAAACAAAAAAAAGATGATAAGAGCATGTATAATAGGTAGTTTACGAGCCTTAGGGGCTGTTTACATGAAGTGCTCTAGCCCGGTTTACCGGGCTGTTTTTTTTTTGTGTTCAAGCTCCCATAGCTGCCATAGCGTAAAAACAAAAGAAACCAGCCTCAAACCTAAAGCGGGCTGGCTCACTCCATATAAACAGCCCCTCAGTAAATCATCTGAATGAGACTGCCGTTGTTGTGAAATGAAGATAGTGTGCTAAAGATTTAGCGAGACATTTTAGTGGAGCAATTCGCATTCGGCATCCTGCACTTTTGAAGTTTCAGTAGTCTAGAAATAGGTGGTAATTGTGAAATCACTAACACTCCAGAGATTCCCGTTAGAATATGTACTTGCCCACCCCTCCCTTGTCAAATCATGATAGTGCTGGATCCTCTATATGTACTTCTACGCCTGCATAATTAATTCCAGACTTTGCTTTAATATTTTGTATGAATTTGTAAGTATTATCTTTAGTTAGTTTATTAAGGAAAATAATTTCTCGACTCTCTTTACAAATTGGAGAAAATAGGCCAGAAAAGCCGATGACAATATACCGTCTCTATACCATAATCATTTCACTGTTTGGTTCTTAATTTGAATATTTCATCATAAAGAAATTTTATTCATATATTTAGCAAAAGCAATTGAGAGTCTTTGTTCTCGAATTAGTGATTGGTCGTAATTTCAATTGAATCTTTTGTGCTGTTGTTGACACATTAAAATGCAAAGTGAAACACTAAAAGTGTGCAACAGTTGTCACTATTTAGTAGTAAATAGCACTATTTTAATAAAATAACTCAAATGATTTAGCATGAAATAGCACTATTTAGTAGTATTTATGCTGCTCACATTAAGCCTGGTTTCGAAAACGATCGAGAAAAACAAAAGTTCGATTATGTTGAAATCAAAGTTTTTCGATCCTGCGAATCATTTTAATCCATTTCGATCGTCTACGATTATATGGAAACACGTTTTCGAATGGAAATGTTGCGATCGTTCTTGCCCGTTCTTGATGTGGAAACCAGGCTTTAGGGCTTTCCGATGTAGCGGAACTCAACTTTAAAATTCCGCGCTTTGTATTAAATTATAAGCGCGGAATTCTAAAGTGGAATTCTGTTAAATCGGAAAACCTTATTTAGTGTTTGCACTCATAACAAGTGCAGTTACTGCCCTTATTCTCAAATGAAGTAAACATTTCAATTTGAAAGATTTTTGAAAACTATCATGGTATAGAGACGGGCTTGAAACGTTATCACGCAGGTCTAGTGCAGCCTAGAATCCGTCACATGGGACGCACAACGATTGGTAAGCACAACGTTGTGTGACACGTGACGGATGCTGGGTAGATTAATTGTCGTACAGATTTGAACATGGTTATGTATCGTCCCTTGTGGGATGCACACTGTTAAACCCTTGCGCATGATCAATGATGTTTGATATTTCAAATTGTAATTTTACAGCTAATTGTCAAGCTTGATATTTATACAGATGCACCTATAGGAATTCTTGGTATTGTACTACTGGCTCATTCAGCCAACGATATTTAAAAGATTAATGTTTTGTTCATTGACTGTTTGATCAGGTGTGGTGACTTATTTGTCAGTATTGTGTGAAAATAAAAAAAAGGAACAATAAACTGTGGTTTGTTATGATTTTCGTCGTATGAAACTGTCATTCTATTCCATTTGTTTATTAGAAAATCCGGTTGTTTAATGATAAGGAATTTTCCGATGGAATGGGAGTTGACAATACCATTAAAATGAAGTTTCCAGTATTATCCGCCATCTTGAATCACTACCGAGAACAACCGTAAGCGAAGGACTAAAAACCAGATTTTCGAATAATAGGAAAATTTCCTTTTGGACATCCCTGTTGTAAATTTCGGACAACCTCGAGCTCTAGATGTTTTGCTCAAATTCCTGATGGAATTACCGGAAAATTACCATGATTGGAACCGAAATGTCCGATTTTTCCCAATAAATGGTAAGCAGCACTGGATTGCAACCACATGATCAAGAACCATAATAAATGATAAAGAACAAAGCTGTTGCCGCCATGTTGGATGAGGAATGTATTTTCAATCGTTATCCAATATGGCTGTGACGTAACGCTCAACCCGGTCGAGGCAGCACCGCGGTGAAACGTCAGCGCATGCGCGACATTTGCATTTGCAAACAATCAGATCGTTTGGCAATTGACTTTTAAGTCAATTAATAAGAAATTGAGCGAATATTTAGGCTTAATTTTTTGTATATGAACTCTTTGTTAAATTTTCTTTGTACCCTAAGTTTACACTTTTTCAATTTTGTTTACGTTTTGAGAAAACAACGGTGAAAGTTTTCTCTTTCGTAGCTTTCTTTAGAAATCTCTACGCAGATAGCACTGGGTACGAGATCGTTTGATCGGCATTTCTTATATTTTTTCGGGCATGCGCAGACGTTTGACCGCGGTGTTGGTCGAGGCAGGAACTTTTTGAGTAATGAAGTCATTTCCTTTCATAACATATTTTTAATTTTCACTTTAACACGCTGTATATCTTGACGGAATGACGGAAATAGATTAAATTCACAAGAACAGTGCCCCTTGTTATCTAGAAATCATAGATCTACTGACAATATTTTGATTTTCATTTTGATGACGCCACCAGGGACCGGTTGTACGAAGCATAGATAGATTTATCCACTGGATAAAGTTATCCATTCCATAGGATTTCTTTACAATTTATCTTCTATTCAGGCTTCGTACAACCAGGCCCAGGAAACTGCGTATTTCTCAGGGATTTGATTTCTTTCACGTACGGTTTAATATGAGAGGATTTACCAAATCCTCAGTAATTGTAGTATCTTTTAGGGGTTGAATACCCCTCAAACTCATGATTTTGGTATCTTTTATAAGGGATGAAAAATTTCCAAAGCTACGCCCTTTTGAAAAACGTCCGGTATCTTTAAGGGGTATTTTTGAATAATTTCGACGAGCATCCCCGATCGTTTATCCCCGGAGTCCTCCCCCCCCTTGTGGATAATTTTACTTAATGATATCCCAATGTGGGATGATAGACGGCGCGTCACCAATAAACACCTACGAAACTTTTGCTGGTGTTTTGTTGATGTTCTGCTGTCACACAACACACGAACACACTTGTAAACAGAACGAAACTGAAAAATATTGATCCATTTATCAAAACTTTCTTTATCGAGAGTGACACTTTTAAAGGGCCACTCGAAAGTGAAGTAGCGTGACAGTCACAACGAGCTGAAATCATGCGTGACACGGAACTTGATCGAACTGAAAGACAATCGGATATCGAAGGTTTTCCGTGAATTCACTGTCAATGAAAGACCATGAAACTACAGTTAGTTGGTATCTTGGTGCTACAGTTTGCTGCAAAATACTGGGTCGTCTGTCAAGGTATAATTTTTTGATACATGTTTTTGTAATGGATCGTGATGTTGGAACATTTATACTGGGTCTTAGCTCGTTACATGTAATTGTGTAATCCTTGTAATCAGACTTTACTGTGTAACCTAGAAAAGAATGTCGCTAACGATTATTTCAGAAAGATTCAATTGGTACGAAGGCAGCGATCATTCAACACCTCTCTTATATAAAACACCTAATTGAAGCTCATCGAGTTTTCGGTAACAACCATCTTTTCAGTAATTAAGTCAAACTGATTCCTCTTTCACTATATATAGAACCACATATCAATTTTAACCATATTTGAAGTGCAAAAATGCTCGGTTTAACGTATATTATCTTAGCAAGTTTGAAGTTCAGTTTTCCATGCAAGCTATGATATTTCACTAAACAAATCATTGATCATCTATAAAATTCCATACCGCTAATTTGCCTTTCAGTCTTGTTAATTAAACCTTTTCAGTTGACCTAATATGTGATATTATGAAATAATATTGGGAAGGTTTCGACAGGCATTGTTTGACCTTTTTCAGTATGTAAAATACCATACATTATTCTGTGCGACTGCTATGTCAAAAACGTACGTTATCGGAAAGGATGGCAATAGCACAATCGAAAGGAATCATGAAGTTTTAAGCCATGTATACAATACAAGCATACGTCCGCAGACACTAACCCGGGTCACTTAAAAAACGCAACAGTATTTATCCGGTCCTTCCGCCTTCTCTAAAACGCATGAATCCAAAACAATTTTATGCTAAATCTATTGTTTATTGTTTGTCGTGGTTTTGGAACAAAAGTTGCGTTTTCAAATTTATCCGGCATAGTTTAACGTAACTCGTGTCTTTGTTCGGTTTTGAGCTTGAACCGGTCTCGATGGTACACAGGAATCGTAAAACAAGTAGACATTAACATTGTCTATGATCTTATAGTAAGGATTGTTGAATTTGCTTATAAAAATTACTAGGCATATCAAGTCTGTTCACTCGGCCTTATCTAACTAGGGTAAAACAATAGTGAAACAAAAGATTGTGCATTGTCACGCTTGAAAAAAGTGTACACAGTTATAGCAAAAGAGTTTCCAAACCATTTCGCTCTTTTAGCGTATATATGAACGGGATATCAATCTGTATGAGGATTTAAAATAACGAGCTGCATGCAAGCGGTAAGTTTAGGTTTCGATTTGCCAGTAAGTTTTGTGTAATTTTATATGGAGTTTTCGTGAATGTTAAGTACAATAGTTGTAAGTTTAAGGTAATTCCACAGTTTTGCACTGCGCACGTCTTCTGCGCACGCTAACTGCAACACAAACTATGAAATTTAAAATGGCGGTAATTTTCCGCGCGCGCTATTGCAATGAGAAAATATAACCAAAAAAGCCATTAATTATCAACTTAGGAATGATACCAGATGGTGCAAAAGATGTTCCAACCACTCTGTTTGGAGGAAAGTAAAAATTGAATCGTTTTCTCCCTGAATTCCTTTCGCTGAACGGCTGCTTTTTCGTGCTCGATGATTTACCATAACGGATTCCTGTGGTATATTTACACAGGTAGCCCAAAGTAAAAAGCCAAAAATTGCGTATTTGAACGAAAATAATTCCGTAACGAATTCGGTGACCCCCAGTTTTTATTTCAAAAATATTTTTGTAACAATAAGTTCTACAACATATTTAGAAATCAAAAAAATTTACAGGTAGAATTTTGAATAATTCACAGTTTTAGGAGTTAGAAACGACCTCCAGAAGAGCTAAAATGGAATGTTTTACAGGAGGAACACTTCGCTTACATGCCACACAAACTAAGATAATGTCTCGTGGACCACCAAATAAATAGTAGGTGATAAGATTAAAGACTATTCCAAGTAGTGCTACTAAGTTTTTTAGTATTAGGAAAAGTAAACATGCTTTCTAGAATTAGACAAACTTGTAAATGATTTTGAAAAAATTGTGCGAATTTGCGCGCGTAATAGGCAAAAACACCTTGTGTTTGGAGGCAATTATGTCTAAAACGAAATCGGTGACCCCAACTTATTTTTCTTTTAAGGTGATTATCAACTCAAAAACTGTAAAATATCAGAAAAACAGCGATTTTTACAGGTAGAATCTATTCCTGTGGAATTACCTTAAATGAATTTTTACAATTTTTTAACGTTATTTCCATACATGTATTTAAGGTAATTCCGTAGTAATAGAACTAGCCATAGAATTTTGATAAAACTTTCTACGGTAAAACATTTTGAGTTTTTCATCAAAAATAAAAAATAAAAAAATGGGGTCACCGTATTGGATTTCGCGAGAAAAATTTTTAAAGTAACCCACTTTTGTCAATTTAGCGTCTAACATTCGAAAATGGGCATCATACATAAAAGTATCTCTTGACTGAGATTGGTCAATACCAAATATTTTTAATGTGCTTAAATGTACTCCTTATACATTGGGCTACCGATGTAAAGCAAAAGATTTTCACTAAAATTTAACAGCGAAGAGAAATAAAGCACAAATTAATAAAATGTTCGAATTTTTACGGGCCTCTTTAACGCTTTGAACGAAACACTTTTCGAAATATCGAAAAATCTAGCCATAGAATTTTGTCATCGATCACATATGTTTTAAAAAACATGATTTCAAATGATATTATTAAATAAAAAAAGATAGGTACCCGTATTGGTTTGCGAGATATTTTGAGAAATATTCTCAAATTTCAATAATATCAAGGATTTTCCGGTTGAGGAATGAGGCGAGTATAAAGAAATTCGTAATTTTTCGATTGAAAATGTGAAAACTGTTCGTTTTTTAACGTTAAAGTGTTTCTCAGACATAGCTCTGTATCTATTGATGATAAGAAATGTAAAACTCTAAAATTCGAAATATGCGCAGAACTGTGCGCAGTGCAAAACTACGGAATTACCTTAAACAATATAATATTCCACTGCATACCCGCCTCGACTAGCGTTGCTATTAGCGGGTATGATATTTTTTGTAATTAAGTTATGTGAGTTAAAAAAATATTGTGTTGCGCCAAATTTGCAATTTCCGTCCAGTGACAGACTCGTACCCAGTCGCTTCTTATCCCTCGTGCAAAGTACACGCAAAGAGAAATGGGAGTAAAGCACTATCACTATATGGGAAGGACGTTGGCCTTGAATCCTGACCCTAACCCTATTGAGCGCAAATTAAATTTTAGTTATTAACTAAATGCTGCGCACAAAGAAATAAATTACAAACAAAATGACAAATTAATCCAAACGGCTTTTATTTTCCTTCACTTCATTCGTTCATTGCTTAGATAACAATATGCAACTATTACATATGCCTCAGTAAGGTCCAAACTTATGTGTCGTTCGCTCTATTTGATTATTTCTTTCAGTTAACCAGACTATATTCATAGAGCCAAGCATCCTCACCGTCAACGAAAACCAGTCACTATCGCTGTACTGCAACACAACTAACATCGCATCACGTGGCGTGACATGGACCAGGAAATCTAACCGTGACAACATTTTGTCACGCAATAAGACTTTGAATATCAGCCGTATCCTTCGAAGTGATGGGGGTATTTATTTATGTAACGCAAGCTATGGGAATATGTCGTACATGACAGCTGAGACAAATGTCATCGTTAGATGTAGGTATTCGTTCTTTATGTTTCCAGGAATGAAGAATATCGGATGATAATGAGAATATCAGAATGAGAATATAATAGTTTACACCGTTACGGCATGTTTTAGATCATGTCAAAGTACTTTCTTTTTATGTCCTACTAACAAAATGATAGTTCGACTCTCCAAGAATCATAATTCTGATTTTTTTTTCTGAGTTTGTTGTTGGTTAGGGCACGGGGAGACTCCGGGGGCGAACGATCGGGATGTTCGTCGGAATGTTTTAAGAATACCCCTGAATGATACCGGACGTTTTTCAAAAGGGCGTGGATTCACAAAATGTTTATCTCTAAAAGATACCAAAACGTGGGTTTTAGTGCTATTCAACCCTTAAAAGACACCAAAAAGGGAGAATTTGAAAAAATCTCATATTTTAACCCCCCAAAAAAGAGAACAAATCGCTGATTTTTACCCCTAAAAGATTCGACTAGCATCGTTTACCCCCGAAGTACCCCTCCCCACGGGAGTTAGGGCTATCCTAAGGGTAGGGCTACCCTTTTCCTGCTTGGCAGACCCCAAGTTTCTTACAAGAAACTTTTGCGAGGACGTTTAGAACATTCGTCAGCGGTTCGTCAGCATTTGTCCAAAAGGTTGTTATGCTAATGTGCCAACCAGAACAACAATAAGCTCTATTGAAATAACAGCCAATCACTGTCTGGTTGGTACATGAATAACAAAGGCTTACGTCAGCTGAAGTATCGCTATAGCATTACCGTAGTTAATATATGCAAGATTAGAACGACATATATTTTTGTTAATTTTCCAGATCCACCGAGCATCGAAGGTTTGACATCAAATAAAACTGTCGTAAATGCATCATCGATGGCATATTTGTCCTGCAACACAACAGGAAGCCCAGAAGCTAACGTTTCTATTTATAAGGATGGCAAGTTTTTAGTTGCAAACTCTGGTTACGTCGAGCTTCGATTGAAGCATGCTGGTTGGTATACGTGTTTAGCGTCTAATCCACTGGGAAACCAAACAAAAAGAACCTATATTGACGTACTCTGTAAGTACTATAATAGGACGAACTGATTCTATAGGAAATTGGCAAATCAACGAAATCATTTTCAATCAAAGATAGAATAAAAAATAAGTTACTTTTTCAAAATAATTTCAAGCTTATTTGTCAGGTGTCATGCCTTAATAATTGGAGAGAGTTTCTCTCCCCCTTACTACCCCTGCACTTTACACGTATTTTTGCTCCCTCATTTAATTTGATTTCATTCACCGAACCCTTTACTTCATGATAACTGATCCGGCTACGTTTCCAGCGTGGTTGGTCTTGTGGTTATCACATTGAACTAGAATCAAGAGAAAATGAGCTGAGTCAGAGCTGAGAACCTAGCTCTTTAAACATTTTTTATTGAGTTGGTATGTCATCTTATTATTAAAACGTAACCTTTTTTATTTCCAGATCCAACTACAATATCAATTCCAGCGAAAACTTT
The DNA here is from genome assembly GCA_918843875.1 of Diadumene lineata. Taxonomy (NCBI): domain Eukaryota; kingdom Metazoa; phylum Cnidaria; class Anthozoa; order Actiniaria; family Diadumenidae; genus Diadumene; species Diadumene lineata. Next base: position 3,341,930 of record OU974069.1, read on the forward strand.
GAATCTTTCGGCATGGTTGGGGAAAGAAATCATTCAAGCATGCAAGGCAAACGGCAACCCCACCCCTATAGTCAAGTGGTATAGACATGAAGATATTATCTCCAACAATCAACTGCTCAACATCACCATTACTTCCAGCAAACAGTTTGGTGTCTATAGATGTCGCGCAGAGAACATTCTAAGGAACATGTCACGTGATATACTTCTTAATCGAACTCGTACGAAACTCTTGTTTGTTTACTAGACCTACCTTTAGATGTGTCTTTTCCTTATCTCTGTCTTTGTCTTTGTGGTCAATCAGGGGCGGCGGAACAGCAACATCTATAATCCCCCACCCCTCCCCTCCTGAGGAAAGTAATAATAAGAGCCCAGTCATCTCGCATTTCCTTACGACACAAGAAACCAGCCCCTGCATCCAAGGCGGTTATGTTTTATGGGTATTATGGCAATTAGAAAAAAAATTAAAAACCGCAAAATCACAAAACAAATTTGTTGTATAAACTCATTCATTAATATCTTTTAACCAATATTTTGTGGGGGCACGTGGCCCCCCGATTCCGCCGCTCCTGTCAATGTTCTTATGTTTTGCTTTAGTGATTTTCACTGTACTAGGCGTAGTCTGGGATCGAAACTCGCCTTAGTTCACATAAACTTACCAATGGCAACCCGTCTAAGTCCGCCTTTACTTGCCAACACAATGGCACAATTTCCTAAACCTTTCTAAACCCACCCCTTAAGGTAGTTCCAGACTCTTGAAACTGGGCATCCTGCTCGCGCAAGTTGATCCGAATATGGTTGCAACCCCACGTGCAGTTTGTGCCGAATACAAGGAATTTTACTGTTTAGAATTTATTTTTTACATATATTCGATGTTTTTTATCTTGATATGTTTTCTAAACTCAACATCATAGTTCGAAACATTTTTGCTTTTCTTCCATACAGTGATCACCTTCCTTTTTTCCAGTATTTGAATACCCTAGCAATGAACTTCAATGACATAATTTATAAAAAAACATTTTGAGGCTCGTTTGGGTCCCCAGGTAGGCCTATATGCTTTTCTCTGTATCTGATTTCTGTCCCTGTAACCGCCCTTGATTTTCACGCTGTTCGTTCTCTTTGTTTTCGTATCTTAGACGCTAGAACTGTATTTCATATTTCTGTAGGATTCCCTCCTGGAGTCACCGTGATCCTAAATAACGCCACCACACTGACGTCACCAAACTTTACACTTCGTTGGGGCAAGCCCGATGAGCGAGGTAGTCCCATAATGGAATACATTGTTTGGAGACAAGTTATTTTTGGAAACGGAACAAGAGACATTTGGGGAAGTTCAACAGTTTCTTCATCAAATCAATCCGTGGGCTATTTGTTATCTTGGGGGACAAGTTATCGGTTTTATGTGACAGCAGTGAACGACCAGGGCAAGACAAATGGGACAGTAAAGAATTTTACTGTGATAAATGGTATGTATGTCAAGAAACTAATAGACACACATATATTGTCAAGAGAGTATGAGATAAGAGACCTTATCCCCGGACCCCATCAAGGGCTCTACTCGTCGTGCTTTTTTAGAAAGTTGTTAACAATCTCCGCACTTTTGGCTTGAGATGTTTTGACGATGCTGCGACCGCGCCTCTTGCAATCTGGCCAATCACGAAATAACTTCAGTTTAAAAATAGAATGGAAAGATCCCCAGATGAGTGTAAAGCCCAATAATAACAATACCGCGGGGATAAGATCTCTTATCTCATACTCTCTTGATATTATAGACTGGAACAAGAAATACAGTCGACTCTTATTATAGCGGACACCCTAGGGACCCTAACTTGGTGTCCATAATAGAGAGAGCAATAGTGAGAACTGGTTCCACAGATTTTTTTAAGATTGGTATTAATCTGCTGTCCGCAATAGCGAGGTGTCCGTAATACCGGGGTGTAAGTAAGGCGAGAGTTGACTGTACACAGCTTGTTTCAAAAACGTTGTCGAAGAGAAAGGCGATAGCACAACCGAAAAGAATCATGGATTTTCAAAACAAGTATTGAGAATTAAGCAGCAATGAAATAAAATCAATAATGCTGACTTCATTAAGCGTCCATCGGAGATAGATGGTGACAGTTTTTACATGAACTGCAGCAATACATTTACATAAATAATTCAAACGTTTACCCATAATTCCTTTCGAACTTGCATTCTCCTATTTTTCATTGACAACATCAGTTAGAGATACTCTGTTGAGATATTATAGTCAATTTTTTTGTCTTCATTCTACATCTGCATTAGGTTTGCCCTAGGGTGTTTTACCTATTATTACAAATTGGACATGTTTATTACAAAGTGCGACAGCTTTTTCGTATTACAAATTGCGACAGCTTTGTTATTACAGATTGCGACAGGGTTTATTACAAATTGCGACAGTTATTGCAAATTGCGATAAAGTTATTACAAATTGCGACAGGTATTACAAATTGCGACAGCACAGTGTCCCCAATTAGCTTGTAAATAGCTAAATAACTTGACATCATGGAAATAAAGTCGATCATCATCATCATCATCAATTTAGAGAGATTCACGAGCATCTAAACTATCTTGTAAGACTATTCCTATTTATCTTTTAGAGTCCATTATGAAGCCAGAAGGTATGTACAAAATATATAAATATTTCTACACTCTCAATGTATTGGTTGTTTTGTTTTTTATCTTCATTTTTTAATGCTGTTATCGGAAAACGGCAATTAATGATTTTTTGCGAACTAAGACGCTTGAGCGCTAATCGTCAAGAATCAAAACTCCGACCTTCAAAGAACTGCTCAGGGACCTGTTGCACGAAGCCTGAATAAAGTTATCCACTGGATAAAGTTATCCATTCCAGAGAGTTTCTTTACAATTTATCCAGTGGATAGCGATTTATCCGGTGTATAGCGCTGTTCAGGCTTAGTACAACCGGACCAAGTTCGTACTTTGTGTGATTGGTTAGTTTTCATTCGGATGGGAATCGCGGCGAGCTTTGAGTAACAGAGAGGTTACGTCTGTTTTGACGGACGCACACGCCGGCGTCTGAATACAAAATCCTGTTCAGCCATGGAATGGACCAAAGCAATCGAATAAATTACATTGCTAATATTTATGTTTGAAAAATTATTTACATGTGATTTCTTCACCTCGACAACATTACAGCTAAAGACTGCATTTACATATTAATGAAGCTTAGCATCTTGTCCATAATAGTTGTGTTTGTACTCGTGTTCGTCAAGTCCACTTACACTGATTTTCAATTACACGCGCGAAATTATGAAAAAGTCTTCCCAGCGAATTAGGTCGGTGGATGTCAATCAAAGCGTTTCCATTACTTTTCTACCAACTGCTGTAGTATAAATTCGGCTGGAGAAACGTCTTGCCCACTAGAAGTCAATCCGATATCTGCTTCGGCTTTTCGCCCGCATGAAAGCATAGAATTACTCGCAATTGTAGATTACTGATATAAGCTTTAGGCATTTTGACTCACAAAAGCTGCTTTTAAGAAGTTTATTAACTTTTTTTTCCAACCAGTTCTGTTCTGCAAAACATTACGAGCGCATTCGAATAATTGCCATAAATGTTAAGGACGTTCCTGGGTATTGGTCGCGCGCATCGTTACTGCGCAAGATTGAGCGCGCGCGCTCATTACCGTTGGTCAAATTAATGATAATTTTTCCTTCATTTTTTTCATCTAAGTCCCAATTGTCTTCGATTGAAAAGCAATTGAGTTTATTTTTCTGTAGTTTAAAGTCAATTTGCTACAAAAAGAGCAAATATTAAACGTTTTATGCGGTAAACGGTGAATTATTAGAACCCAGTCTCCGCGCGGTATTCAAGATGGCCAGATTTTTTTTCAACTTTGCCGCAAGATATCTCGAAAACAAAGCCGGTGACCCCTATTTTTTTCTTTCGTGAAATGAAGCTTTTTATCAAGACTACAACATATGTGAAACACAAAAAAATGACATTACATGAAACGAAGAACAGTACACTTGTAAAATAAATCGACCCCTACCTTGGAACGAATCCAGCGACATCGCTTAACTTAAAAGCATCTTCATTTGTAAAGAAAGGCATAAACAATCCTATTATTTCTTGGAAATGGAAGACAACAGTTTATTAATTTTCTTTTTAAATTTTAAAGAGCGTTGATTTCTGTTTTACAACATTTTTATGACATTATTCTTTGAAAATGGTAGTGTTTAAATACGCGCGTTTTTTCATCAAAATACCCCATTTTGTACGCCTTGTACCTCAAAAACAAACTCGGTGACACCCGATTTTTATTGCATTTCTGAAATCCTCATATAATGAAATAGCTTTGTACAAAGTTTCATAAAAATGACATTAGAACTTCATTTACCCAGGAACGTCCTTAACTGATTGACATCCACCAAAACCTAATTCGCTGGTAAAACTTTTTTTGTCATTTGGTGCGTGTAATTGAGAAGCTGTACAACCTTCCTATTATTTTCTTCAGGAAGCAAGACGAGCAAAGTTCCCATTGTTGCTGTTGTTGGTGGAGTCGTAGGCTTGGTGCTACTAGTTCTTATTATCGTTATTGCTTGTCGTTTCCGTAGAACATCCAGGCGAGACAAAAAAAGTAAGTAAAATTGTTATCGAACACAGAGTCGTTTTCGTATGAGTAGGAAACAGTACTTTATCTTATCGTAGCCGTAGTTTCTAAGAAAACATTCGAATTTCCTGTCGTATCGTAGCGGTATCGTAACCGTACCGTTTTCTACTCATTCGAAAACGATTCGATCATTTTGGCTAGTATCAGTTCATCAGTTCAAAATGAAGTCGAAAGTGAAGTTTCCTGTTTTAATCAGTCAACATATACACCTATTGAAAAAAACATTGTCGCACGGAAAAATTGGAGAAATCACGACCGAAAAGAATTGTGGGAAAAAGGTTCTACTTCTTTGTACAGTAAATATATATTGGTACAATATGAATTGATGTACATTGAAACCCCTCTGTACCGGACTGTACTGTCCGGAATAGAGGGGTTCCGATGTACAAACTATAACCATCCGACTTTTTATGAACTCAGCATCTTTGTTTGCTTACATGGCTGCTTGTTTCTCAATGTTTATAATAAAAAAACAAGATTCCTTTCTCCGACGGAACAGAAGATAAGGAGTCAGTCAGAGATCCTTAAAAGAACGCGACGATCTCATTTTAATTCTATCGAAAAACGTTCGTCGAAAACTAGTACCATTAAGTGTTGAAGGGAGTACCCCGGGTCTCAGTGAAACATGCAGATCATAAAATCTAATTAGTTTTAAAAGTTAATTAAAGTATATGCCACTTTGTCAGTAGCATCAGCTTATGTGATATTAACCAGAAAACGATACAGTCGTATTTCACTATCATTGCTCTGTGTCTCTTGGATAACCTAGTTCTGCATTTGACTATTGGTTCTTGTTTTATTTCTAGCACCTCCCTTTGGAAAGGAATCACATTGTAATAACAGGTATCTTTATTGTATATATGTGTGTGTTTTGGCGTCAATATTCATACTGAAATAATAACAGAAAAATATCCTATGCCCTAGGGATTAAGACGTTGGTTTGGTTCGCGCAAAATGACCTATGGTATTTTTCTCTTGTGATTTGTTTTATTCTACACACCAAACGCAATATAATATAGATAATAATATAGATTCATATAAAGCCAACTTTACCTAATTATTATACATTACTTCTCTTAATTTGTATCGATAATTTCCATTTTCTTTGAAAGAAAGCATTTGTTGTGGTGCTTTATTTATAAATATACATGTTTTTAGCGTCTTGTTGGAAGAGCTATCATCAAATTGCCCTCGAATGGATAGTCCAAGGGAACGCTACAGTACCGTAAGTATACCTTTGAACTACGTCCACGGCTGTCTTCTCAATCTCAATCACATCAACTAAGCTTCAAGCAATGGTATGTTTGGATAACACACGTGATCAAGAAAAATCATCATGGAAGATCTATATATGTTCCCGGGAAATGGTCTTGCGAGGGCCAAATGTTTGATAACTTCATGGATTAAATCTGCACCTTAAAAATAAGATGTTTGTGTTGTGCGGAAGAAGCTTAGAGGTCACGTTTATATGATCGTTAAAAACTTTTTCTTGAGACGTGTGTTTTTACAAAGGAAATGTCCCATACAAAGAGAGTATGAGATAAGAGAGCTTATTCCCCTATTGGGCTTTACACTCCTCATGAGTTCTTTTCATTCTATTTTTAAACTGAAGTTATTTCGGGAACAGAACGTGATTGGCTGGATTGCAAGAGGCGAGGTCGCATCGTCAAAACACCTCAAGCCCAAAGTGCGGAGATTGGTAACAAGTTTCTAAAAATAGCACGACGAGTAAAGTCCCTGATGGGATCCGGGGATAAGCTCTCTTATCTCATACTCTCTTGCCCAGACAGAAAATAACAACCAAATCTTACCATTCTATTTTAGAGCCATCGTAAATTGTCTAACAGTCATGAAGATGAAGCCAGTGGCGGACATACTGACCATGCCATATACGGCAATGTGGCCTTCGTGGACGAATCTGTCCAGGGCTGGGAGATACCAAGGGATAACGTGCGCATTGAAAAGATTATTGGCAAAGGGGCGTTCTGTCAAGTAGCCAAGGCATTTGTTACCGGACTTGGGACTGTTGCTGTTAAAATGATCAAAAGTAAGGCCCGATTCAGACGTCGATTTTTTTTTCGTGTCGAATCTAATAGCTTTTTATCATTTCCGCGCTTTTAGTCTTACTAGATTTTAATGATGGACTCGGCATTGATGAATTTCATTGATTAGAGTCGTTTTCGCATGAGTGGGAAACGGTACGGTTTCGATACCACTAGGACAAGGCATACAGAAAAAAACGAATGTGTTCTTAGAAACGACAGCTACAATACGATATATATAGTGTAGTGTTTCGCACTCATACGAAAATGACTTTCGACATAATCACCATTACAGGCGGAAGTAAACACTTGTCTAACCGAGAGGATTTACTAGCTGAATACAAGTTACTGCAAAACCTAGGAACACACGACAATGTCATCCTTGTGTTGGGCGGAGTCACGATTACGGGTAAGCATATAAGTTCTTTAACTTTCTAACACTCATTGATAATTTATGAGAGAATTAGCCAACATAACAACAATCGTTATAGCACTGGAAATTGGATACGGTTTTTGTCTAAACACTGATTTAACTTGAACAAAATGAATTTACTGTGGACTGGAAAGTCAAGACTGACCTCAAATGACTGGTTCCAGATTCTCCCAGAAGCAAATACTTCGCAATAAATAATTCTTTGGATGAGACGTGATTTCAAATCCTACAAATCGGACTGGACGAATTTCGACTGCGCCTCAGACTGTGACTCATTGTGACGACTTGAAATCCTGTCGTGTCCTCACTTTCGGATTTGAAATATTGCTTCTCTACTGACTGACAGCAATTTCAAGAAACATTTATGATTTTGTGTTTGACAAAGATCGGCCGCTCATATTGTATATATATATTACAGTTGTGTTATTGTATTGACACAGATCCCGTCATGGTTTTCTTTGAGTATGTCCCATATGGTGATCTGCTTGGCTATCTAAGACGTAGTCGTGGACTATCCGATACATACTACTCCGATCCGGACATTAAACCTGCAAGCTCGTTAAAATCTAAACAATTGTTAAAATTTGCTAGAGAGATTGCTGATGGGATGGCCTTTATTTCAAGTAAAAAGGTAAACATATTGTACAAAAATTGAGAATATAAACCTAAAACTTTACTTTATCCGTTATTTTTAATTCTTGATGATGTAATATAGTTCCCGCGCGATTGGGCCGTTTCTGGCTGTGCTCCTGTTGACCATATGATTCATCAGATACAAGCAGACCTCGCCGCGATGTGTGAAGATACGCTCTTGTATCCTCCTTATACTCGTTGAGTGAGGAAACTCGAACCATGAACATTTGTCTTTATTGTTTTCTTTCTTTCCGAGCTTTCTATTGCTTTAAATCCTCTAAAAAAGTAAAGGTGAACTCAAATACACTGAGTTATCAAAAAAAAAATATTTTCAACTCCAAGTCACTCAAAGGACGCATTTGAAAAAAAATGGCACAAAAATACAAAGGTATTAAAAATTTAAATATGAAAAAGAATTTGCAAAGAATGTTGGCAATTGGTATTAAAATGACGCCATAATGCCTATTCTTGTAATAAGCTCCTGGCTTAAAATCTCGCCATGCCAAGTCCTCATTGAGGGCTTTGGAATATCATCAATGTCCAAACTGTTTCAGCAATTTAAAATTCTTCAAGGATTGTAATCCAATAATTCATTTTTGATTTGTACAGATTATTCATCGTGATCTTGCGGCTCGTAATGTACTTGTTGGCCAGGGCGAGACGTGTAAAATAACCGACTTTGGTATGGCTCGTGATGTACAAGAAGACGATATTTATCAAAAGCGAAGACGGGTGGGTAATTCAGTTTCTCAATAGCAGTCTCAATTTATGTCCACATTAGTTACGCCATTTTGTTTTCTCATATTTCAACCGCGCACAAAGAACCAAACCCAAAGGGCGAGTTGGTGTCGGCGCCTGCTCGGGTATGCTTCGTCTAGCAATCGGCTCCACTCCGAAAAATTGCGAATTTTGCTGAATATTTCGTTCAAAAAAAAAAAAAAAAAAACTGCTGTGTTCTTTTGTCCAGATCCAGTGTTCGTAAGTCTTCTCCTTTTGTATTGTGAAGTATATATGTGAGCGTTTTTGTCGTAAACGCATTACACACTAGTTCTCGGTTTTACGCAGCTTTCTTGATCTGATACTAAACGGAGAGATTGGCACTCAACAAGAGAACCATTAAACATAGATATATACTTTTTTTACTTTTTATACCCCCAAAACTGTGAGCTGTCACATTTTTGCCCAGCGTTCATGGGACGGTTTTTACCCATAATCACATCATAGGCCTGGTTGTTCAAAGCTCGATTAGTGCTAATCCAGGGTTGATCCTCAAGATTTTCTTAAGAGCTAACCCAGGATTAGTGCTAATCGAGCTTTGAGCAACCCAGCCGATATGATCACTTTAGTATATAGCTTGTTGTGGTATACTTTTGTTTTCTAGGGTCGTCTTCCCGTTAAATGGACTGCATATGAGGCCCTGTTGTATGGATACTACTCAACGCACAGCGACGTGTAAGTTTAAAAGCCCGCACACATAAGGGATCTTGAAAACTCTCCTGCTCTCAAAACACGCTGCTCCAATTTCCGATGAAGTATTTTTGATCCACTGAGTATATTTTGAAAAGTATTCGATGATTTTGCTCATTAATTTTTAATTTTTAATCAAACTGATTACAAATGAAGCAGCAAGCTCCGTCATGCAGCAAATAGGGACGCATCTGGTACGTGTTGCTGGAGGAAGCTCCCGTGTTTGGAGCAAACCTTTTTTGCTGTGCAAGATCAGAGCTCCCCTATAATTGACCAATCATATTAGCTTATTTGAACGTCAACAATTCATTCCGTGCTCACTTAAAAATGGTGTCAAAAGATGAAGAAAGCGTTAAAAATACAATAGAGTCAGACCAAAAAAATATGAAAAATACTTCAGCATGCAGTTTCATTACTTCGAGGATTTCCAGTGAGGTGTATTCAAGATATGCCTTCCTATCAAATCAAACCGAATTGGTTAAAATTTGTTAGAAAAGGAAATGTTTCAGAAATCAAACCGAATTTCCAAGCTCCAACAGGGAAGTGTCCATTTTGCATTGATTTCTCACATTGTTCCTCCCTCGTCTCTATGTTAGTCGCGCCGAAATAGGTCGGGAACATATTTCACGAATGTGTTACAGAAAAGTCAGTTGTCTTCTTCTTACCGACCTAAACAGATGTTCTCACAATACATTGAAGACTGTGGATTGAAAATGACAAAATAAACCCATTGTGGGAATCACAAATTTTTCCTGTGATAGTTGTATGTTTATCTTTGATTTTTGTTATAATTTTTATTTTTGCTTGCTTGTTTGTTCGTTTGTTTGTATTTTTTCTCCAATGACAGTTTTGTTTGTCAACAGATGGAGTTATGCGATCGTTCTATATGAAATATTTACCATAGGTAAGTAAAAGTTATAAAAATACTGTTTTTTAATGAAACCGATGGAGTGTAAGCTAATTGTTACTGCGGTTTTGCGAACTCAAACACTCGAACCGGCTTATCGCCATTTGGTGAGTAGTTGCTGCCGTCAATCAATACTTCATCGAAGTGCTTTCGAACTTCGTTAGTACGTGCCTAATCATACCGAAAAAAGGACGAACTTTTACATTACAGCCAAATTAGTTGTATCGAGACCCACAAATACCAAAAAAAGTACACGAGATAAGCCTAAATAGAGACAAAAAATCGTGCACGGCAGCAGATGTGCCAATAAAAAATATCGTGCAAAGAGGAAGAAAATATCCTGCACAAGCATCATATGGGAAAAAATATCCTCCAAAACAAATTGCCCAACCCCCCCCCCCCCCACCCCTTAAATATCTAATGGTCCGTCCCTTAACAGATCAATTTTGGCATGAAATCCAAGAATTCAAAAGAAACTGGGGCAGTTAAAATATTGCCCATGCAAATTAAGATATCAACCTCCCAAACAAGAGAGATCCTAATTTTTTTTTTTTGTACTATCAAGTTTCAGTGTGTATGGATAAATATTCTTTAAAGTCACAAAAATAACAAAGAATGAATGGAGTTTGAAGACAGTGTCCCCAAATTTTCTTTAAAGCCTACAAGTCAGTCAGTATTTGTTTAAACTTGCTGAAACTTGATAAACTTTGTAATTGTAGTGCGATCTTTCATATATGCTAATAAGGACTTTAGCAAGAGAACGAGAAAGACGCCGACAACGAATTTGGTCCTTATTTTTGTTAAATGAACATGTGTAATCAGTCATGTTTAGTCAAAACGTCTTCACAGTTGACAACAACTTGTGAAAATGGCATGTGCGTCAACTAAGTTTATAGCAAAGAAGTAATTTGTGGATGCGTTCGGTGTCTAGTATAATGAAAGAAATATCAAGAGAAAAATATCATATGCCCTTGGCAGGATTTGAACCCACGTTTTCGGTATTCTAGTCCGCCGAAGTGTTAAGTTAATAGCAACTCGTTGTCGTCTTCGTTTCTCGTCCTCTTGCTTAAGGTCCTTAATATTTCTAAATTCGTCCCAAGTCATTGCTGAATTCCGGAAAGGCAAATTGCCACTGACCACATGCAGCCCATTATCTGTCAGTATTTATCAAGGCTTTGTTTGTATTTATTGAGATTTCTTTAATGACCATGAATTGTACTTTTGATTTATTTCAAGTTTAACACTGAAATGATTTTTTATGAATATTGACAGATAATGAGCTTGGACTGCCTGTGCTCTGACATGTTTTACTTGTATGTATTCAGGGGGCAGTCCATATCCTGATATCAAGGCACGTGACATTGCCGAGAAAATATATCAAGAATACAGAATGCCAAAACCTAAACACTTGGACGATGAAATGTGAGGGCCAAATGCGTTTTTTTTAAGTATTGTTGTTCTATATTGTTGTCATTATTGTTGCCTGTCAATCGGTCTTTTAATTCTGTGTCCTATACCTGTTGTAGATATGCATTAATGAGTGAATGTTGGAAGACAACTCCCGACCAACGCCCAACATTTGAGTCGATAAGTGCAACTCTTCGACGACTAGAGAGACATGAAAAGGTTTGCGTTTAGAGATTTGTTCCATAAAATATGGATGTAATTTCGATTTCATATTAGATGTATTGAGTGAATACTGCATGAATTCCTGAAGGTAGAAAATTGATTGGAAAATAGACGGTTTTCAACCATTCCCAGGAGGCAATTTAAACAAAAGACATGGTACCCATGCTGGTGGACTTTTCAAAAGAAAACCAACACTGTGACTGGTGGACCCTTTTGTTCCACTCACTCTCCTGGGAATGGTTGAAAAACCATCTTTGGGATCAGTTATGAAATTTCAGAGAAAATCAAATTGCAAACTACGATTTGGGACGCAGTGAGAGCATTTTGGCAAGTACGCATTCAAAGTCCGCGTTCAAGCAGTGTATTTATTACAGAAAGAGAAAAATCTGTTATAGAACATTGCATTGGACGAATTTATGTGCATTGTGTCAGTAATCCTTATAAAATTATGATCCCTGATTACGAATATTTGAATCCCTGATCCTATCCTAAAGTAGCAATCCTGCGATACCCATTCCGATTTCCCCCGGCGGTAAAAAAGTTCCAGTAATTGACTGGGACAAAACCCAACATCTGTTGTTAATTATCTCTTTCAGGAGTACATACATATGAACGATTATGAAGTTAATTTATACGCCAATTTGGATGAGTTATAAAGACTGGATGGCGCTCACGAGTAAAATCGACGCAAGGATAAGGGCTCAAACATACATATTTCTCTTGTGCTGTCCTCACTTTTAAAAGAAGCGCAAACGGAGTTAAAAGCGCTATCGAAGAAGCATACAGTTGAAAAATTTTCGTTATTTTAGTGCTCACGTCTATGCTTCTTCCACGTTATTTCACAGTGAGGACAGCACTTGAATTTATTCTTGCGTAGTACTGAGGACCGGGCTCATTGAAAACACAAAGAACCTTGGAGAGCTCCACGGCCGTTGCACTGCGGCCTCCAGGCAGAACCAGGATAAACGATTTTAGTAACTTTAAGTAGTGTAAACCCTTGCTCACTCAGAGCTTCCAAGCTGAAAAGGAAACTGAAAAAAAAAATAAATAAAAAAAATAAAGAATAACATGTGTAATAAATTAAAAAAAAACGCCTTTATATGTAATATACAAAAAGACAACCCTAGCTTTGTTAGACGAACTCGTTTATATTCTGTAAGGACCATTAGAATAAATATGAATTTTTGATCATTGTTGTCTGTTTCTAATAGTCTAAGTTTAACTCCCTCGCATAACCCTGAAACTGTTGGTAGACAACGATGTGCGGTTTGTGTCGACGTCACACTTCACGAGTTAAACGGTCTTAACAAACAAGCGTGAATTTTTCAATCATTAGTTGTAAATTTGACTTTATATATCGACAGAATTTATTTATTTGTTTATTTATTTATTCAATGGCTTATTTATTTATTTATTTATTCATCAGTTATTTTTTTTAATATTTTTTTATTTATTTACATATTTATTTATTTGTTTGTTTGTTTGTTTGTTTATTTATTTATTTATTTACTTATTTATTTATTTATTTATTTATTTATTTATTTATTTATTTATTTATTTATTTATTTATTTATTTATTTATTTATTTATTTATTTATTTATTTATTTATTTATTTATTTATTTATTTATTTATTTATTTATTTATTTATTTATTTATTTATTTATTTATTTATTATTTGTTTCGGTTTGTTGTCCAGACTGAGACTCTCGTTCTTCTCACTGGACGTGGCTTCGAGGCTTTAGGGAGCTTTCATTTATTAGCACATGGGAGGGGTTCTGGCATACATTATCATACCCCCCTATCAGTTTAAGTTAGTAATCTGATATTCCGTTCCCAGTCCCAGTCCTTATGAGTTCGCTTTGCGTGATTGGGCTCCATTGAGCTGTTTTCCACCAAGTCATTCAAACAGTTACTCAAAATATCCCTGCTATTATATCCCTGTTTATCTCTGCGTTTAACCTTTGCTACTATGCAATCATTGACTGTGTTGAGCTCCAGATGATCTTGCTTACAACAAGATGATAGAAATATAAAGACGACCGACAAATAATCGAGTAAAAGAATGTGCTGACGACAAAATTGACAATGTTATGGTTAAGGCTTTCCGTGGTTCTTTTTACCTTTCTACGATTTTCTTCAGGTATTTTATCATTTATTAATAACTTGCCTATTAATTATGTATTTATGAAGTTTAATTGTCAAAATTCAATTCGAATTAATAAAAAAATCGATGAAAAGCCGATGTAAAGTGCAGTGTTCTCAAGTGAACCAGAGAGTTTAAAAGAGTTTTTTTTCTTTACAAATTTTGTGTTCTTTTACATTTGATGAAATAGTACAATTAATCCATTAATGTCCCTTAAATTTTTTTGGTCGTTTTGGGATATGTTTCAATGTGAAAAATAGAGTGTTGGCTAAAAATCAAATTATTGAAAACTATTATAAACAACAAATTGTCTGAAACAGGCCAGTGCTTGTTTTCAAAGAAGGTAAGCTAAATTAATTATAAAATAACAACATAATATCTAAAAAATTCATTTTTTAATTAAAAAAGTAAACTGCAGATTTGTTGATGTTTTGTGCTATTTTGTCAATTCAGCTATTTCTCGTATTTTATATTATTTGTTAGTTGTTATTTTCGTTAAAATCTTCGAGGCATGAACTTACGTCACGGTGTACGTAAAAATCTACCAAGTGTAAACTCACAAATTATATGATTATAGTTCTAGTTTTTTCTTAGACGTATTTACTATCTTTCTATAAACATTTTTGGAAAATGTTTTTTTTAATATTTTCTTTTGCTTCTGCATTTTAATGAAATCATATTGTAAGACTCACATCTTTATTTCCACCAAAATAAGGTATACACTGTCAAAACACTCCTCACTCTCTGTAAACCTACGACGACCACTCTCACCATTCGTTAGCACTACTGTTGATGCGTTCACTCAACTGTACGCGTCATTCTAGAAATCACACGCCACACTACAATATCATTAGTTGTAGTTGAATACAAAACAAAATTATTACTGGTCAAGCTGTTTAATATCAAACTCTGAGTATCAGACCGTCTGTTTGAAGGAGGGACGGTGATGACCCTCCCCGCCCTTGTATCTTTTCTACTATGAATATTTTAGTAAAGACTGACTAAAATAGGCTCTAGAGAGGTACTTCCTCTAGTTTCGAGTGGCTGAGCTTCTCAGTCACTCCAAATCAAACTGAACAGATTTCAAGTCCTCGCAATGAGTTCCCGTTCCTTGCAAATTGTGAGAACTTGAAATCCTGTCCAATCTTCATTAAGCTGGCTCTGAAATATTACTTAAAACACAGTAAAAAACAATGTTAGTACAAAACAAACAAAAAGGATCATGTTCATGGCAATGATATTTTGTTTAAAATTGATTTGTCCAGACCTTTAGTAATTGATCTCAAACTAACATTTTTCAATTAGCTTGTTCTTCCTAACTCTGCGTGTTCACTGTATCCATCTTGAGTTCACAACTTCAAAATGTTTCGCATTGGACAACTCAATGCAACGTCTTTGCAAATGATAGCTTAATAAATGTTCATCTCATGTTTTTTTTCCAGGTTTTTGCAATAATCCATGCTTCATAATCAAACCAAGAAGCCCTCTTTACGCCCAAGAAGGGGATGCTATCACTATTCAATGGGAATACTGGAGCAATTCTCCCTTACAGCTTGCTCAGTGGGGCTCATTTGACAGCAATGGTAACATTAAACAGCTAATCGCTCAACGACAGGGCAATAAGAAAATCGAGTATTTATCACTTTACAAAGAACGGGCTGACATAGGGAAGGATAACTCATCCTTAACTTTGAAAACTTTGAAAAGTGATGACTCAGGATATTATGGATGTAAATTTACATTTCAAGGAGGTTTTGTTTTGAAGAATATTACCAGAGTAGTGGTTACCAAAGCTGGTAGGTTTGTAATATATACATAATATATGTAGCAATTTCAAATAATGCTGTCATCATTCCAAGACTCATAGGAATGATGGGTAAAGGCATGACAGAATGTGGAATGGCATCTTGTACTGTCAAAGAGATGAATATTGACCTTTTAATCTATGGGGCAAACAGAAAACAAATCAAGACATAACTAAATGGTGTGAATTTCTTGTCAACTGGTGCAATAATTTGTATATGTAATAAGATGGCTTTGAGTTCAATTTGGAATCAATTTGAGTTTGTTTTTGAAAGAGTTCGTAATTGCATGAGCCCGTAGCGCAAAGGCGAAAAATTGAAAACTTTTCAACGAGATCTCGCTCAGTTTTTTGGAGATTTCTTGAGTATTTTTGTAAAATTTTACAGTTTTTGCAAATAGAAATGTTTAGAAAATTATTTTCTAGATAGTAAAAAATTCCAAAAACATGTAGTTTTAGGGCGCATTTTTGATTTTACTCTACTTGTTATTTCGTTTGGTGTTTTCGTAATACACCCCCTCTCCCTTTGATCAAATTCAATATTGTAAACCACTGGTATGAAAAGTTAAGCAACTCAGGGAAGATACAGCTATTCTTGAAAAGGTTGTCCAGTTGAAATACTGATTTAGCGAATAACAATGTCATTTGCATATAATTTAATAATTTAATTTAATTAACTGTATTTTGCCGCGCATTTCGCATGCCTCAATGCGCTTATATATCAAGTTTTCAGTTGTCTTGTTTTAAATACAAAGCTGCACATATTATAAAATATTACAAAGTTTGTTATAATTATATGTTGAAGTTATTTTGTACATTTTGACACATCATTTCTTAGAAAATAAAAATCATGAGATATGCAAATAACTTTGCTATTCGCTAAATCAGTATTTCAACTGGACAACCATTTCAAGAATAGCTGTATGTTTGAAAGGAAGTTTCAAGGAAAGCTGTTCTGCATAACGCAATAGAAGAAATGTGTCAATGTCCCAACTGTTTTGCAACTACGTTGCTCTCAATCTTTGGATTTATGTTTTTTTTCAGATAATGATGGTGTGGCTAGTCCTCATGAACATCGCAAGTTTTATTGGATCTTTGTTGGAGTGGCTCTTTTACTTGTCCTGCTAGTAGTGATCTACATTTACCTAGAGTACAGGAAACGAAGTAAGTCTTGTTTTTCTCACATTTGCTGTACACTTCACAATTCAGCTGCATTTCCAGCGTGGTTGTCCTTGTGGTGTAGTGGTTAACACGTAGGACTAGAATACCGAAGAAGTGGGTTCAAATCCTGTCAAGGGCATAATAAATCAGAAATTGCTACTTCACGATTTTGTATAGTTTAGTGTACGTAAATGTACTTTTGTGTCATGACTGATATCATAAGTAAATTGTATTTTTGCTGTCTTGATTTCAGAGAGAGCACAGGAGCAAAGGTAGGCTATTTCAAGTATAATATTATAATATGACCATCAAAAATCCTTGATTCTGATTGGTCGGCTACTTGGTGATTTAACCCAAATCACAGTGCAAAATGGTGCAAATGATGCTACTCAGGCCACAAATAAAGTAACATAATTATACAACTTTTATGTCATTTTACCATATATGGTCAAAGTGGAGTGCAAATACCCAGCCGTATTACACCTTTGAAAGTGGTATTACATGGTAGAAAAACTGGTTTGTGAAACTGGTTTAAGTGTGTATGTGCTTCTTTGCTTGGATTTTTTCTCTTGTAATACTGGTAGATGTTTTGCTCATTGCTTGCATTGATTTCACAACTCGCAAAATATCCACCCGTATTATATGAAAAAACATCTAATAAGATGATATATATATATAATATATGATATATACCATCCAAAAGTTATTGTGCTATTAGCAATGTTCAAGTAATTCCCTTTGGGAATCACAGGAAAAAATTTGTGATTCCCAAATTGTTTTTTTTTTGGGTTATGTTTGGGAAAATGCTACAAAGTCCAACATTGGGTTCAAGTTTGGGATTTCCAAAATGGGTTTATTTTGGGTTATTGTTGGGAAAATGCAACAAAAACAAAAAAAAAAACATTCTGGGAATCACAATTTTTTCCCTGTGAATAGCAGTGTGTTGAAATGTGCAGTCTGTTTTAGTGAGGGATGGTAGTGGAGCAAGCAACGGTCATCACCATCAAGTCCAACAAAATCATCATCACCACTAACATACAAAGATTGTAAAGTTATACAAACTAATAAATGGAAAAAGTACAAGAGACCTGATTATTTGCTCAAATATTTTTATTTTGTATTATAGTGAACACAAACCGATAGTTTCAGAGTCTCAAGTTAATATGCAAAATTTAATGGTAAGCTAAAATATGCATCACTATTGCCAACTGTACCATGTATTAACCATACCTAGCTGTAGTTAAAATGGTTAGGAAACTCTTTTGTTATAGGTCATTGGACACTTCTTTCAAACTTGATGGACATAATCTTTTGTTTCATTATTGTTTTACCTTTGTTGGATAAGGCTGAGTGAACAGACTAAGTCATTCTTTTGGTTTCTGGCTCGAAATGCTAAAAAAATGATAAATATATTAGCCATCCTTACCATAATATCATAGACACAGGTTATGCCTACTTTAATTTCACAATTCCAAATGATCATCAATGTGCAGGTTCAAGACCAGTTCAACCTCAAAACTGAACAAAGACATAAAACTAATTACTTTAATTTCCTAAACATTTACTTTTTATTAACTATGTATTAAAGCAGTGTAATGAACTATGACAAAACTATAGCCTTTGACAGCGCTGACCACTTGGCCATGCTGCCTCAAATGTACTGTCACATTTAAATGATACATTGTTTACTCTATTTATCAGGAGAACCTTGACAGAGATGATAGCGATGACAATTATCACATCATTCCACCGGTTGGTTTCAATCCAGCGAAAAGACACTGGGAGGTTCCAAGAGAGAACATCGTGGTGATCAAGGTCATTGGTAAAGGAGCCTTTGGTCTTGTTGCTAAAGGGTTTGTGAAACTTGACAAACATAAAGACGACGTGGTGGTTGCTTTGAAAATGTTAAAAAGTGAGTATGAATTACCAGTAAGGATAATTAAGGCACGGATTGATTTTGATTTGCTATTCGCAGAGGCAGATCCAGAGGAGAGGCTAGGGGATGATTTCCCCCTCCCCTCCCCAAATTACCAGTAATGATAATTAAGGCAGGGATTCATTTTTATTTGCTATTCACAGAGGCGGATCCAGAGGAGGGGCTAGGGGGGGGGGGATGACCCCTCCCCCTTTGGAACAAGTTCCTGATTTATTTTTATTTTTAGTATTTTTAATTTTGGTTGGTAATCAGTACTTTTTTAGTGCACCCCCCTTTCAAAATCACCCCTGATCCAGGAGAAAAGATCCTTAGCTGAACATTAAGCACAATCAGCCTCTTCTTGCTACATGGCTGACAATTCAATATATCTGGGGGGTGCTTTCTATGGTAAACTAAAAGTGCTGCCTTACTGAATGAACACCATCATTGGTATTGATTTATCTTTTAACTGGATAGAGGATGTAACAGAACAAGACAAACAAGATTTCTTAGCAGAGTTGAAATTGATGAAGACGTTGGACCATCATCCTAATGTCATCTCACTCTATGGATGTGTCTCAAAGTCAGGTACAGCTTAGGTTCTGTATATCCGTTCCCACCCCTCCCCCTGTGGGTAAAATTAGGGGAGTATTTTCCCCTCAGGGGGAGGGGTTGGAACAGATTTACTGAGGCTAGGTACGGTTTTCTTGTGAAATATTCAACAAATCAAAGGGAATTGGCTACTTTCACTAAGAGGCTGATGTGAAATAAAAAGAGCATATCTAAATATTAGTAACACTGGAAAATTTCAGCTTCTAAACACTACATATTACTCTGACGAAGGACTAACGTCCGAAACGTCAGTATTGCTATCGTCACTACACGGTGTATAGATTATCTATAGGTTTCTCTAGAAACACCGACACAGTCCAATCTTAACTACTATCTCTTGCTAGTTTTTACCACTACTCAACAAAAGTACAATAAACTGAAAGTGGTGACATTTAAGAGTTGTTTGTTGGGTGGTAAAGAGCCATGTGCACCCAACATGTTTTCTCAAAGGATTTATTCATTAATTAATCCATTTATTTGTTTATTCATTCATTCATTCATTCATCCATCCATCCATCCATCCATCCATCCATCCATCCATCCATCCATCCATTCATTCATTCATTCATTCATTCATTCATTCATATTTCATATATTCATATTTCTTTATTTTTTAAAATTCATATTCATGTGTTAATTTCCTGTTCAGAGCCATATTACATGATCATAGAATATGTACCGTTTGGTGATTTACTTGGTCATTTGAGGAAGAGTCGTGGCCTTAAAGATACTTACTTTGATGATCCTGATATCAAACCAGTTAGCTCGCTGACATCCAAACAACTCTTTACGTATGCATGGCACATCGCAAATGGAATGGCTTATCTTTCTTCTAAAAAGGTGACATTTATTGTCAGGAAATACGATTATGATGGTAGTGCTGAAAGTCGTTGTCCCGGGGGGCGGGGACTCTGGTGGTAAACCATCAGGGATGCTCGTCGTATCTTTTAGGGCTAAAAATCAGCGATTTGGTCTCTTTTTGGGTTTGAAAATATGAGATTTGCCAAATTCCACTCTTTTGGCATCATTTAGGGGTCCACTGGAACTCGTGATTTTGGTATCTTTAAGAGAGGAAAATTTTGCAAAGCCACGCCCTTTTGAAAAACGTCCGTTATCTTTCAGGGGTGTTTTTGAAAAATCCTGACGAGCATCCCCGGAGTTCCCCTCTCCCCATCACGATGTTGTTTCGTATAAGTGTGAACAGGTACGGTTACGATACCGCCATGATAGGACATATGATTCGTATGTTTTCTTAGAAACTATGGCTACGGTACGACACAGTACTGTTTCAAACTCGTGGAAGAAATGTTCCAATCACTTGAAAAATGAAATGATGACAAGGGACTGATGATGACCGGATTAGGAACTGAAGATGATGATTAGAGATTGATTATGATGAATGTTGTGATGAATGTAATGTAGTGCTTATTTAGTGCACGCTAGGCGACAAGTCGCAGTGACTTGTCCATGGGAAAGGGCGCTTCAGTGCGCACTGGTTCAACAATCCAACCAGTTGGATTTCATGCGGCAAGTCGCAGCGACCAAATTCTGTCGCGGTGACAACAATTTTCTCCAAAAATACTTAGTACACACTGGGGGAAAATATCGTTGCGGCCTGTCCCGGCCTGCCCCCTGTCCCAATGTCTAGTATTTATAGTATGTAATCCGGTTTTACAAGCACGAGGTTGATTAGTAGTTCGTAATTGTGAATAAGATTATGATCGACCACTGGTGGATATTGATATTGCTTTTATTCGTCAGATTATTCACAGAGACCTTGCTGCTCGTAATGTTCTTGTTGGTGAAGGTGAAATGTGTAAAATAACTGACTTTGGTCTTGCACGAGATGTACATCAAGAGAATGTTTACACACGGACCTCCAAGGTATGGATAGAATTTAAAGCCATTTTTAAATGCTAAAAGCTATCATATGCTAAGAGTTCTCCTCCAAGATAGATAGATTGCGCTCTTCACAAATATCCAGCTGACGCCAATTTCAACACGTTCCAAAAGGTGATTTACATTATGGCACCATTCAACAACAGCTACCAGAATGCTTTGAGTAATAGTCCAGTTTCATGTTCTTCTTTGCTCAGGCTAAGCCTCGATAGTATGTGATATATTCTTTTGTACGAGGTACATCCCGTGGGAATGCACCAATCCAAAAACAATATAAATACCAATGGTTTTGTCTGGACTGTTTTGTTGATTTACTTTCAATTGAGGCTTAGCCTGAGCAATGACAATTTTGAAAATGGTCTATTTGTGCAATTATCATAAATTGTTCTGTTAACCTCCAAAGGGATAGCCTGTGGGAACGGATGTACACAGGCTACAAAAAGGACTGAGAATTTGAAATTGAAAGACAACTGTTTGAAAGTAGCTCGGGGTTTTGATTGACGATTTGTGTTGGAACTTTTGAGTTGTCAGAAAACGGAAAACTTCAATAAACTTTATTTGGTTACGGTAACTCAACCAACTTACACCAAAATGCGAAAGCTGGTCTCGCTAGGGGGCGTATGTTTGTTAACAACGGTGAATGTTGGTTTTTGTAGGGACGTCTCCCTGTCAAGTGGACTGCGTACGAGTCACTACTATATGGAGAATGTACAACGATGAGCGATGTGTGAGTATCTATACAATAGACCTTATTCGCTTCCATGTTTATTTTCCCATTTCAGACCATGTGATGTCACTTTTGGGAAATGATTCTTTCAGGTGTAAATATTTCAACACATTGTTCATAAAAGAACCATTCCCTAGAGAGTGTCACGTGGTCTGAAATGGGCAATTTGCATACGAAGCCGAACATGTAATGCCCAGGTCAAGTTTGTGATAGATGTTTGGTAGCCATTAGAAATGTCATTTCATTTGCAAGACT
The DNA here is from genome assembly GCA_918843875.1 of Diadumene lineata. NCBI lineage: Eukaryota > Metazoa > Cnidaria > Anthozoa > Actiniaria > Diadumenidae > Diadumene > Diadumene lineata. The sequence continues at coordinate 3,364,207 of OU974069.1, forward strand.
GCCTTTCGGACAATTACCAACAGAAGTACTTACATCTCAATTTAAGGAATGTGTGGCACTGAAGTGCGAAGCCAGCCATCTTTGCGAGAGGAGGACACAAGTTCGATTCACATCCTTTTTTTCGACTTTTTTCTATTTTGTGTAGCTTGCAGATAGCATTAATGGAAAGAAGGGGGAAAGTGTGCACCGTTGGCTTCCTGGAAGATTATCATTATCAATGCGCAATTAAGTTGTCCTTTCCTTCAGGTGATTAAATGTATTTATACATCTATGACTAAATACAGTTTTTTCTAATGCAGATGGAGCTATGGTGTAGTTCTTTATGAAATTTTTACTATTGGTAAGTTTATCTAATAATAATTAAATCGATGGTTTATTTGTTGATTGAATTATAAGATGCATGCCAATCGGTTCATAACAATAAAATGAAAAAAAAAAAAAAAAAAAAAAAAAAAAGAACAAGCAAGCAAGCAAACAAAAAAACAAAAAAACAACAACAACAAAACAAACAGAAACAAAAAAGAAGAAAAACATATTCTCTTTGCGGTAATTGAACCCACGTCATTCACAACACAATCCACATGGGTGTGAGAACAGAAACTTGGTTAAAATACACGATTTAACACCACTTCGTCAAACCTGTCAATGAATAACACGCTTTAAACAGCATTCAGTCGCTGCGATCCCACTTGAAGATTTGCGTAGCTGATCGAAATTTGAACCTGACGTTCAAATAGTAGTAATTGCTACCCTACCCCCTAGGGAAGTTGTGTAATGGCGATGACAATGATATGACGATATTTGGATGGTTTATCTTGTTGTTTAGGTGGTTCACCTTTCCCTAAGGTAGAAGGAAAAGATGTAATCACTCTACTGCAGGAAGGACAGCGCATGCCCAAGCCAAATCATCTGGATAGTGAGCTGTGAGTCCATTCATTCATTCATTCATTCATTCATTCATTCATTCATTCATTCATTCATTCATTCATTCATTCATTCATTCATTCATTCATTCATTCATTCATTCATTCATTCATTCATTCATTCATTCATTCATTCATTCATTCATTCATTCATTCATTCATTCATTCATACTTTCTTTCACTCACTCACTCACTCACTCACTCATTTATTCATTCACTCTTTCATTCATTCATTCATTCATTCATTCATTCATTCATTCATTCATTTATTCACTTGTATTCATTCATTCATTCATTCATTCATTTATTCACTTGTATTCATTCATTCATTCATTCATTCATTCATTCATTCAATCATTCATTCATTCATTCTTTAATATTCATACATTCATTCATAAACTTGTTTATTAATTAACTCATTCATTTATTCTTTAGTTTATTCTTTAATTAATTCATCCATTCATTTACTTTTATTTATTCAGTCAGACATTTAATGAATCAATTGTTTTTGCATTTTGTAGCTATGAGGTGATGATGGATTGTTGGCGAGAAAAACCCGAATTACGTCCAGCATTCTCAGACCTGAGAGACAGAATTAGAAAAATGGAATCATTTCACGAAGTACGTATTTACTGTGTTTGCCTGACTATGAAATGCTCACACAATTTGTTTGACATGAACCGACAGTAAGAGGTGAAGGACGCAGAACTAAAGATTTTCTCTTGTTTGTGTCGTCTTCTCCACTTCCTTAAGGCCGGCACACACTAGGCGACAAGTCGCAGCGACTTGTCCCCGCGACATTTCGCCTCAGTGTGCACTGGTTCAGCAATCCCAACCGGTTGGATTTCATGCGGCAAGTCGCAGCAACAAAATTCTGTCGCGGCGACAACAATTTTCGCCAAAAATGTTAGTACATACGGGAGGAAATTGTCGCTGCGACTTGTCGCCTAGTGTATACCGGCCTTTACTCCGATCGCATATTTAATATTCACACGCGCAAAAGTGTCTTTACGTCCCGTCTTCATCTCACACTACGCTTACTTCACAAGTGAAAATCGGCCTTCAGACCATTATAGGACATATCTCTAAAATACGATACAATGTTGCACAAATAGGCGATTTACGCAATGACTTCGAATACTAGAGTGCACGCACTAAAAGTGTGCAACAGTTGTCACCATTAAATAGTAAATAGCACTAATTACACAAAACAAAAAAATAGAGTGCACGCACAAAAAGTGTGCAACAGTTGTCACTATTTAGTAGTAAATAGCACTAATAAAACAAAAGAAAACAATAGAACAATAATAACATAGCACTATTTAGTTGTATTTTAGTGCGTGCACTCTACCACTACCAAAATGCTTTGCCGAATTTTCTTTTATATCACAATTAGTGCAACTAGGCAATTTGATTATGGCGTCATTTCACTACCATTACCAGCATTCTTTGCGAATTCTTTTTCATATTAAATATTAATCATGTGCAAAGAATGCTGGCATTGGTAGTAATTAAAAATGACGGTTGGATTTCGTGCGACCAGTCGCAGCGACAAATCAGATGTATTGGCGACAAATATTGAACCAGTGCACACTGAGGCGACATGTCGCAGCGACAATTTCCCCCCGTGTGTACTAGGTATTTTTGGCGGAAATTGTTGTCGCTGCGACTTGCCGCATGAAATCCAACCAGTTGGATTTTTGCGAACAGGCGAACAAGTACACACTGAGGCGACATGTTGCGGGGACAAGTCGCTGCGACTTGTCGCCTAGTGTGTACCGACCTTAACCTGGAGCCGGTTGATCAAAGCTCGATTAGTGCTAATCCAGTGTTAACTCTGTAGGTTTTACTTACTCATTCTGTAACTAATCGAAATATATATTTTCTTTTATTCCCAGCGTTACGTCAGGCTTAGTGAATACAATTCCAAACTGTATGAAAACCTGGATGACTTGCAAGTCTAGCTTCAGCTTTATGGGTAAAAAGACGACAGTGAAGTCAATGTATCTGTGTATTCAAATGGTCTTCAGAAGACGATAATGATACTAGTAAAGCTTTTAGAAAGCGTATATATATGCATATTTTAGCCTTAAAAACAGCGATCAAAAACAATGCAGTCTACAAGGAGGGACGAAATATGAAGATACACTGTCTAGTACAAAACTGCAAGACAAGCGACGCTTTTGATCGCACATCTCAAACCATAGTATCAACAATAGGCCTGAAGCGTGATGACGTTTTACCCCCGTCTCTAGACCAAAATCCTTTTCGCATTGTTTTTGTTCAATAATTATGACTGTTGTTCCTGTATTCTCGAGGGAATACAAAATTGGAACATGAAAGGATTTAAAAAGCTTTTATGGTACACTGACGGGGGTAAAACGTCATCACACTTCAGGGCTATTCAACATTATAATGCACTTTTTATATTATAATTTATATATGTCATTCACGTTCATAGGGCCTTTTTCTATGAATCGAGCGGGCTGGATTCTTTTGTGTTCAAGCTATCAGAGCGTAAAAACAAAAGAAACCAGCCCGCTTAACCGGGCTGTCTCGCCTCATATAAACAGGCCCATAGAAAAGGAAAATTGTAAATAGCTTAATGAACAATCATGCATAATGTAATTATACCTACAATTCGTGTTTAAGTATATCTTAGTCGTCTTCCAAAGACGTAAATTATATCCAAACTACATAATCATTCTACGTATATATATATATATACTCGAATGGTTCACAATATAGAAAAACACTCTATCTAGAGTCGTTTTAGCATGGGATGGATCGCTGTGATTACCATATCGATCTACATTTCTCCTGTGCTGTCTTCAATAGTAAAATAGACGCATGCACAAGCGATCAAACATCGACATTTCTCTTGTGCTGTCCTCACTTTTCAAACAGACGCAAGCATAAGCGATCAAACATCGATATTTCTCTTAATTGTGCTGTCGATCCTCACTTGGCGCCAGCTCTGAAAGCATAATGATCTATTATTTCACGTTATTTTGTAGTGAGGACATCACTTGAGCTTATGCTTGCGCCTATTTAACTAGTAAGGACCAGGCTAGAAAAATTACTGTTACGTATTTTTTTACGAAACGATTTTGTAGATATACATGACAAACAAATGTCGAACATCCCTCAACTCACACTAAACTCCTATTTAATGGGAATAGATGGTCATAAATAAAATAGAAAGCAGAAAATATCATTGTTATGAAATGTTCATATTCATTATACCACTATGCTATAGATATACATGTCATATATTTTTAAATAAAAACGATCAGTGTTCATGATATGCCCAGTTGTATGACAAGTGTTATAGCATGTATATGTTCAGGACTGACATTTACGTCGCTTCCACTTGCCTTTTACTGATGCTTAATGGAACTGTAATTTTTTTTTCATATCAACTCCCATACTTTGGGGATTGATAAAGTTAATTCTATCGCAATATAGGTTTTTTTCGCCCAAAACGCTTCAACTTGTTACCCGTTGGTGATTTTTATTTATCTTATTTATTTATTACTCAAAAAGCGGAAAATTAACACACTAGATTTAAAAACGTATTTTTAGGGGAACATCCATGTAGACCTCATGGGCATAATAAACGGTCTCCTCGCATTTGCTTGACTGGCCACAGAACAATGGATTCACATCAAGGCTGGAGTGTATAAATCCATACATTATCCGACTTATCTGTCTTTTCTACACTCCAGCCTTGATGTAAATCCATTGTTTAATGGCAAGCCAAGCGAATGGGGGTGAAGATCTATTCTTCTTAAAGTGCTAGAAATTGTACTTTGAATTGGTATTCTTTGTTAGCATGAAAATGAAAAGGATTAGGACAAAGTAAGGAATCAGCTCTGGTTATCGTATATAAAGGGGGGGAGAGGTCTTTAGAAAAAAACCTCCAGACATTCAGAGGGGCCAGACAAATTTTCAACTATATAGCGATACTTCATGTTTATAAACAAACAAATTATTATGCTAATGTGCCAACCAGAACCAAAATAAGCTCTTGAAAAACGGCCAATCACTGTCTGGTTGGCACATAAATTGAACGGGATTCCAGAATCCTCGAGTTGGAATTCGAGTTGGAATTCGAGTTCGAGTTAGATAAACTTCGAGTTGGAATTCGAGTTAAACTTCGAGTTATTCAGTGAATGTACTAAAAATGGACCAAAATGTAATTCAATTTTTTTTATAAATTGCAGATTACCAAGTTTTACTACAATTTGTTGACGGCGACGGGAATTTTCGTCGTGCATAAGTGTTGTTTTTGTTTGTTTGTTTGTTTTTTTTTTTTTGTGGTACGGACTTTTTACGATGTTATTCTTTATTCCTCATATACTTCAACAACATTCATTCATCATTTCATTGACTGCCTGACAGTGATCGCCAGTGTCACAAATGTATAAACTGATATATCTATTTACCATGTCCACTTAACATAAACAACTATTAATACTAATACTATCGAACCTCATTCTAATGAAGACTGCTACAGTGTAGCTTAACGTTAATTTTAAAATGCTGTTAATTTACATCTGTTGTAGCGCTACGCGATACACTACATGTATATTTAGTACATTTATTTATGTGTCTAATACAATCTGATATTTGCTTATTTTACCGACCTAGCTATATATTTTAGTTACCTTCACTAACATTCATTCAAAAGACTATTATGCTCCCTATTCAAATTAGAAAATGTATATAACATATACAGTCAATCAGCAATCGACAACTAACTACAAGTAGTAGACGAGCGCGTAGTTATGAAAATGCTGGTAATAAACAAATAAAATGCATTTCTCAATCATATTAGTGCTATAATGTAAATCGCTTTAGAATAGTACATAGAAAATGTATATAACATATACAGTCAATCAGCAATCGACAACTAACTACAAGTAGTAGACGAGCGCGTAGTTATGAAAATGCTGGTAATAAACAAATAAAATGCATTTCTCAATCATATTAGTGCTATAATGTAAATCGCTTTAGAATAGTACATAGAAAGTGCTATGTAAATAACAAAGTTATTATTATAAAAGCAATTCATCGAAGGTTTACACATAAAGTAGCGCTAAATACGACGCGCGATATCTCAAAAATTAACTCGACGATTTTTTTCGCTTGTTCTGCCACAAGTTTATTTTATCGATATCTTTTACCGCCGTTTTCAAAACTACGTCGTTACACTGTAAATGCATTTCGGGTGATGTACTCGGGAAGTAACGTGACGGGGAGGTCAGACGTATTTTTTGACAATGTTCACGTATTTTTTTTCTTTTGAGTCTAAAAAACAAAACCGTAATTTTTTTCTGTCTCGATCAGTGAAAACAATATCAAAAATTTACATGCGATGTATTCTGGGGGGTTGCAGTTTAACTTTCCCCCTCTTTTCCCCTTTAACCCTATCACCCGGTCACCTGGGAGATATGATGAATATTGCAAAAATTAAATTCTATATTATTATACCGAATTCTTTCAATTTATCTTTGTGCACAGCGCCCAGCATATCCCTTATCGGAATTGGAATTTGGACCAGTTGTGTTATAAAGTATGGCTGTTGTCGTTTAAGGCATTCTATGTTAAGATGGTAATAAACATTGCCGAGTTTCTCTCTCATTACTCCACCCTGATCGTAATAGTGCCTTTTTGTGTTGGACACTATGACCAGGTCGTGTGGAGGGTCTCCAATCTTTCCCCCAGGTTTCAGGGGCTGTCCACACCCAAAACAAGACTTAACTTAGGATGGACAATATTTAAGGACGTACAGCATATAGCTACCAAAAAGGGGATTAGGAAAACCTGGGGAGGGAGCAAACGAGTTGCGAGAATAGTTCCTTGAGTGATCTGGATGTTGGTGACTAGCTTGATGCGTCGGCTGCTGTTGCTGCAAGTACAGCTGTCGTCGCCATGACTGCTGATATTGCTGCATCTGCTGCTGTTGCTGTTGTTGTTGTTGCAGTGGATGTTGTTGCTGTTGTTGTTGGTGTTGTTGTTGCAGTGGCTGTTGATGTTGCAGTGGATGTTGTTTTTGCTGTTGTTGCTGTTGCCAGGGCTGGTGTTGTTCTTGATACAGTGACTGCTGTTGTTGCTGTTGCCATGGTTGCTGCAAAGGTTGTTGTTGCCATGTCTGTTGCTGTTGTTGCTGTTGTGGCATTGTTCCTTGAACAGGAAACATGTTTGAAGAAGGTGGAAAAACACAAGTCGATGAAGTTTGTGTTGTAATTGTGTGCGCAACAGATGAATTAATACTCGTATGTGGCGTCGTGTTTAACAAGGTGTGAAGGATGTCCAGGGTAAGCGTTTTCTTTTCTAGAATTTCGTCTTTTTCGTCAATATTCAGGACAAAAAGATACACCCAAAGCAAGTGTTTGCAAACTTGGCCTTGACCGAAATCAGGGCAAGAGCAGCACGGAGTTACTTTGACGTCGACAAAGTAGCTTTTGTGTGCGTGATTAACAAGAAATCTGCAATGGTCGGAAGCGAGAAGCTGTTTTCGAGAAACGAACATTTCTGCAACTCTTTACTGCGTCTTTTGGGTTTTGCAGCTTTGGTAGGTCTAGACTTCCCTCGCGTTCGCTTGGTTGGGCTGTGAGATGAAGAAGGGTCAATGTCACAAGTAACATCAGCAGCACTATAAATGGGGATCGAGGATTTCGTTCCCACAGTCTGCTGCTCTTGCCATTTGAGCCGCATGATTTTTGGTGCCAGCTGCTGCTGAACTTGGCCCTTTGCCTGTTGATCTAATGCTTCCGTTGAGGAAGCCCTGAACAAGCTTCTCAAGCCTAATATTCTCCCCAACGTCATGTCTTGCTGCATCCACAAGGGTAAGATTGCAGGCTCCTGACTTAGCCCATGTAGAATGGCCTGTCTCAGCCAAGTTCATGTGTGGTGTTTTCATGGTGCCTTTAAAAGCCCTAAATATGTGAGCTTTTCGTGCTTCCCACCACTTCATCCATTCTTTTAGACATTCCCTTTCTACTGGATTCTCTTTTACAAAACGGTTTAGATCGGCCCGTCGCTTTTCAAACATGCTAGGAGTGTTGGCTTCCAGAAGTGCCATAGACAGGGACTCGAACTGTGCCTTAGAATCCGCTGGTAATTTCTGAGATTTTCTTCCAACAGACTGTTTAAAATGAAACTCACAAGAAACTGCACTTTCGTCTGCCTCTTCTCCAAACACCATTCTCAGTGCGTTCCAGTTCCCTCCCGCTTCATCCATAACAAAACCACTAGGATTGAATATATACATTGGATCTTTTGACACGCCCTGTAAAACCTGGGGAGCAAATGTGTTAGGAACATAAGACTTTTGAAGCGGAGCAAACATTATAAAATCATTATCTTCATCATCACGATAAAAACAACACCCATTCACCCATTCATTCATTCATTCATTGATTCATTCATTCAATCATTCAGCCATTCATATATTCAACCATTCATTCATTCATTCATGCATTCATTTATTCTTCTATCCATTCATTCATTCATTGATCCATCCATTCATTCATTCGTTCATCCATTCATTGATCCATCCCTTCTTTCATTCACTCATTCATTCATTCATTCATTCATTCATTGACTCTTTTCCTCATATGTTTCTGTATCATACCTCGTTCCAATTAGACCAAAACTTTACCAGTGAATCGGTGTCTTCCTTTTTACTCTCCATTGTGGCCAGTTTCACAACCTTCCTAATCAGTGGATGATATACCCACAGAGTAATAGTTTTAAAGCCATCACATCTGTTATGCTTCGCATCAACATAACAGTACTGATCACGTAGTAATCCACTTCCATCCCTGTCCATAGAAATTCCAAGATTTGCCTGGAATGTTGAAGTTTTGAAGACAAATGACATATCTTTATTATGTCTTTCGTCGTTCATCTTATAAATCAGAAAAGGATCTCGCTGGTCGCACTTGCTTTTTAAAGTTGCCAATGCCTCAAATGAATGTCCCAGATCACTCGTTCGGGCACTTTTTTTGACTGCTTCTACTTTTCTGGAGTCGGCAAGACTCTCGGCAATATTGTCTATTTCGTCCCAGTCTTTGAATTCTTTTAGTGCCTCCACAATTTTATTGGTGGCAGCTTGAGAAGGAGTAAGGGTGTGGTTCTTTCGGAATGTTTCCTTCAGGTCCTCCTTAAGCGCTTCGCTTACGCTGCAGTATACAGGAGGACATGTGTGGTTTCCTTGGTGATATACAGTCACCTTTGTTTTTTCGTGGTTAAACTCCCATACTTTTGAGGCCGGACAAGGGACAAACACTGCTTTTGCCTCGCAAACGAAGCAAAATTTTTCTTGTTTTCCACCTATGAACTGTACATTGTTTTGGGTATTTTTTTCCGTTAAAAACATGCATTGTTGATTAGGGCAAAGCCAGGAGCCAGCACATTGGCTTCGACGTCGAACTCCACTAAATCCCACTGTGTTTGACGTAACCCATGTTTTCCACGGTCGTCCGTCCTTTGTGGATTTCATGGGATGATTGGGATCACAAACGATCACAAACTTTTTATTTCCATTGATGTCGTATGGAAGGGACTCAACGACGATTTCAGGCATGTACCGATTGTGGGGTAGCTCATTTCTATTCCTGAGAAATAGCAAATATTAGATGAGAAATGAGTATGAGAATTTAATTTCCATGTTAAGCAATAACTACCAAAACAGTTGTTGGATCTGGTAAGATTACCTGCACTTCTTTAGTTCCCTGACTTCCACTTCTGCAACTTCTTCTTCCTGTGTGTCGTCGGTACCATAGACGCTCTCATTTTTAATAGGTTTCCTACAAGAGTAGTTGATATAGTCAGTTTAAGGTGCTTCTGGATTCTCAAAACTGTTTGTATCAACTTTATAGGTTGCAGTTCCTACACCTTTCAAAAAAGAAAAAAACATTTTTATCTTAAGTTATTGTAATGTATAAACTGTATTTGAGGAAAATACAAAACTTTTGAAACCTTTGAAGATAACTATTTAGCATACTAATCTAGTTACAACTTAAAAGTTGCGTGCAATCTCATGCAAACGCGTGACTTAAATAATGTTATAATTCGTTGATACACAATAAACGTCATGCTTATAATCAAGACCAAAACCAAACAATATATTATGTTTACAGCATACTTCGTCTCCTTTGTGGGAGTATTGTCGGGACTTGACAAGACGATGACTTTGCTGGGTGAGACAGTCTTGTCAAACCTGTACAAAGAGTAAATGCATAGGGTAAAAAATGGGTGGAGGATGTTGGTTGCGATTACTTATCGATTGATTGAACTTTCAACAACTTTTCAAAAAGTGTAAATAAGCGCAATTCCGAAGCTTGCACACATATTGGCGAATAATTATTTCAAGAAAAAGGCAATAAGGTCTAATATGATTTTAATATTATAGTAACAGTAGTCACAATATATTATTTATCATAAGGTGCAGGAGATCGCGCAGTGTAAATAAACATGACTCAAAGAAAACAAAACTGAAGAAATTTGCTGATGCAAAACATCATACTTAAATAGCAAACAATATAACATAATATATGCAGCATACTTTGTATCCTTTGTGGGAGTACTGTCGGGACTTGACAAGATGATGACTTCTCGGCTGGGTAAGACAGTCTTGTCAAACCTGTAAATGAGTAATAAGTAGTAGAGTAAATACATGGGGTAAAAAGAGTAACAAAAAAACAGTTAACATTCATCAACAGAAGGGTGGATATCAGCGCAATTTTTAAAGAGCTTACAATTTATTTAAATTTTCTTTAAAATCGCTTACATGAGTTAGGCATAGAAAATGTAATTAAATGCTCTTTCTTAATTTATTTATTTATTCATTTATTTATTTATTTATTTATTTATTTATTTATTTATTTATTTATTTATTTATTTATTTATTTATTTATTTATTTATTTATTTATTTATTTATTTATTTATTTATTTATTTATTTATTTATTTATTTATTTATTTATTTATTTATTTATTTATTTATTTATTTATTTATTTACTTATTTATTTATTTATTTATTTATTTTTTTTGCTTGTGATATGTATGTACTTACCGCGTCTTCTCAGGGCTGTATTCCGGACTCGACAAAACGGTCACTACCTCTGAAGATAAACTGTAAAAATACGTAATGTTACATCCCTATATATATATATTTTTTTCCTTTTGTTTTCCTTATCCAGGTTTTTGAGGACTTCTTTCGGGACTTGATAGCACCGTCGTGTTTGATGAAGCCCTTTTATTCATATATAAAAAAATAACTCGGATGAACTTCAATAATGGACATATTTTGTACAAAGTTGATATATTTTTGTATGCGTTCATACCTCTTAGCTTTGAGATTCGACAATTTTTTATTTAAAGCTTTTCGCCATAGTCTTCCTGGAACAAAATTAAAGAAAGCATTGATCGATCGACCCAACTTGATAATTTGCGGAATTGGGCAATGACGTAATGCGCCCCATGCGCCAAACACTAAAACGCGCAAATTTAAAAAAAATATCCCATATTTTCCACTAGATTGAAAAGTGTTAGTTATACAAAAATAGATTCGTGATTCATTTATTAGGCTGCTTAGTCATGACGACTACAATAAATCATTGAACTATGCAAAAAGGCATTACTAATTCTCTTCTATACAATGTTGCTTTTATTTTGACTTCTGTGAACGAGTTTATAATAATCGCGACAGAACTATAACCAAGGGTATAGCTTGTCGATATTTTTAACTTTGCTGTACTGTAAATGTTATCATTCATGCTTCGTTTTTTATATCAGGATTTTCCCCAATCAATTATCTATTAAACAGCGGTTAGAATAACATTTTAATTATCCATACCTTTATCTTCTTTTACACTACACGGTTTTTTTTTTTTCAAGTAGCGTTGAACCACTGGTGGGGTTTCGGGTGCACTATGAAGTGAAGGATTGACAAAGCATTTTCTGGCATTTTCCAAACATTTACATTTTGGACATTAGCCACTAATTCATTTAATGTTTTCATTATTAAAACATTTCCATTAAGGCATTAAAATAGAGCTGCCTAAACTTTTTCACTACGCTAGACCATTGTTACAGTTGTGAATAGTTTGAATGCTAACGCTGTTTGGTAAAGTTCTAGTACATCGATCGTCTCTACCTAAAGACTCTTTACTTAAAGAGCTGAGAGGAAAGTAGATTTTTTCCAAATTCCAATTGGTGTGAGCTGCATTTAGACTTTATATATATCCTTACCTCAACTTTAATTCCGCGCTAGCTAGGGATGATTCTGCAAAAAAGACGAAACGAAATGCACGTGTTTATTAGCAGTTAAGGATGTAAAACAAAAAAGTCACAAATTTCCTTACCATTGCCATTGACAACATCAGCAAATGTTCTCTTACTCATAGTTGTATAGAATTGTTTACTTCAGTGAGGTAATAAAATAAGTGAAGCTTGTGTGGTAGGTTGCACACGGCAGATCTAAAGACCAAAATGTACTGATCTGATACAATTGTTCGATCTAATCTTGAAAATCCTCTAAGAAAACATGGAGCGAATGAGAGAAGTATCTTACAGCAAAAACCGTTTGAGCGTTTAATGTAAACGTTTGGATCATTTGTTTGGACGTTTTTTTACTCAATTAAATGTGGTGTTTCCAAGGAGATCAGACATTGTTTTACTCGTAAACCAATGAAAAGTCTCTTGTGATGGCTCCGCCCCTAGAAACGCTTGACATCTCACATAACAACGGAAGATTTAAATTGTCTAAAGAAACCATCAAAATGTTCTCATTAAACGCTCAAACGGTTTTTGCTGTATCATGTCATTAGCAGTAGCTAAACAACCCCCCAAACGGACTTTACGTATATCGGGGTTCGTATTTTATTTACTTCACTAATGTAGCTGAAATGATCAATTCAAGCAAAGTTTTGTAAACAGAGGATTCGGGTTTTTTTATTGTAAGAATTGTAGCCCAATTGAAGCATGTATATTTATTGAGGTAACACGAATAATGACATAAGAAATGTAAAGGAAAAACCTGAACTTTGTAAAAGTGGATCTTAAACTTTAATGGAATGTTTATCAAGCTGTAAACCTTGTTGCATTCTTGGCAAACTAATGGATGGAAAGGCAACCATGATCATTGCTAGGCAAAAAAAAGATAAAAATCGCAAAGTCAACAATCAAAGGAAAAAGGTTGTTCCACCAAGAACCGAAGTTGCACGACAGGAAAAGAACAAAATCAAGCAAGGCAAAAATAGCATTTTATCCGGTGGATAGCGCTATTCAGACTTCGTGCAACCGGCCCCTCTTCCTGATAGCTGGATTTTCTCGCTCATACACCATACAGGAAAACAACACTGAAGACGTCGAGTCTAGTCCTGGATTTTTCAGGTGTGCGATATCAATCTAAACAGAGTATATCTATTGTGTGTCCTGGGCTTATCTTTTTGTTGTTGTTTTGTTTTCATATTAGTTTATGATACACCAAGTAATTAAATGCCGAATGCCGATGAGAATAGGGGATAGCCAGACCAAATGGAAGTATGGATACTGAATAAAACTGACTGATAAAAGCAGCAACACATCGTTTTTGTTTGTGCATGAGTTAAAAAATCGTTTCATTTTGATTATAAAGACCTATGTTTCTCATACTATCGCCTCTCTCGTAATTTTCTCCACATGATGAAGTTTTTTTAAGTAGATATGTACATTAGTGGTCTTGAGGTTTTCGTGTTTCATATAATAACATAGGCAGTCTTCATCAGAAAGAGGTTCGATAGGGATATCTGAAGTTATGTTAAGTTGACATGGTGAATAGATATATCAGTATATACATTTGTGACACTGACTATCACTGTCAGGCAGTAAATGAAATGATGAATGAGAAAAAGTAAAGGTCCGCTCCGGTCCATCGCCATTTTTTTATTACAACTGTAAGGCGCAATAAGAGAAGTAAATTGTGATACGGGTTTTCGTGGGTTTTGGAAAAGCACGCCGACTTTTGAAAAATATGCACCCCCTTAGTTCATGCATAGTTAGTAGAGTCCACTATACTAACTATGGTTCATGTTACGGCCCTGGAATGAATATTGGTTTAAGTCGTGAGGTGAGAAAATAAAGAAGAAAAAAGTCCGTGCCACTAAAGAAAAAAAAACTAATGACTCTGGTTTCGGTTTTTCCCTGGCCAGCTTTTAATCGACAAAATCGACGGTTTACGAAGAGCTTGTTTTAAAGTTATCTGTTCCAGCAGTTGATGGGACAGTTGATAAGAGGGTATCAGCATTTGTCTCGAGGCTTTAAGCAGTTTTCAATCCAGTTAATGGACTTGTAAATTTAGAATTTCTGAGTCAATTTGAATCTTGTTTACAACTCACCGAATTTTTATTTAAATCTGTAGAAAATTCCCCCGGAAAAGTTTTCAGTTAGAGATATTAGTCATGCACAAATCTCTCATTTTACTGATGCGGTAGGTTTGAATTTTATTAACGGTTGTCCGTTTAATACAAATTCCAATACGACAATAAAAATTTTGAATCAGTTATTGTCGTTATTAACCATTTTACTAAACTTAGAGAACCCACAAACTGTTTGGTTTGGTTCTCCGAGCGAACACTTGCATCATACGTCATGCTGGCTTCAAGTGTCCCATCAACTGCTGGACCACATATAATGATAAATCTACCCGCGTTTCAGCCCTTCTCTTTTTTCCTCTCTCTTATGCTTGCGTTACACTATTTAAATAAATAGTGGTGTTTTATTACAGGTCGTATCAACTGGCTTACGTAACAATCTCATTACTAATGGCCGAATGGTTTGCGCAGACTCTATCACTGGAGTCGGCAATATCTCGTAAGCCGGGCTCCCTGTGTGTTCCATAGAAATTTTAAATTGCTTACTTGACTGCCGCTGACTTCAAGATCTTGTCGATTACGAGCAGGGCAATTTCAGTCAATATTGGAAAGACGTTGGACGTTAATTTGAAGAACCACTGAAGGTAATTTGCCCTATAAAATATTTTTTAATACGAAACAGATCATTCAAATAGATTGTCAAAAAGCTGACAAAACTCGAACAAAAGATATAGTGATTCTTTGCATTTGTTACAGTGTTCAAATGTGCGCTTTGGTAACACCTTAGACCTAAAAATGCCGTAATTTAATTGTTATAAAGTAAAAAACAAAGGTTATAAAATCTGTTTTGCCAATAACCAAAACATTTTAGTAGCATATTCTTTCCAGGGAACGTTTTTTTGGAAATGAGTCATAAGATTTACATAAACATGAATTGAAATACGATAGACAAACTGATCATTTCGATCGAGTACAAATTCAATGAATGAGAGGTTTTTGTTTTATAACTAGATGTTATATGTTAGTTCATTCTTCTGGCGCCCTAAATGTCTACTTGATTCTAGTCCGCAGTCTTTATTTCGAAATTATATACGCGCAAAATTCTGTAGTAAGAATAAGATAACAAAAAAGACTATTCTTATCCTTGCGTTTAGCTCATCATAATTCCGAGGTCACCGAAGCGACCACAGGAGAGGCCTATACAAGCTTTTAGAGATGACTGCAAAATTAAATGAATGTTTTAATGAAATAAAGAGTTGTTTATGTGTCTTTTGTTCTTTAATAAGTGATTTTCAGCCATTTTAGCAATTTCACAAAGATGATTTTGTGAAATCGCTAAAATGGCTGAAAATCACTTATAAAGAACAAAAGACAAATAAACAACTCTTTATTTCATTAAAACATTTATTTATTTTTACAGTCATCTCTAGAAGCTTGTATGGGCCTCCTTTGACATGACACACACCAAATTCCGTTGAAAGTTTGAAGAAGTTTCTTTGGTCATTGTCATGAACAACTTTTATTTCTCATTAGACATGATCTTTTCTTGGTGTGGTTTTTGTTCACGACTTGAGTCCCGTAAAAATCGCTGATTTTTACCCCTAAAAGATACGACGGGTATCCCCGATCGTTTACCCCCGGAGTCACCCCCCTACCTCGGACGTGGCCCTGTGCACAAATTGTGTTTGTCCAATCTTCCCGTTCTAGAAAACCGCAAACACGATATTCCTGTGTATTATTATTTTCTAGATCACTGATTGAAACTGTGTTTAACAAGATGGTGGAATCGGACTGGATAGAGTACAAGTGTAAGTCAGGACAGCCCATCTTTCTCTGTAACAAAGTAACAGGAGTACACAAATGGCCGCCTGGATTTGATGATGTAAGTAAATAGAATAGAAAATATTGTTTATTTAACTTAAAAATTCCTGTGATGTGTGACAAATTGGCCTTGTGCACTCTGACGTCGCGTGATACAATCTATTAATTGTTCAAACGCATGGCTGTGGAACGGGATCATCTACTCTGCGTGCAGAACCACTTTTCGCCCCCGCCGAAAAAGCAAAGGGGGAGAAAAGTGGGTCTGCACGCAGTGAGTAGGAATCATCTGAACTCAACGAAAATTCCGCGCAGCAAATTATTCTAAAAACTGCCCTCAATCATTATAAGAAGTGGTATATCTGTAAAATCTACAGACCTTTATGTATTGCATATCTACACACATTATATCTCAAAACCAGACCATTTGAGAATAAACTCTATATTCGTCAAATATCCCAATAAGCCTGAAGCGTGATGACGTTTTGCCCCCCTCTCTTGACCAGACTCCTTTTAACATTACTTTTGTTCACTAATTATGACTATTGTTCCTTTATTCTCGAGGTATTGTAAAATTTGAATATGAAAGCATCTAAAAAAACTATTACGGTATAGAGACGGGGGTTAAACGTCATCACGCGTCAGGGCTATTGAATGGCGATTCTTTCTGCTGCCCACTTAGCAAGCAGTGACGTCATAGTCTCTCGATCCATTCTCTCTCCACAGCAAACCCAAATGATACAAAAACGCCACAGGAAACCCAGATAAAGAAAGGGCAGGAGGTTACGTTGTATTTTCACAGATAAAAAAATTCGCTTTGAGGCTACGTTAAACTCCGGCAAAGCATTCCCAAGTATGCCCAAGCACCACGTAATCCAATGACAGCTCTTCCAAAATAGGTTTCTTTTCAATGAAACAGCGTACATATAGGACATAATTCGCTTCGCGTCTAGACACTTGGCAACGTCTACCTATGTCATATCACTCGCACCTCACTGTCTAAATGGTTCAAACTGTGTTTCTTTTTTTCAGGTTTCATCGGAAAAGAGGATCATTTATGCCAAACAGGTCAAGCACAAAAAATCACAAGTTATTGCAACACAGACGGATGATAATGGCTGGGGCAAGGGCTGTACTTCTATGGACATCAATACAGATCTTGTTCAATTGACAGAAACAAAGCCAAGTGTTGATGCACAACAGCACTTGAACATAGGACACTGTCAAGAAAACAACTTTGACAAAAAACAAGAAGAAAGTTTGGTTTGTGAAGATAATGGTGAAGATGATTGGATCAAGTACAAGTGCCAGTTGGGACAGACCATCTTTCTGTACAACAAAGTAACAGGAGAACACAAATGGCCACAGGAGCATTATCATGTAAGATCTAAATTATGTAAAGGATCTCAAATAAGGGCCTGTTTATATGAGGTGAGCCAGCCCGGTTTACTGGGCTGGTTTCTTTTGTGTTCAAGCTATCAGAGCACAAAAACCAAAGAAACCAGCCTGCTTAACTTGGCTGGCTCGCTTCATATAAAACAGGCCCCAAGTAAAGTGATTGTGATTTTTGGACAATGTAGTAATGTTAGATTCATAAAAATATGATTTTGACAATGACAATCGATAAAATATATCATCAAAAGTTTAATGACCAAAGTTATACCGACCCTTCTAGTAATTACTAGGAATTCACACCAAAAACTTATGAATTATATCAAATTAATATTGTTGTTGTTTTGAGTGGTGATTCAAATGTATTGTTATTAATGTAGTGTTTAATAGTGATATTAAGGTAGATTTTTTGGGGTTATATTTCAGGGTTTACAATCACAAGACAAGATTATACATGGTCAACCAGTACACATCATAGAACTGCACAATATAACAACACAGACCGATGATTATGGCTGTAACAATGGTAAGACCAAACCACTTCTAACTCACACAGCCGAAACAGTACTGCAACCACAGCTAAGCGTTGATAGTAAATTTAACCTGGATAGTGCAGGTCATCAAGAGAATGATGACATCGATATTGTTGAAAACGCTGTTGATTCACATAGCCCACAGAGTGCCACAGATGAAGATGAACATGAAATACTCGAGGAAGATGAAATCGATATGATGCTTGAAGTTCTTGAAAAAATGGAATTCCCTTCTGTAGATAAGTTAGTTGAGAAGGACAGTGTCTCTTCCAATGAACACAACATTGACCATCAAGGAACACAGAAATTGGCTTTGAATATTCTTCTTCCAACCACTAGAAATGAAAAGCCATATGAATGTTCCTTTTGTCAAAAGACGTTTGCTCAAAGAAGAGATTTAAGTAGACACGTCAGAACACATTCAAATGAAACTTCGTTTCAATGTCAGTATTGTGAGAAGAGATTTGTATATAAATCAAAATTAGATAACCATGTCAGAGTACATACCAATGAAAGACCGTATGAGTGCTCTAAATGCCAAAAGAGATTCAAGTCTAGTGGGAATTTGCAGGATCACCTCAGAAGACATATGAAAGAAAAACCTTTTAAATGTTCTTATTGTGGGAAGAAGTTCAGTACTAAAAGTAATTTAAATGAACATTTGAAAACACATACAAATGAAAAGCCACATGAATGTAATTTTTGTCAAAAGAAGTTTGTGCACAATAGCAAGTTAGTGGCACATGTCAGAGTTCATACCAAGGAAAAGCCATTTGAGTGTTCCTATTGTCAAAAGAAATTTGGTCATAAAATAAGTCTTAAGGAACATCTGAGAATACATACGACTGAAAATTTATTGGAATGCTCTTATTGTCAAAAGAACTTTGTAGGTAAGCAAACTCTTAAGAACCATCTCAAAATGCATACGAACGAAAATTTATTGGAATGCTCTTATTGTCAAAAGAAGTTTACTGCAATTGGGAGTTTGAAAGTACATCTCAGAACTCACACAAATGAGAAACCTTTCAAATGTTCTCTCTGTGAGAGAAGGTTTACACAGAAAACTCATATGAAAGAACATCTTAAAGTCCATACTAAAGAAAAGCCTTTTTCGTGTTCTTTTTGTCAAAAGGCATTTGCACACTATGAAACCTTAAGGAAACATCGCAGAAGACATACAAACGAGAAGCCACACGAGTGTTCTTACTGTCAAAAAAAGTTTGCGGATGTCAGTAATTTGAAGAAACATCTCAGAATCCATACAAACGAAAAGCCATTTGAATGTTCGTATTGTCAAAGGAAGTTTTCACAAAATGTGAATTTAAAAAAACACCTCAGAACACATACAGACAAACAGATATATCAATGTTCTTGTTGTCAAAAGATATTCAAGAGCATTGGGTTTTTGAGAATGCATACAAGAGCACAGAAACACAAGAAGACATATACATGCTCTATTTGTCAAAAGACTTTTAATCAAAGTGGGAATTTGAAGATACATTTCCGAACACACACAAATGAAAAGCCTTATGAATGCTCTTACTGTGGAAAAAAGTTTCCACAGAAAAGTAATTTAAACACGCACTTGAAAACCCACACGAAACAAAAACTAAAAAGTCAAAAATCTTAAAATACACACCAGCAATTAAAATGTCTGAGTTTAAACACTAAATGTATGCAACAGCTGTCACTTTTTAGTATTAACTAAATGCATAGCTGGGCAAACTCAAGCTTCTCTGATGATTGCAATTAGTTTATGTAATATATACAATATGAGCGGCATTTTATATTCCATACAGATCGGACGCGGATATTGTATATTACTTATAAAATGTCTAGATTAATGCAGTTATTCTAGAGTAATGTTTTTGAAATTAGATTTAATTTGGCCGAGATATTCCAAGCTAAACCGTATACAAATCAGGACAATTTCTGTATAAAATATACAGATGCCTTCATGGTAGTGATTTTCTATTGTTCTGGGCTCATTAATTATTAATGAATTTTATAAGTTAGGTAAAAAATTTTTATATAAAATTAAAATTTTATATAAAAAAATATATCTTAATTTGTTATGACAGCTCTTTGTTGTAGCTTAAATTGAGATCAAAATGTTTTCCTCTGTTTCTATATCTTCATTTTGAAGTTGACTGCTTGTCAAACACAATAGAAAACAATAGTATTATTTGATTTATAGTTTAATTTTGAAATGAAATTGAAAATGATTTCTCTTACCCAACAATAATTTCTTGTTGAAGAATCTGTGATTAGGATTGCGCTCAAGCTCGCACAGTGCTATGCGGTTGGTTGATTTCCCAGTGGCAAATCCAGGACTTTTCAAAACGGGGTCATGATTTTCTACTTCGTTGCTTTAACTATATGAGTGCTATTTGTTTGAATTCAAATTATTAAAAAAAGGTAAGAAACAATGTGAAGGGTTTAAAGCGAAGATGACTTAAGTATATAATTATATACTTTAGCCATTTTTGCTTTGAACCCTTTAATTGCAATGGATCTGGAACTATCTCTAGATCTGCCAGTATTTTCAATATGAATTTATGTTGATGAATATATTATCAGTTATCATATTATATACGTTACATACTTCAATTATTAGCTAAAGAGATATCGGCAAGAGTGTAAGCCTGCCTGTGGTTTCTTCTTGAGGTGTCTTCCACCGTGAACTTGCAATTCTACTACTGTAGAATCAATTATAAATTAATTGTAAATATAAAAACCACACAAGAAAACCATACAAGTATTATCAATATTAGTTTATTAATTTTGCTAGAGTGCACACACTAAAAGTGTGCAACATAAATACCACTAAATATATAGTGCTATTTTATGATAATTCTATTGTTTTTTGTTTAATTATTGCTATTTACTGTTAAATAGTGACAACTGTTGCACACATAATTATTGTAAATATTCATCTTTTTTTATCATAAGCAGTTATATTTAATATTGATTTGTAAATAAAGTATCATTTTTACCATATGTAATGCAATTATGCAAATCTTATTATTTATTTCCACAAAAAAATGTAATTTATATTATTATGATATGTTTTAATACATTTAAGTTTTATTTAAAATTGTAAAACTGAATAAAAAATAGTTAAATTTTCACTTGTATTGCTTGCATTGAACTTAAAAAAAATTAATTTAGTTTTTATTTTTTTGTTTAAAATTTGCAATGTCAAAAAAAAAAAAAGAAACAGAAAAGAAGGAAGTACTCACCCCCCCCCCCCCCCCCCCCACACACACACACACTAAAAAATTGAAATTTTTGCACACATGTTCAACTCTTTGGGTTTCCTGTGGTTTCAACAACGATCATTCCCCGATGATTTACCGAAAGCTTAACGTAAATATCTTCCAAAATAAAAATGGCTGACGACTAAGGCTGGAACTCAACAACCTCGTCCCCAGGGCCACTCTGTTCGCTCTTTTTTTCAAAATGGCGGTCGCTCACACATTGACCCTGGTACCGGCTGGTTTGACACGTGACTGTCGGCCATATTGATTTTATTGGTCACGTGATCAAAATCTCCAAAAATCTTGGAGATTTTGATCACGTGTCAAACCAGCCGGTGCCAGGGTCAATGTGTGAGCGACCGCCATTTTGAAAAAAGAGCGAACAGAGTGGCCCTGGGGACGAGGTTGGGAACTCAATACACGAACTACAACGACTATTTTCTGCTTCGTTTTCAAAGATTTCCAGGTAGTAAATATCAATTTTATTCCTTCACAGTCTTTTTTCAATAATTAATGTAATGTTTTGCTATGCTTTGCCGAGTTGTAGTTATATTTTGCATTCGGTAATTGAATCGAATATATAAAAGCTTCAGAAGCTTTATAATGCCTTGGAAAAACTGCTCAAAATAATCCTGCTGCTTGTTGTTTTGTCAATATCAGCGATCATAACAGCTGAAGCAAAGTCTTCTAAAGCAAAATACGGATCCGTTTTCATTTTCCTACCAAATTGCCAGTCATTTTGTTCTAATATTATAAATATAATCTTACATAAGCTTTCATTCCTTTTGTGGTGACTGTTTTGGCGTTTGCTTGCTAGCAATACTGGGAACTCGTTGTTTTTAAAATTTTTATTAAGGTATTACAGGATCAAAAGACTCCAAATCACGGTTGTACATACTCAACTCTGCAACCTTGTTTAATGGCATGTAATATTCTTTAGAATTTCACTTTAATATCAGAGAAATGTACAGAGCTGCAAACGATTACTGTATTAATTAAGTCAACAGCTAAAGTTTGAAGAATAAAATGCATAATTCTGAGGTTATTGGGAGAGATTATTCCATGGATCTACAGTGTCAAATCATTTTTACTTAATTTTTATATTCAATCTATAAGATTTATTTCATTTTTGAACTTTTATTTCGGCACGTTTGATCATCTCTCCATGAAAAACTTGCCTTATAAATATTTAATCATAATATATACATATTTTACTAGGGTAAAGTTCATCAGCCGTGGCTGGTATAAATGAACGCCCTAGGTATATTAAATATTAAATATTATTAGATTATTATTATTAATATTAGTGTGGACTTAGTAACAGACTATGAGTAAAACGGTACAATACTAATTATGACATTCTTTTCCAGGCAGATGTATAGAGAGGTTATCAGTATTTCCCAGTGAATTGGCTGCCATGAATATCTCATTTGCCGGTTGTGGTTTCTTGGGTATCTATCATCTTGGTGTGGCTAAGTGTTTAGTTGATCATGCACCTCAGTTTTTGCGGAGCGTTAAGGCATTTGCGGGTGCATCCGCAGGATCATTAGTTGCAGCTATGCTAGCAACTTCAGCACCTATAGACAAGTGTTCCAGTTATGTTATAGACATGACTAATGAGGCAAGGAAATATCCGTATGGACCATTCAGCCGTCAATTTGATCTTGTTGGTCATTTGAGGAAGGGGATGGAAGACTATTTGCCTGCCAACTGTCATGAACTAGCTACGGGACGGTTATATGTGTCTGTAACTAGTCTAAAAACTAGAAAGAACTGTATTATATCAGAATATAAATCAAAAGAAGAACTTATGAAGGTTAGTATTGGAGGTCAGCAAGATGTGAAGTTACACTAGAGTGCAACAGTTGTCACTATTAAGTGGTGACTAACACTAATTAAACAAAAGAAAACAAGATAATTAGCATAAAATAGCAGTTATGAAATATATATGTAATTAGACACCGTATAGTGATTGGTATCACTATCATACTATATCAACTAGGTTTTTGATTTACAGATTTATTTTACAACTGTTTCTCTAGAAAGAAGACCGACGCAAAATAAATAAATGAATGAATGAATGAATGAATGAATAAATAAATAAATAACTAAAAATAAATAGAAAAATTAATAAATAAATAAAAATAAATAAATGAATAAAAATAAATAAATAAAAATAAATAAAAAATTAAATAAAATAGCACTATTTAGTGGTATTTATGTTGCACACTTTAAGTCCAGGCACGCTATAAATAAGAACATGTTAAAAAATTTAAAAAAATTTTTTTAATGTTTCGATGCTGACTTTGCCCATGCCGCTTCAATGCAAACTGTCAACAATATTGAATCCTGAACCTGAAATCAAATTTTGTTCCAAAACATAAGACAATTTGTTTTTGATGATCATTCTAGCTTTTCAGAAATTTTCCTCTGACTCTTAATTTTCAAAACCAAAATTCACCTTTGTCTGGAAGATCCTGGGTCCTCCCCTGGAATTTAATTATTAAAAATAATATTGCATACTGCCAATATCTATTGATTATGATTAAAATTAAGCCCCTTATTTTGTTACTAGGTTCTTCTTGCAAGTTGTTACATTCCATTTTATGTTGGTCTTGATTTCCCTGAATTCAAAGGACAGGTGAGTCTGAAATGTTTGCTTTAATTTGTCATTCAGTACTTGATATAAATATGCTTGGATTTAATTGTAATATTATATAGATTTCAAACAAATTTTTCTTGTAAAGCCTAACTGAATAAGTTCTTGAGATCTTATACCAAACATAGAGGACATTGTTTCAATTAACGAAAGTCACTGATCAACAGAGGCAGGTTTTTGACTCTGCTGTTAAACTGAATGAAACATACATACATTTAATTCATAGCCAAGAATTTGTTTTTTTGAGGTTTGTCTGTTATTATATTTAATTTGTCAGTGCACATTACGACTTGTAAATTAAACCATTAGTGTTGTTATGCTAAGTTGCGAATTTTAATCTACAATCCAAGGATTCTTTTTAACTGATTGTGTGAAAAAAATCAGAGATGAAGTGTAACTGTACTGACAACAAAAACACTTTTTAGCCCATTGTATATCAAAGACTTGAGTTAATTACCCTTGACTGTAGATCATAATAGTTCTATCACTGCATGTTTTCCATCTGCAAATACAAATACTTGAACACCATGAATCGCCATTTGTTGTTGTTGTTGGTTTTTTTTTTTGCTCCTGGCATCAAAACTCTATTTCCACAAGAATAACCATCATCATGATATTAAAAGTTTGTACATTGGTATGAATAGGTGGATTTAGAATGATAAAATTCTAGGACAGTTCATAATTTCGATGGGAGCAAAAATACAACATAGCAATAAATGTTTGAGTGTTTGCAATTGCAGTTCATAGTCTATGAGACATTCTCTAACTGATGTTTTCATTTTTGACCACAGAAATGGGCAGATGGAGGCTTGACAAACAATCTTCCTACACTTCCATTTGGTAGAACGATATTAATATCACCGTTTAGTGGCAAAAATGTTGACATTTGTCCAGAGGATGAATCACAGGGATTGACTATTCAAAATCTTGATATGTTTGTAAATAGGGAAAATCTGCTCCGTGAGCTCCAGATATTCATCCCACCTAAAATAGAGGGGATTGAAGAAATTATTCAAAACGGATATAACGATGCGTTGAGGTTTTTACAGCGAGAACACTTGTGTGCAGATAACCCTCCAATGGTGTTATGAGTCAGTGACAGGGGTGGATCCAGGGAGGGGGACTGGGGTGACTTGTACCCCCCCCCCCCCCCCCCAAAAAAAAATGTAATGATTTTTTTACTTCTTTTATAATTTTATAGCAACTTAAAGTTTTCATTTCATGTACTGAATTGAAATAATTGATATCAACCAAATACATTTTGAGTGTTTTATTCTCATAAATGAAAATGCTAATGAGAATCCAAAAAGGGATGTATTAGCAAGAATTGTTGGAAAATTTCCATTGGTCCCCCTCCTTAAAAAAATCCTGGATCCGCCACTGAGTGAGTTCTCTCTGAGCAGATTTTGTTTCAACTAATTCAATTGCCCTAATTCACTATGACATACACCACGGGTTGTTTATGTGTGGGGAATAGAACTAAATCCAGTAAAAGAATAGATAAAACTGTTCCTAGCAAAATAGTTAAATCTAAAATGGCTTGGGGGATTTCAATTATAAGTTAAAATATTCAGGGCATTAAAACGGTTTTAGAAGAATTTTCAGTGAATTTGCATTGACTTGACCATGTCCCTTTGCCTTTAAACAATATTAGATTGTTGGCAAATTTTATGAAGATTGTTTTGATGTGGTGTCATCTGGAATTAGGACAAATGTAGGAAAACCAGAAAATGAAAATGATAATAATATAAGTTTAAAACAAACAGTCAATTTGTAGGTTGAAAATATTCACCCTAAAAACATGACTTCACTATATTGATAAAATTATATAACATTGAAAAACATATTAAAAATTAAAAAAATTGTCAGTTGTTGTCCCACATCTGTACTGCAGTTGGGATAAATGCGTTTGACAATCTCTTGGTTTTAAAAAACTGAAAACTAAATACTAAAATAATTTATAGTAGAGGGATTTTCATACGACTTTGAAAGAAAATAGACCAGTTTAGTTTCAAGAAGCTGATAAAAAACATAGGAAAACAATAGGTTTGGTGTTACCAACAGTCAAATGAAAATCACTCTTATATAATTTATAAGTTACTTAGTACCTACTGGTAACTATTTGTGACTCAACCAGGACACAATACCCAGACAAATGAAATAGTAATGTTCTGGTTGAGTGAGAGCGACAAATAGTAACTAGCATATAGAAATATACTATGTTCAAGTGCACACACTAGAAGTGTGCAACAGTAGTCACTATTTAGTAGTAAATAGTGCTAATTAAACAAAAGAAAACAATAGAATTAGCATAAAATAGCACTATTTAGTGGTAATTTATGTTGCACACTTTTAGTGTGTGCACTCTATTTGTTAGTAGTTAGGTAGTTAGTTTACTTTATTTACTGTATGTTTAAGAATGTTCACATTTATTAAATCATAATTATTATGTCAGAATATATCTGAGAGCTAGAGTACGTAGTTCCATGGGCAGATTTTTTTTGGGGAGGGGTACCCTGCTTGCCCGAGAGTTCTCAAAAGAAACTTCTGCAAGGACGTGTTTTAATATCATTCAGTCATAAATACAGTCACTCCCAAAATGGTTTTGGCACAATATCAATAAAAATATAATATAATTGTTTGGCATATTATGTACACAAACTCACAAACTGGTTAAAAATCACTGATCACCTTTAATTTATGGGCAAACTTCTACATCTAAATTTCAGTTGGTCTTGATTGATTCTTCATTAAAAATGTAGACATAGAAGTGTCAAGTGTGCACATAAATTCTAGGTTTTTAAAAATTTTTGTGTCATGCTGTAGTATCAAACAATGATGTAAATAATAAAGACTTGAATTGTAAGTAAGTTTTGAAATTATTTGTGTATTGCTTATGTTCATTGGGTCCCATATATTTCCGAAATTGAAACTTTATCTTATTTTTCACAGAAATGGTTTGATGGTGGTTTTACGGACAATTTACCCACCCCTCCCCAAGGGAAAACAATTTCAGTATCTCCATTTAGTGGTAATAGTGATATTTGTCCACAAGACTCATCTCGTCCACTGTCAGCGTTCTATTGGCGTAGGATGCATGTATTGGTCAGCAGAGAAAACGCAAGACAGAGCTTGAATATCTTATATCCGCCAACCAATGTCAATGTGAACATGTTCTTTAATGCTGGTTTTAATGATGCAATGAGATATTTAAATAATGTTAATAAACTGTAAATGAATCAGTAAATCAATGCATCAGTGTATATATCACAATTTTATAAAGTTAATGTAAATGCTATATGCAAATGCGATGTGAATTTGGGTAAAATTTTGTACACATAAATAAGCTCTTACAGTGTATTGAACTGGAGGAAGCATTAACATTGGTTTTTTCAAAGAGGTCTGTTTCATCTTAATCAACATCAACTTTGTTTATTTTCAGTTTCTCTCTTTACATTAGATAATTGTGTTAATAAATATAATTTTGAAACTTCTGCATTTCAAAGTGTGCTGTTTAGGGGCACATTTGGGATTGTTTTCAGGAGGGTGTGCATCACCTTCAAGAAGCGATGCTCTATCCAGCAAACAGCCTGACATGCATAGGTCAAGAAGACCTTACAAATGCATTTTCAATTGGAAAGTCATTACCCCTTTTTGAAAGGTCACAGTTTGTAATAATAATTCTTTTTTTATAAATACATCTAAAATGTAAGAGTTTTTCCCTCAAAAATATGGAGTTCAACTTGTCCTTTCAAACACTGATTTGACAGGTCAAAAACCAAATCTACCCACAATCAAAAACCAAATTGACATTGTCACTTGATCTGCCCTTATTTCAAGCCCTGTCTGTCTTTTTTTCTCCTCCTGGCTGAAACACAGGTTAAAGACAGGGTTGATACCAGCAGGAAGTTTTTGTGGAATGCTCATTATTAAAAAAATTCTTAGAGTGCACACAAATACCACTAAACAGTGCTATTTTATGCTAATTCTATTGTTTTCTTTTGTTTAATTAGTGCTATTTACTACTAAATAGTGACAACTGTTGCACACATTTATTGTTTGCACTCTATTAAACTATTTAGTGCTAGATAAGATTTAGTTACTATGCACTAACTAATAATATTCCCTGTGGCAGCAAAAAACTCAAGACATATTTTATTTCAATTCCTTTGTGTTACCCCCACCCCTCATATTTCAACTATCTTGTCGTTTCCTGCTGCATTGGCCAAGTGAACACAAGCATCCTTTCTTTTTTCAACAGTTTAATAATATAGAATGTTTTGATGACATTAATTAAGTTTCATGTTTTTTTCATTCTTTTATGGGGACCACATGACATCTGCAAAGGAAAAAAATATTTTTATTGTAAAAGTTATGACAACCACAGGGAGCCCGGCTTACAGAATAATGCTGACTCTGACTCTCATGTCAACAATTAGGTCACGTATTGTGCAAACCAGATTGCATGTAATCCATTTGATAAGATGCATATGCTGGTTTGCAAGCTGTGTGACCTCTGGACGGCAGATGTGCCAATAAAAAAATATCTAGCAGGGAGGAAGAAAATATCCTGCACAGCCATGACATGGGAAAAAAATATCCTGCAAAAACAATATTGCCCAACCCCCCCTCAAACATCTAATGGTACGTCCCTTAAGAAATGTCATTTGCATCCATACCAAGGTTGACAGTAAATTTTTCAATTTTAGATGGCTCACCCTAACAATCCACGTCCTGACCAAACATTGGGAGTTAGTGATAAGTTAATTTTTTGATCCTTACGTAGGACAGTTACTTGCATAGCAATCTGGAACATCAACATGATTGAGTAAAATAAATTCACTGTCTATTGATAGAAAGAATGGTTAGGAAACTTAATGTTATAAATCTTTGACGTACAGTTTAATTTGAGGTTGTACTCAGGTCTTGCTCATTTGAAGATTATGATGTTTAATATGGTAAGAATGGCTCAATTTGTTTTTAATTTATTGTGAATCAATCAATGCTCAAAAGCATTTCGTGCCAGCAGGTAAATGAATGATTTTGATCTTTTCTATCAACCATATCCAATATGGGTAAAACAATAGTGAAACAAAAGATTGTGTACGGTCACACTTGAAAATAGTGTACAATAACAGTTAGAGTTTCCTAACCATTTTGCACGATAATGATGCGTCAACTCATCAAGAATAAGCTTTAAAAATTGGGCTTGCCAGATAGGAAACAAACAAAAACAAACAAACAAACATATAAACGAATGAACAAACGAAAAAACAAACAAACTGACAAAAACAACTGCAATGAAACAAACTTCTGAGCCTGACATAAAAACTGCCTGGTGAGCCTGTCTTGTTCTTAGAGACCACACTAACTGTTATAACTTACCCCTTTGCTATGCTGAACAGCTGTACCAACATTCTGTAGTTCTTTATAGTTTGCTTGAGTTAGTGAACCAAATTTCAGAATTAAATCATCTTTCTGAAGTCCCTATCAATGCAAGACAAAATAATACAAAATTTTAGACGAGCACTTGGAGATATGCAGTTGCAAACGGATAATTTGAAATACCTCATCTACAATGCAACATTCACTCACAGGGCTACAAGTGCCACTATTATATTAATATGTATTATATATTAGATGCATCATATATTAGAGAATAAATGATGACTAGTACATTGAAAACTGGTAAAGTAGTAGTAAAGTAGTAATTTATGGATGTGTTCAGTGTGTAGTAATGAACGAAATGTTAAGAGAAAAATATCATAAGTATGCCCTTGGCAGGATATGAACCCACATTTTCGTCTTTCTAGTCCGACGTGTTAACCACTACATCACAAGGGCATCTACACTGGAAATGCAGCTGAATTGTGAAGTGCATGGCAACCGTGAGCATCCCAGAGTGATAATTTTCTCAATGGATAAGTTGAACACCGTAATTATGTACGCATAGAATGAACATAGTAAAGTTGTATTTATGAATGCGTTCGGTGTGTAGTAATGAAAGAAATGTTAAGAGAAAAATATCATAATTATGCCCTTGGCTTGAAAACTAGTGTTGACTAGCCATAGACAATTATTATGTACGGGAGAGTTTGTGCATTTTACTCTTTTGCCTGATGGTGTAATTTCAGTTGTCTACTTCCCTTCCACACCATCTCCATCTACCTTTTCTCCCTCTTTTCCATTCCCTTTGACCCTGTTTGATAACCAGGATCATTTGCGCTTAAACAATCATGATAGATTGTTGAAGATTTTATTTGATGTGATGTCATTGTTGTAAAGCATTAATCAAATTAAATGAGGTCAATTGGACCCATGTTTATGGCATTCTAGTCATATATGTTAACCTGTAAACTACAAGGCTACAATCTTGCACATAAATGTTGAGACTCTTCACACACTCTGACTGATATTTTTTTAAACGATATTATACTGAATAGTGATATACATCGCCGTGGCGGTCTTTGTTTGAACCCCCTCCCCCAAAAGCAATGTTGTATTCCCTAAAGGTGTTTCACTCTCATGGAGAATAACATTGTTTGGGGGAGGGGAGGGAAAGGCAAATATTGTTGTGTTAAGTAGAGCATGGTCAAGAAACTGTGCAAATTTTGAAGAGTCTCAACTATTTATGTCCAAGATTGTAAGACCAACATACCATGCTGGCAATGTATTTGGAATATGAAGGGTATAATAATTAATAAAATTTGCTGTGTCATCAAAAACTCTCTGCATATCATTAAGAGTAACGGTTTGGAGATTAAAATACAATCTTGGACATAAACAGACAGTATGTTTGCTGCAATACATTACTTTGACGGTCTTTCAATGAACCCCTTCTCAAAATTAATGTTGTGTTCCCTCCCACAAATAACGACATTGATTCAGG
This sequence comes from Diadumene lineata, assembly GCA_918843875.1. NCBI lineage: Eukaryota > Metazoa > Cnidaria > Anthozoa > Actiniaria > Diadumenidae > Diadumene > Diadumene lineata. The sequence goes on from OU974069.1 coordinate 3,395,048, forward strand.
GTGGGGGAGGGAGTGTCAAATATTGCTGTGCACAGTCATGAAACTGCAAATTTTGAAGAGTCTCATTATTCATATCCAAGATTGTACATCTATACATGTACATGTTGAGTTTAAACACAGCTTTTTTAAAAACAGACAACTATGGTCAATCTAACACTTACAGCTTTTGAAGCTGGTGAGCCTTCACTAACACTGTCGACTTTTAAAAATGGCTGTAATGATTCATCTAGAAAATCAAAATAACAAACAATTGTTTTCATAAATATTGGAATTCATGTCACAACTTTCTACCACTTTGAATCAAGGATTTGGGTAGAGGTCTTCTGCTTCTCCTAAAACCGGCTGGCCTGTTTATTACAAAAAAAAAACAAAAAAACAAACAAACAAAACAAAACAAAACAAAAATTCATGTACCCTGTTTATGATTGAAAAGTTGATGATTGATCTCTCATGAAATTTCTATTCCTATTCCAATTGTTAGTACATCAGCTTGTTTACTGCATTTTGGCAGCAGATAGTAGCAAACTTAAATTCATGCATATATGACAAATATTATACTTGTGTGCATCCACAGTTTTCAGGGACAGCGGAGCAATTGAGGGGCTAAGCTCAATTTCTTATCCACCCTCCCCCCCCCCTTTATCATTAAAAAAATAAAATATTATCAATCCATCTCAGCAAATAAAGGGGGGTTCTAGCCCCCCAGACTACTGGCTCCACTATGAACCCTGTGCAGTAAGTCCAGTAACTTCTTCAAAACTATGACCAAAGAGATACAAAAATTTAATCTCACAATTGTTGAAACTTTAAAAACACTATTGAAACCTTTAAAACAAAATATGTGCATGAAAAACTGAAGCCAGAAACCATAAAACATGGTTTCCAGTATCAGATTATGCCAGAGCCCTCATTCTTTGCTGAATGCCACAAAAAAAGCACAGGTTCTGAGAACAGGATTGCAGTCACTCAGTACTCACTAAGCCTTATTGGGCTTCCTGTGGTAATTGGCGGACAGGGGACTGTAGTTTTATGGTTTTATCATGGTTTTATGTAGCTCTCTAAAGTACACTGTAATTACAGGGACCATATTCTGTAATCTAGCCTTCACCTTGCTTTGGTCTGTCAGTTTTAGTAGTTTTTTCGGCTTTTGCTGCAGCATGTATTTTGTGTAATCCTTCTTCTATCTCTTTCATGACTGCTTTGTGATCATTTTGAAGACCTGGATTAAAAAAAAAATAAAAAAATAAAAAGTAAATAATAATAATAATAAACACACACAAGCGTGACTCAGCACATTTTAAAATCAGCTCTATAAAATTCAACTACTCTCAATTTTTAATACATAATTATAAATGATCACATGATATTTTCTCACTCCTGCAATGTAGCAGTTCTTCCTAGCTAGTTATTCTCATAAAAGTTGATTTAACAAATGGCATGGAAAGCTAACTAATGTCCTCAGAATTGATCATGGAATATTTCTGTATACTTAATCAAGATCACGAAAGATTTAATATATATACAGTATTTTTGTATAATTAGTTTGTATCAATGTTTAGATAATGTTTTCCTTACATATGATTTTATTTCTTGCTATTCTCACACTATGAATGTCGATGTCATTTCGAGGATAGCCTTCGCTGTCTACCAGATTCTCGTCCATCCCGACATCTTTTTGCTGAAAGGCAAACCAAATTACCACAAAAATATCAAAACAAAGCACATAACTATCAAAAGTATTCTTACGGAGTCCAGAATATCCTTAAATTGTTTGATTTCTTTTTCAATTTCATCTTTTTTTGACATTAATTGTTTCACTCGTTTCATCTCAACGTCGTCCGCCATTTTGTTTGTGATTTATTGTGTTGGGTTCCCTGTTGTGTGTCAAAACGAGGTTCTTCCCTTCGAGACCATCAAACTTCAAACATGGCAACCGAAGATTGAAAGTATTGACACAAATTTCTCACAATTTTCCGCTCTTTATCGGCATTCGACTTACTTTAAAGCAAACCATCGCTACGATCAGTATTTGAACAATAAATATGGAAGAAGACAGACGTCGTGGGGGCGAAAATGAAAGTGCTGCCTCCATTTACATGTTGACGATGGGGGTAATGGAAGATCTACTTGAAAAACTCAAACTTCTTGACTACGAGACGCAGTTTTGTAAAACTCTAGGCTTCAGGCCTTTAAACAGGTAAACAATTATCAATTTTGGATGTTGAATTTTTCATTGGGCACTAAAAGCTATCTTCTGTTCTGTTACTGTAGACACTATTTTGCAATTTCAAATCATCCTGGCGAACAGTTTTTCACGTTCACTTCTTTGGCTGCATGGCTCATCAACAAATGTCAACGGCAAATGGAGCAACCTCAAGAAGTAAGCCCACTAATACGTACACATATCTTCATTTATATTATCGATTCATTGTTTTTTTTAATAGATTTTTTTTGTGCCACTTTTTATTACAATTACAAACAACAACAATAACATAAACAAATAGATTATCACAAATACCAACAAAAACAATGAATCGATAAAATAATTGAGGATATAAAGATATTTAGTAAATAATAAGCTTATGAAATCTATACAATATTCCCTGTTTAATCTTGCAGCCCACAGTTTGTTTTGAATTGATTTTTTTCTCTGGGCTGTCGATCAATTTAATGAGGCAGAGATTTCTATTCAAGTTCTTGAATTGCCAGATGATTCACCTCTAAAATTGATTAAGTTTGAAATCAAAACCAACACTAAGTTTCAAAATTGTTGTGTCATTTTTTTCAGACACCATTTTGTTCTCTCACACTTTTTTTCTTTTTCTCTCTACAATATCCCCCCCCCCCCTAACCTCCCCCTAAACTATGTTGAATGAAGTTTCATTTCATACCAAAATCATATCATATCAACATTGTGACAGGGGAGGGGGTGCCGGAAAAACAACAAATGTGTCAACTAATTCTGAATCTTAGTGAAGATAGGGAACAGTATTAATAGAAGGGATACTGTAGTCACCATCTGTGACTGGTCGAGAGCAATATGTTATTAGAAAGCAGACACACAGATGAAGTCACAATGGTTATTTCAAATGTTGGGTGACTGTGCTCATTCACGAACAGAACAAACAATAAAAAGGCTCATTTTCACTTCAAAAAAGATTATTGTTGTATAAGAGAAATAAATTCCATTTTTCCATTTTCATAAACTAATTGAAGGGCTCAAAGCGAAAATGGCTTAAGTATAAACATATAAGAAGTATATATACTTATTTTCGCTTTGAACCCTTTGATTATTCCTAATTCAAACTCAAGTTCATTAATTAACCATTTATATCTTGCACAGTATGACGACCCTAATGCCACTGTCTCCAACATTTTGGATGAAATGAAAAAACTAGTAAGTACATTTTCACACGAGTGTGCAAAGTTACAGTTGTCACAACTATATTTAGTAGTAAATAGCACTAATTAAACATTCAAAAGAAAACAATAGAGTGCAAACACTAAAAGGGTGCAACAGTTGTCACTATTTATAGTAAATAGCACTCATTGAACAAAAGAAAACAATGGAATTAGCATAAAATAGCACTATTCTTTGTTTTCAAGTGACATCATCAAAAGTATGACAAATTCATTTTTAATCAAATTGAAACATACCCGCTATATGTTATAGCTAACGATTATTAAAATACTCTGTAGAAATATGGTCCAAAAATGTTGTTCATTTGCGAGATATTTAGGTAAAAATTATTTTGAGACCACTAAAGTTCTATCCACCATGTTGGATGATATGAGTCATCATCCAACATGGTGACGCCATACATTTTTACCAAATAACAGTAATCTTTGATTGTCAATAGTTCGGTAACTATTTGCTCTAGAAGCTTCAAATTTGGCAGAATTACATTGTTTTGAATGCTGTCATAGGAAATAAATGTAGTTTTTCAGTAAGATTTAAAATAAAACTTTTTGCCTGAATTATCACGTGGTTGAAAATGAAGAATTCAGTTATGATACAATACAGTACTATTTCACACTCATACATAAACAACTCTATTGGTGTTATTGCTCTTACGTCCAGTCCATATAGAAATCTTATCCACCCAGGTTGAGTGTCTTGCCCAGAAACATGTAAGATCTTCCAAGATCCTACCATGATCCAGGCATGATCTTCCAAGATCTTGACATGATTTTCCAAGATCTTGACATGATTTTCCAAGATCTTGACATGATCACTGCCAAGATCATTGATGATTCTTGAAGGAACATGCAGGGTCTTGCAAGGTAGCATGGCAAGATCTTGCCAGGGTCCTGACAAGATCCTGCAAGGATCATGCCAAGACCTTCAAAGGATCCTGACAAGATCTTTCAAAAACCTTGCCAAGATCTTCACAGGGTCATAGCAAGATCTTCACAGTATCTTGGCATGATCACTAGCAAGTTCATTGATGATTCTTGAAGGAACATGCAGGGTCTTGCAAGGTAGCATGGCAAGATTTTGGCAGGGTCCTGACAAGATCCTGCAAGAATCATGCCAAGACCTTCAAAGGATCCTGACAAGATCTTTCAAACACTTTGGCACGATCATACAAGGATCTTTACATGTCAGTGTCAGAATATCATGTCAAGATCTTAAGTAAATCAAGCAGAGATCATGAGAAGATCTTGTAAAGATCAGGTGAAGATCTTAACTAAATCATGGATAATTTTCATGAAAAAACTTGCCAAGATCATGCTAAGATCTTTGCAAGAAAATGTCAGAATATCATGCCAAGATCTTTAGGAAATCATTCCAAGATCATGAGAAGATCTTACAAAGATCAGGTCAAGATCTTGGATAATTTTCATGAAAATGCTTGCCAAGATCATGCAAGAACTTGTCGAGTTCTTGGCATGTTTTGGTGTTAGGAAACTGCTAAGATCTTCCTAATATCATGTTCAAATCATGGCAAGTTCTTGTCAAGATCATGCAAGATCATGCCAAGACATTTCCATGGCAAGATTAGAATAAGATCTTACCAGATCTTACAAGATCTTAACAAGATGCTCAACCTGGGCATTCATTAATCTCAAGTCATTTGTTCCTTTTTCTGGCGCTGCTCCTGAACTCTGGAACTCGCTATGTCAAATATCTCTATGAAGTGCTTCAGTCTTGTGTCTTTTAAAACTGAACATGAAACTCACCTTATCAAATTAGCTTATTCTTTGTATTCTGTGTTTTGCTTCTTTTGTTTTCATTTGTTTGTAATTTATTCCTGTTTAGTAGCTCTTAGAAGAGATTTTTATTTGTGCTATACAAATAATTAATTTCAATTTGATGTTATCATATAAAGTCTATTCAGCTGGCAACTGGGCTGTCTACGTTTGAAAAAGTAGTTTTTCTAATTATAATTATGTAATGTTTTTTCCATAGGGAATTTCTACTGACTTTCCTCCATCAAAACTTAAGATAGGATCAGGCGAACAAGTATGTACTTTGCTTTTATTACTAGCTGCTTTCAGTCTTAGTTACACTTTCTTGTCTGACTACTTTCTTACTCTCTGCATAACTGTATTGCCAAATTGCAATCTTACTGACTTGTACCACCAGAAGTTTTGGAAACACAAGACACACACAGATCCACAGGAACAAAAATTGAATCCCCAATTTTTCAGATTGAAATTGCATGGGAAATTTTCCCAGTTAATAGGGGAAATATATTAGGTAAATTTGATGTTGGTCCAGCATTGAGTTTGGTAATCACTTTCCCAATGATCAAAGTCCAAAATAAACCCATTGTGGGAAAAGCAAATGTTTTTCCTGCGAGACAGGAAGAGAATGTGCTTAATCAAGATGGTTTCATTTCATCAACCACACATGAACAAGCCTGATATAACATTGTAACATAGGAAAAGCAATTTTCTTACTGATTTGCAATTACCAGTAATGTACTTTGAGCATTTAAATTCTCAACTTGTCATTTCAGATATGCTATTGCATTGACAAACTGGCTGATGAAGCCCTGCGAATCAATAATTTTGGATGGAAAAGGTAATTATTTTACTGTCTTTTACGTTTATTTATTTATGAGGATTTGTATGTTCACTTGGTGTACTAACAATAGGCTGGACAAATTAGTCTCCTATTGTTGGGGTTTCATTATCTTTTTGAATAAGCGTGAGTTATTGAAGTAGGTGTCTGTGTCCCAAACAGTTTCTAAGATGGTCTGCGGGCATACAAATGTATGTATTAAGTAAGACACAAAATAACCGGCAGTAAGAGATAAACAAGGCAATGCTAAACTGTTGGTAGCTGCTTATTATTGAAAGCCCTACTCATATAGGCTAGCTAGTATATATCATCCACCTCCTGTGTAACGTCCTTGTCCAAGAAGAAATGAAATTCTAACCATTTGCAGATGTCAATTATTGCAAGACCCCAGTCCTGTCATGGGAATTGAACCCAAGACCTTGTACAGATACCGGTACACAATAGACTGGTTCTCAACCAACTAAAATCATGCAATCACAATATTTATTATTTATTGATTTATTAAAGACTTCCACACAGTGTATTATATAAAATACAAAAAAAGAGATAATCCCAAAAAAGCGGATTGTTAAATAAATACAATATGTGAGGGGCAATAACGAAGGGAATCAAGGTCCCGTCAAGGTCAGCACCCCATTCAATCACTATCATGTCAGACAGTGGACATTTCTTCAGCAAGAAGAAATTCTATAGCAAACAGACATTTCAAATTGTTGTTTTTATGTTGAAGACCAGTCCATCCTGAAGAAGACTTTGAGGAAGAAACAATGGAAGATGATGAAGCAGAAGTTACAATGAACAAAGTAGAAGAGGAAATGTTGGTATGACATGATTATTATAATTATTATCTAATGAGTATTAATAAACACCTGTTTCAGTAATGTTGTCGGAGAGAAAGGTAAATAGCACAACCAATAGGAATCATGGATTTTTTGATAGCATCTAGAAATAAGTGACTTCATAAGACGTCCATCGGTGACAGATGTTTACCCATAATTCCTTTTGACCTTGCATTCTTCTATTTCATCTAACAACGTTTTATGTGCAAGTCTTTGAAGATGGACAAACAATAACAAAAGGATACAAAAACATCTTTTTATTGTGAACAAGAGTCTACACTCTTTTATTTGTTCCTTTTGCTCAGTGTTTTTGAGAATTTTCTTGTCTTGTTATTATTGAGTTGTGATAAGGTGCTTATTGACTGAGTTGAGTTTCGGCAGTGTGGAATATTATTTCACTGTTGGTCATTTGTGCAGACTACATGTTGTTTTTTGTGTTTTGTTTTGATATGTAGGATGAAGCTGAAGAAGAAATTGAGGATGATGATAGTTACTTAGATCTCACAAGACTAAAAGAACAGTCTGCTTCTTTGGTAAGTAATTACACTCAACTGAGATATCAATCTTTTTAGGGATGGACCATTAGATATTTGAGGGGGGATGGGGTTGGGTAATTTTTTTTTGCAGGATATTTTTTCCCATGTGATGGTTGTGCATGATATTTTATATTGGCACATCTGCCGTGCACAATTTTTTTTCTCTGTTTAAGGCTTTGCTCGATATAATTTTTGGTATTTGCCCAACCCACCCCCCCCCCCCCCAAATATTTAATGGTCCGTCCCTTAACAATAACATGTACAAGGCAAAAGGGCAAACTGCCTTCTAGAAAACGTGCTGGCAGTGGGTTATAATGGTACTGCTTCAGCCCTTGTAAGTTAAATTAAACATTTTTTACAGCACTTTTAAGATTTAACAAAATAGCACTAATTTTAACATGGCTATTTTTGCACTACACTTAACTGACACTGCACACAAAATAATGCCACATGTATTATATTATGTCAGTTCAGTGTAGTGCAAAAAATGTGGTGTTAGAATTTTAGATCCATGAAAAGTTAAAATGAAACAATAAGTGGAAGGGAAAGTTGGGACATCTTGAACTGTGATCGCAATACCACAAAAAAACAAGGTCAACACTGCATGGAAAATACTGCACTATATGGACATTGTGCCCACTCTGTCAACTCTTGATTAATATATTTTTAGGACAATGATAAATCCAAGCCAGTGTCAGTGATGGAGTCCAATGTCGACGCAGCTGAGTGGAAACTGGAAGTAGAGAGAGTACTGCCATTACTCAAAGTACATATCAGAACAGACAACAAGGTACCATTTCTTGTCTTTGTTGTTATATTTTGCTTATTTATTCGGTTGGTGTTTGATTGTCTTGATTGACACAAATGCACAATATGTTTGTTGATGAGTTGATTGTCTTTTAAATGCTATTCAACCCAGGAGGATGTGTTCCTACGCAGGCCCCATTCTCAGGAGCTGTTTAATGGAGTGAGCCAGTCATGTTCCTAGAGTTGGAAAAACAGACTGAACAAACTGGGCTGGCTCACTTCATATAGCCAGCTGTCAGTGGAAAAACGCCGTAGCCTACCAATAATACCTAAATTCTGGAAAATGCTGATGTTTGAAATTATTTGACCACTTGACCAATGATAAAACAGATGCAATAAACAAATATATCAGTCACTCAGTGTTTTTGTACAGTTTATTGGGATATTTATCAACTTTTGACTGTTTTATTAATGTGTTTTTAACAGGACTGGAGGACACATTATGAACAGATGCAGCAGCACAGTGAAGGCATCAAGTCATCTTTAACAGAAACAAGGGTGAGACTGCTGTAGTATCATCTACTTTCTTAGTTAAAGACCCAGGGGTGGGGAGGGGGGAGTGGACTCTGATGGGAATAGGGTGGGGATGCTCACCTGAGTTTTTGAAAAATTACGTACAGTAAGAGGTTCCAAAGTTCTACCCAGAAAGGTGTTAATACAAACTATGGTACAGTAGAAACCCTCTATTCCGGACAGTACTGAGACCAAAGAAATTGTCCGGTTTGGAGGGGATTCCAGTTTACTGAGGCTAATTTTATAAGAGGTATTGAAAAAAATTGAATTATGGACCAACAAAAGTTGTTTGGTTTAAAGAGAATTTAGGTATATTGAAGGTCGGGTATAGAGAGGTTTTACTGAATTTCTCAATCACTTGAGCATCCTGCTTCTTCAAGATGGATTTGCAGTGTTATTCGCAGTAAAAATCATGGTGAAAACCCATAACACCAAAGTTTTTGGAATTTTAATCATGATAATAAAACCACAAACTTATTGCTTCTATGAACAATTGGATGGAATGGTTGCAAAATGGAAATGTTGCGTTTGAACTAATATCCATGATTGAGAAAAAACTACCATAAAAGATACCAACTTAAATTCTGGGAATCTGAAAAACTCTAAGAGACCCTTAATGGTACCAGATTGAACATGGCCGCCCTATGATAGATGGAATTCCCCTCCCAGCTAGGGAGAGAGATTGGTTGCCTAGTGGTTCAGGCATTGACCTTTGTGTAATTAGGCAAGATACTTTACCCTTTCAGTGCCTCTCTCCACCCAAGTGTATAAATGGGTACCGGCATTTGGTGAGGGGTAAATATGGTCAGAATTTAAACATAGACATTTACTTTTTACTTTTTTATTTCATTTTTGATGTTGTGTAAGTGCCTCTACTGACATGTATGATCATTGTAGGGTCATCTGGATAAACTACACCAAGAAATAAGCAGAACATTAGAAAAGATTTCCAGCAGAGAGAAATATGTCAACAACCAGGTATGAAAAGCAGTGACATTAGATGGCAGACGATTAAGGGGGTGTATTTTCTTGTAATCCCAAGATCGTGAACCTTATTTATATAATTACAAAGACATTAAAGAAACTTTGATTTTGTTTATATTTATAGTCATTTTGGTATGAATGGGAAACTGTACCACATTGTAACATAGCAATAAAGTTTCCCATCCATATGAAAGTGACTCTATTCCTATCTATATTTGTGTTTTTTATTTGTGCTTGTGTTTCTTTTTGTTTTTGTGTTTGTATTTGTATTTGTTTTTTGTAGTTGTGTTTGTATTTCATATGGATGATACAAGGATCATATAAGATGTAGCTCCTGTCTAAACCAACTGACAAGAAAAAGTAATTGCTAATCACTGCATGCACAGCGGGATTGTTGTGTTTGAGTGTTAATATTATTTCTGTAATCAATTTATTGTAGTTGGAACATCTTTTGTTGGAGTTCAGGAGTCTTCAGGATACCTTAGCCGAGGTTTGTTTACTGAAGAATAAACTTATTATAAATATTGTAAACATTGTACTCACACTAATCCCTCTTGGCCAAAGTAGCCGTAGTAAAGCGTCGCCGTACCATATCCGTCCATTATCGGGTGCATGATCAGCGCTATTCAGGCTTCTTACAATCGCCCTCTGTAGAACCTACGATTATTGTGCTCCTGGTTGGTACATGAAATAGCAGTTTGTCTGTGCCCTATTTGTTATCATAGTGGAACCCCTCTATTCCGGACAGTACTGGGACCAAAGAAAATGCCCTGTTTACTGAGGTTAATTTGACAAGAGATAATAAAAAAAAGTTTAATTCGGAACCAAAAAAGTTATTCGGCTTAAAGATAATGTATATTGAGAATCCGGTATATGGTGGTGCACTTAAACTGTTAATGTATAATTTTCAGACAAAAGAGAAGTACAAGCAAGGCAGCGGTGGCGTCACTGAACTTACTAGAAACCTGGCACAGGTAACCGTTGAATACTTCATTGACATTATTAATAATTGCTGCGAGCGTAGCGAGCAGCGAAACTAATCTCGACGGGCTTACTGTGGGTCGTCTGGCCGGGGAAGTCTGGGCCCTTTATATCCTTGCCAGCTCTCGATCTCGTTGACTTTGTCAGTTTTCATGTCTGTTTTTGTGAATATGCAGTACACTGGATAGCGGCAGAATGTCCTAAAACTATACGTAGGGCTGCCCACGTTTTATGTTTAGCATTAGCATTCGTCGAACAACGGAACAAAAAGATCCAACACTAATATTTAATTGCTAATGGAAGTATTCATCAAGGTGACGATCGCTTTAGCGACGTATGTAGGGAAGACAATGTGCTTTTATGATTCTTTCAGCTCTGTTATGTGCAAACTCGTTCCCTGTTTCAAGTCGATGAACAACACAGACAGTCGATCGAATATTAGTATAAGGAGATGCTATGTATATAAAGGCCTTTGAAGAGCATACAATACCAGATACAGAGACACTGTCGCTAATTTTTTTTGCCAGATCGAGCCCGTTGGCCGGCCTTCGACAACAACTGAACCAAAACCATGTCAGTCGTCGAGACAAACAAATCGCTTAATTTAGGCAAAAATAAATCAAATGAACGAGGCAAACAGACGAAATGAATCGCCCAACGACGCAACCAAACGAAATGAATCACTCAACAAGGCAAACAAACGAAATGAATCGCCCGTTGAGGCAAACAAATCAAATGAATCATCTATAAATAGGGTGCAAAATACTAATCTACCTGATACGGTAGAGCCCATTGAGGCACAAACAACAACAAATAGCTTATTGTGGGCTATTCGTTATAAAGATTTTTACCAGGGAAGAATTGTGCATGAAAAGAAGGCTCCATACTTGTCTTTGCATTAAGCTTTGATGAATACTTTCATTAACGATAATACTATCATTTGGCTGCCTGTGATCTTTGTCTCTGAAAGCCACCATCCAGATTACAATTATAAAATGTGTCGCAGCAATTCACTTTTGGAAAAAACGGCTAGTATTTAATAATAATTTAATATTTATACGGCACATATTCCATATCTATATGTTTACTTGCGACTTAAGACCCTGAGTGATGGTCCGGCTGAGGGTTCGAATCAGCAACCTCCCGGTTAGCAGACAACGCTCTCCCAACTGAGCTAACCTGTCAATCGGTGACGTGGTATTTGAATTTGTTCTCAGTCATTCTAATATTGAAAATGACAGCTGTCCACGGTTTCTAGTCGAACTGGCTCATCCTCTCACCGTTCTAATATTGTGTTTAATAATCGTGTTCTTGTAGATTGTTGAGGAGTTAGAGACTGTCAAGACACAGATGGATGAAAGAGGAACAAACATGACTGATGCAGGTAAACTGCTTCTAAGTCAAACTGTAGGATTCTTGGCCGGAGGGGGGGGGGGGGGGGGTACTCCGATCAGAATAGAGCGGGGAGGCTTGTCGGAAGCTTTGAGAATGACCCCTAAAAGGTACCAAAGTTCTACCCAGAAGGACGTGGCAATAATGAGTTTTACCCCTAAAAGGTACCAGCTCAGCCCCCCCGGTATTCTAGTATTACGGAATAAAGTCATGAAAGAGGAATTTATATCCGTTGTTTGTTTTTAGCTCTGCGCTACTTTCTACTATTAGTAAGAGTATGATATATAGGCCAAGAATGGTTAGCATTGTTTACCAGGAATTCAACTTTTGAATTGTATGGAAAACGCGATGACAAGACAACGCTATATTTCGTCTTTATTCAAAGACATAATCATGCTTAAGGACGTTCCTGGGTATTGGTCGCGCGCATCGTTACTGCGCAAGATTGAGCGCGCGCGCTCATTACCGTTGGTCAAATTAATGATAATTTTTCCTTCGTTTTTTTCATCTAAGTCCCAATTGTCTTCGATTGAAAAGCAATTGAGTTTATTTTTCTGTAGTTTAAAGTCAATTTGCTACAAAAATAGCAAATATTAAGCGTTTTAAGCGGTAAACGGTAAATTATTAGAACCCAGTCTCCGCGCGGTATTCAAGATGGCCAGATTTTTTTTCAACTTTGCCGCAAGATATCTCGAAAACCAAGCCGGTGACCCCTATTTTTTTCTTTCGTGAAATGAAGCTTTTTATCAAGACTACAACATATGTGAAACACAAAAAAATGACATTACATGAAACGAAGAACAGTACACTTTTGTAAAACAAATCGACCCCTACCTTGGAACGAATCCAGCGACATCGCTTAACTTAAAAGCATCTTTATTTGTAAAGAAAGGCATAAACAACCCTATTATTTCTTGAAAATGGAAGACAACAGTTTATCAATTTTCTTTCCAAATTTTAAAGAGCGTTGATTTCTGTTTTACAACATTTTTATGACTTTATTCTTTGAAAATGGTAGTGTTTAAATACGCGCGTTTTTTCATCAAAATACCCCATTTTGTACGCCTTGTACCTCAAAAACAAACTCGGTGACCCCCGATTTTTATTGCATTTCTGAAATCCTCATATAATGAAATAGCTTTGTACAAAGTTTCATAAAAATGACATTAGAACTTCATTTACCCAGGAACGTCCTTAAGTACAAACTTGTTGTTGAGTAGGTTTTAAAAGTGTTCCAATTCAAACTATCAGTAAAGTGACTGTCAGTAAACTATCAGTAAAGTAATCAAAGTTATATAAGAAAGTGTTATCTAAGAAAGTGTTATATAAGAAAGTGTTATCGTTTGTTTGTTTCAACAGGTCCATTGGTACGAATCAAGCAATCCCTTACAAGACTAAAACAAGAATGTCAACAGATGGAAGTACGAATCGGCGTGGTAAGAGCATATTATGTTGATCGGTGTTACTGCAATTTTCCATTTTCTTGGGCGTTGGACGGGGTCCAACGCAAACTCGTGAATTGTTCTAAACGCGGTATTAATCTGGGAATAGAAGCGGAATTAACGGCGTGAATATTATTTAGCACATATTAACACACATGAGATCTGAAAGCCAGGCCATTTAGATTAAAGTGATTTTCTAGCCTCCGTTGCAGACGTCTTATGTGGTTCGCCGAAAGAAAAGAGCTTTTCTTTCGGCGAACCACATAAGACGTCTGCAACGGAGGCTAGTGATTTTCTAGGTGCAATTTTTTTGTTGCGATTGGAGATTCACACATAAACAAGCCGCGACGTCATAGTGAATTGGGGCAATTGTCTTAACCAAATTGGCGATTTGCATTATGGCGTCATTTTACTACAACTACTACAGCATTCTTTGCGAATTCTCTTTCATATTCAAATTCTTAATCCCTTTGGAGATTAACAGAACAATTTGTGCTAATTGCGCTACAAAAGAAAGCAAGCAAAGCATTCTGGTAGATATGATACAAATTGCCTATTACCAACGGTTAATCACATGAACATATTTTTTACAGGTTGAACACTCCTTGCTAAATGCCAAGCTACGCGACCACAGTGCATTACGGGAAGACATGCAAGCCACTCCTAGTGATCACACGCTGGGTGTTTTTAAAGCTTTTTGATTTAGCAAACAGACAGACAGATGGAAAGACATAGACTGACAGACCTTTAGAAAAACAGACTAACAGATATACATAGACAAAGGTGGACAGACAGACAGATCGACATAGCCAGACGCAAAGATAGACTGACAGACATATATCGATAGACAGAGAAACCGACAGACGGACAGACAGAAAAGCGTCCTTTAACCAGAAATAGCCCACACTATGTCGATGAATTTGACGCATTCTAATTTATCCGGTGACGCCTTCCGTCCACACCAGTCTGAATCCGGAACAATTTTATCCGAATTCTCTTATCGTACTTCTTTGTCGCGGTTTCGATGTGCAAGTTGCGTTGTCAAATTTTTGTGGTAGAGTGTGGGACGCAAAGAAACCTGAAAACCCGATCGAATGGTAAATGTTGAGTGACTCAACACTGTCCACCCACTGAACATTTGACAGTTTGACTTCCTTGTTGATGACAAGCCCTGTTAATTCGGTTGAGTGACAGAGGTAGTGTGAACAATCAAAATGTTCAATGGGTGGACAATGTTCTTAGTCGTCAGCCAGTCATTTAGCGTTTAGCGTTTGATTAAAAATCCACTTGAAACAACGGCTATTTTAACACCCCGTTTTATTATAACTGTTGCTATTGAAAGAGAGAAAATCTTATCGTTAACATAAACCTTCAAATTGAGTTAAGCATAGCGAGGTCATTTAATGGAACGAAAATGTCCGTAACCGGGGTTGCAGCACACTTGCGATCGACAAGATTGTATAGCTAAAGACAAAGAATTCAAAATGGTTGAAACACAGCCAGTAGATGCTACTAGAGTGATTTTCATATGGACATGAAAGAATATAGACCATTTAGTTTTCAGTAGTAGATAAAGAGCGAAAGAAAATGACATTAGTTTTTACTATACTATTATTTTGCCTATACTTCCACGGTCAGATGAAAATCACTCTATGAAACTACTAGCATATTTATTGCAGGCATTTTCTCTAAGAAATGGAGCATACTTGTATCAAACATACGTTATCCTTGTACATATCATTGAAAAATAAAAACTAGTATATTGAACTTGATTGTAACATTAAATACTGCAATTTTATGCAAAGGATTTGATTGATTCTCTTGATCTTTGATTTCATTGTTATTTTAATTATTTTGTTAACTTACCCTTGATGAGATAGGCCCGCGGTCCCTGTACCCAGGATTGTACCAGGGTATTGTTGTCAATGTCGTTAATTTGAATTTATCTTTCTGACATTTTATAAATGACTGAATTAACCTTTTTTTTGTAAAAAAGTGTAAATCCTCACCGTAACTAGTATCGATTTGTATGAAATCATTTGAATCCGATTCTACGTTTCGTCGTAATCGTTACGGTGTTGAAGACCGTTTTCCACAGCACTCATGCGTAAGTGACAATTTTCTCAGTTCGTTCACAGCTCGTACACTGCAATTCTATTAGACAGACGGGTCACGCGATGTGAATATATGCATACCATCTCGACCGTAACTCGTCACTTTATTGCATTTTTACGTAGTCTTTCATCGCGTTCTCAGACAAAGATCTTATGAATACTATGAACTCGGTTGACATCGTAATCTCACGTTGTGTTTACCGTGAAAGCCACTCTCTAGAAATAATTAAATCTGCTCTTTCTGACCCAAGTGTTTTGTTCTCAAGCACAGGGTCTTCTGCAAAGTCAATGCATTCAAAAACGATTTTTTTTAACACAAAGAATGTTCGAAAGATTGCGTGATGAGTTTATCAAATCTGCTATCAAATTCAACATACCCCAATTACGAAGAGTAACGGAATATTGATAATATAAACAGTGTTGATATCTGTAAGAGTACCAACAAATAAAGAGAGAATTTCATATGTCGACAACGTAATGAAAGCTTTATGGTGATTTTAAAAGGTTATAAATGTCAACATCAGTCAGTTTGTCTTAAGGAATGCGCTAAGGGCAATTTGATACGTCACGCAGATTAACCATTGAGCGACTCGTTTTGGTCAACAACAATAACGTAGAGTATTTGTGGTTGTAAGATCTGTTGACTGCGTGGTTGTAATAGTACGAATATTGTAATCAGCTGGGATCAAGTAAGCCTCCAACGAGCTCATTACAAACGCCGAAAGCGTTCGAACAATTCATAGTATTATTTACACACATGAATTAGAGTGCTATTGAAATTGGCTCATCTGGCAAGCTCTCGTAAACTTTAAGTGAGTTTTAATTTGGTTAAGTGATCTCTATTCGTGGGAATTCATGGTACATAACTAGTTCTATCAGCAAACTTTTTGGTTTTGATTATTTAAAGGTATATTATGTTCGGTGATAGTTGATTGCATTTCGTGTGACTCTATGCAACATTGATTAACAAAGGAACTTGACTAAATTAACTTTGGAGACTGTTAGTTGTACGATTGACGTCCATGATCGCTCATAGTGCGGAGAGCTAAAACATTCTATACTTTATCCATTTAAAGTCCTCTACGATATTTAGAGGTTATAAAGTAGTTTTATATACTTAGATGTCATTACAGAAATGCAGCCTTGGAACGGAGATACGTTTGTGCTTAAAGTGGCTCCTTTGAGGATCAACAATTCGTGTTTATCAGACTACATCTATGAATCCAACGAGATTAGAGTTACAAGACTAACAGCGGAGTCATTTCTTGCTGTTGTTGGAATTCTCTTTAACATTGTGATATGTTTAATTAACTTAAAACACTCAACGTACAATGATACTGTATGTTTATATATCCGTAACATGGCTTTGGCAGATGTTGGAGTACTTTTATTGGGCTTTCCCTTTGCTGTGGCTAAAGAACAAGAGGGCACGGGACAGTGGATATTGGGTAGTATTCCATGTAAATATGTATATCCAATTACTGAGGTATTTTACACTGTGTCTATATGGACTGTCGTCGCAATAGCGGTTCAACGATATCACATCGTAAAACCGCCGAAATCCTGGCGTCGTAGTCGGAAACCTTCGCGAGCGGCTCGGGTGCTTGTCGTGCTGTGGATTACTGCGTTCGTAATAATATCGTTGCCTATTCTCCTAGCAAGTCAGTCTGGGTCTGTCTGTGGTAAAATGTACTGCTATCTAAGATGGCCGACATCATCACCTAGCAACACAATCCCTGCTAAGATACACACTCTGTCTTTAATGCTTATTCTATTTGTGTTTCCCGTGGGGGTGATAGTGTGGTCATATTGTAAAGTTTCAATGCTGTCCAGACATGGTCATTTTTCTAACCAAGGACTACCAAGACATAGACGACTGCAGTCCGATAACAGCGAAAATCCTTCTATGCATAGCGAACAAGAAGAACTCCGACTACAAGAAAGCCTTGAAGTCAAACGATTGCTTTCACCAATTGTTATTCTATTTATCATCTCTACAATACCAAACAATATACTTAGAATTATTTTCATATTCCGATCGCCTGCTACGTCACTGGAGCAATATCTAGTATTATTCAACCTTTCTATCATGCTTAGTGTTTGTAATTCAGTAGTCAGACCTTTCATTTACTATTTAGTCAGTCAAGATGTGAGGATTGGTTGTAAGACGTTTGTTAATAGGTTGAAGCAGGGATTCCGGCGTAGCTGGGGGGAGCACCACGATGAGCTGGTCCCACTGCAGGAGATTAGACACTCAAGGACAGATTACAAAGAAACGATATTGTAATTCATTTGATATAGATTGTATCTAGGGCAGTTTGTACAATGTAAACTATAATTATAATCAAAGGATTACAAGATTGTTTTTTATTCTGGCTTAACTTTTAATTTTTCTAGATAGATAACTGAATCAAAGCAAATGAGACTTTTCAGTTAGTTTTTTTAGTTACAGTATTTGTAAAAGTCAGAGCTTGCCTGCGTTTCATCAGGAATTTTCTCTGGTATGTAAATACCGTCAGCGAATCAACGCATAAAATCATATTGCCTACAACAGAATTACTGATTCCAGAGAAAATTCCGCAAGCAATATATAAAAAACTGGACTTTGCACGCATCATCAGCCACGTTAATTAAGTCTATTTATTGCCGCCGAGTTATTTTAAGAACGGGAAGTGATTGGCCAGATTGACTAGAGAGGAAATTGACGAATTCTGTGCTGACGTCGAAGATATAAAAGAAGAACTCTTCAAATTTGCAAAAGAAAAACTTACCAATACTTGATATATTAACATGTTCAGGTTTTAGCGGGATTGGTAACAGTTTAAAAATAGCCTGGTTTCTAAAATTAGAACTAGCGTGGTTCATAATGGGGTCCGGGGATAGGTTCTCTTAGCTCATTTTCTCTTGGCTGGATATATGAACATGTCGTCTTTCTCTTACAGTGCGAATACCGTGGCCAGACAGTAATATTTCAGGAATGTTTTCTTATCCAATCAAAATTTTTGGTTAGGGTTCATTAGTATTCTATCTGTGATTGGACAAGGAAAAATAACAACATTCCTGGTTTGTGGATTCGCACTGTAAGTATAAGGTTTTAAGGCCGCCACACACATTGAACATTTGCCTCGCGAGCCAATTGGTCACTGGCTTGCCAGGCAAAAAATATACTCACCTTGAGCGGATAAAATATGTCATTTTTCACGTCTCGCGAGGCGCTGCGACACTTTTCTAACGTGTTTGAAATCGTCAAAACGTCTCTCGAGGAAAATTGCTCTCCGTGTGCGGCGACCTTAGCGGGATTGATAAAGCCTGGTTTCCATATGATCGAAAACGACCGAGAACGGTCGAGAACAATCCCACAAAGTTGAGTGTACTGTAGCGTACGTACTATCGAAAAACAGACGATCGCGGTCGTAGGATTGAATAACTTGGGTGTCTATATAATCGATTTTTTTTTCCAATTCAAGTTAAGGTTGTATGCAAATCAGGACGAGTCTCTTAATGGTTCATATTTTGTATTGTTCTCTCCCTCATTAATTTTTCATGAATTTTTTTTAAATACTTGTAAAAAAAGGAGTTCGTTCAAGCGAATTGGTAGCGTGGTCTAATGGGTAACGGTTTAGGGTGAATAATGGGAAGAACTGAATTAATCCAACCGTCCGCGGGTTCAATTCCTTCTCAGAGGATATTCTTTCCATTTCTAATTGAGTTCCACTAGTTTGTTCGGAGTCAAGAGTTATTCATTAAAATATATGATTACACGGAAGGGTTGTGGGATGTATATCTGTATACATCCCGTTCATACTGACATCTCTACTCTATTGTTGAAGAGGTATATTAAGCTAAATAAAGACTTGTGAATAACAAAGAAAACCGCCCGAAGTATGAAGTAAGACAAAATACAATAATATTTTTGATACTATTTCTAGCAACTCACAAGCTTTGCAAAAAAGGTTATAGCTTTTTCTTATTTTTCTGGCGTGATTCACCAGTAGGACTGTTGTGGAGGAACTTCGGCATTTGGCATCGGCATCGCCGTGACCTTTACAGTTACCTACGTGAAAACCAACACGCACCCTCCCAGCTGGAATGTTAGTACAGTAGCCTTCAATGTGACGGTGACGATGAATGTTGTCATAATTGTACATGAAAAAAACGCCGTCAATAGGAAGAGGGCCAGCACATTCTGCACCATTAAACGTAAAATACCACCTCTTGCAACAGGATGTACACTGAAAAATTCTAAGATTACCACCATACAGGACTCGTAGTGCAGTATTGGAATATTTTTTTCTAAAAACACATCCTGGAAATAAAATTAGATTAAATTTTTGAGTGTCTTCTTGTGTTGCACGATCTATTGTATTATGGTATAATATTATTTCTGCTATAATTCAATGTTTTGTTTTTATTTGGAACTTTTAAATTTTAAATTTTTTATCTTATGGATGACGTCATGCAACATCCAATTATTTGCTGTGCTATGGCATCAGTTTTTAGCTTCATGTTATAGGCTCTTGCAAAAATAGGAAATTTTTAATCAAACATAATTGTAATAGCTATTTCTTAAAGTTAAAACTGACCTTGATCAGACCGTTGTCTTTATCCTCATACTCTTCCCACGCACACTGCTTCCAATTTTGGCTGTCTGGTGTGCCTGGTGATCCTGGATAGCCTATTTCACCTTTGGTTACTGCAGAATCAGGAATACCATCTTTAGCTTTTGGACCTCGGGGACCGCGGTCACCTTTGTCTCCTTTTTGACCATCAAGACCGTCACTCATTTGCAAAATTACTTGGGACATTAGATTAAGCTGCTTGACATTCTTTCGTTCGGTATTTCGTAGAAACCCCCCTATCCCCCACATCAAAGTTGCATAGCACTGTAGTGTTTATGGTATGAAAAGAAACGTCAGGCAACATTGATTTTGGGGGAGGAGGGTTTGTTTGAAAAGAAGATTCATTGAAAACGAAAAAAGCCGTACTGCAAAAAGCATTAGAAAATTGTGTCAATGTTAGTGTCCAGACTCCAAGATTCACGGCCATGTAATAAGAAAATGTTATCAAATGAGGTGAATACTAAAAAAATCATAAAGATGGTCATAAAAATTAAATAGAGCATGAGCACTCGAGCTACTGCAAATGTCCACATTTTGATCCCACATTTCAGGACCAGCGAACAGGTGTCTAGTGGGAGACTGCTATATTCTTTAAAACCTTCAAAGTTGGTGAAGGTTTATGACGAAATGTTCAAACTGAGATCTTTGTTAGTCCCACGAACCGATTTACTGTCAGGTGTTTAACAACCAAAGTGTCAATACCACGCAAAGTTTGCGCCACTAATGTTGATCTCGTTCCTGTCTTGCAGTGTCATATTAATGCGTTCAATTTAGATAATGTTTTTTTATTAATGTTTATCATATATTTGTAAAAAACAGGTGGATAAAACAGCGTACCACGTCGCACGAGCCATCGATCCACCTCGATAATCAACAATAACGTATGAGAAAAGAGTTTCACAATCATATTACTCTACTAACTCATTCTCTGTTCTAAGGACTTTATATAAATAAAGGTTTAACTTTTCAGTAGCAAACTTCTTTACTAATGGGCAATCAAACAGGTTGGAATTTTTACTTTCGTTGGTGTCGGATGGCAAACGACCAAGCTTTTAAATGTCAACAGTGCAGTGGCAAAAGCAACCACCAGTCTTTAAATGTGCTATCTTGTTATGTAAGACATCTTAAGTAGTAAGCAAGTACATGATGCAGTTCGTCACTTTGACGCTGCCACTGAGTGAGTCAGTTATGAAGACAATATTGCCATATGACAAAAAAGAAGCAACTATTTTTTAAATGCTTTAAAGGTGAGTAGAAACTTTTTTAAGACGATCGTTTCGTTCATGTAAACACTACTGAGTATTCTCATGATTTCCTTAACAAGAGCTTGTTTTTTATTGATGTCCGAAGCTCCAACCCTCGATATATTGACATCTAAAAAGGATAAAATGAGCTCATGTACAGCTCTGAAACATAAACTGTCCACTTGAATTTCTTTCAAAAATCGCGAGATAAGTTACACAGACAGGAAGTAAAACTACAAAAATAGAGTGAAAACACTAAATGTGTGCAACAGTTGTAGCACTAATTAAACAAAAGAAAACAATAGAATTAGCATAAAATAGTACTATTTAGTGGTATTTGTGTTGCACACTTTTAGTGCGTGCACTCTATCAAACGGTATACTGAAAAAATGTTTTGTTTCTAAGTCAAGTTTTGTGTTAATTCAATGGCAAGCTGCATTGTCTTAATTTATTTTATTTTACTTTATAAAACACAAATTACAACGAATAACCTGGAGATAGCAAGACCTAATCGAGATATGTTATCATTTGATAATTCAAACTTTCATATATATAAAGTATATATCTAAGTAATAAGCTGAAAGGAGAAAAGAAAAAAAATGGAAAAAGTGTTTTCTCAATTCTATTTTTGTAAAGAAAACACAAATTAAGGTTATAAACTATACAAATAGAATGCAAAATTGATCATAGTGGAGAGCGAGTGTCTTAATTATACTTTTCGAATTCATGTGCCATTAAGTTGTTAAGGAGAGCTGCTTGAATTCTTCTATGAATAATGACAGTTTTAGGAAGCTGTTTTAGATGGTTCGAAATTTTATTTCAGAGGATTTCACTAGTCCGAGAAAAGGGTCGTTTTTGTAATTCCAACCGCGAGAATTGACAATGTGAATCACCAACAGCAATATGACTTCAAGTATTGTATTGATAATTCGTGAGCACAAACCTTGTCTAAATAACCATAGTGCACGATTCAATCAAAGCAAAATTGGTCACTTCAATTAATACTCAGAGACGTTGAACTTCTTGAATAAATAACATAAGTTTGTGTTACATTTATTTAGACCTGATGATGGTGTCAGCGACACCGAAACGTTGTCAACATAAACATGATTCTTCCCGTAATCTTCATTGTAAAAAGTATTGTAACGATAATCGTTTGTCAGTATTTGAATGATTTACTCATCTTAAAAAATTACCCAACATTTGGATTGTTATCTCTATCCTAAACATCTCAAATATTATAGCATTAAGAGACCGACAGCAATTGTATGAAAAATTTCAAGTAATGCCCAGGAATGTCATTTAGTACGGGTGTAGTGGGTTGATGGTGTATAGATTGGAATACACTCAACGTTATCAAAACGTTTATAGAGTGTTTTACTCACGTGAATTTAGTGGGATTTTAAGCCGAGATGCATGAAAAGGCAGAGTTGGCAATTGTTCAGGAGTTCAGATCAATGAAAATGTTTCAGCGCGAGTGAGGTCAATCTCATGCCAAAGAACACCACTGGCTAGAGAACGAAATGTCAATGTAAGGTGCCCGAAATACTGCCAAATCACTTAAAAAACATGTTTTGAACATTTTCAACGTTTGCAAGTATTCAAGAATTGAGCAATTTTGCCCTATTTCATGGCTTATTTTTTACAGTGTAAAACTGTATTTGGGAATTGGAAATAATCATGGCCTGATACAAAATACAAACGCAAAGTTTTTTTTACAAACGCAAAGTCAGCAGTTTTAAAAACCGTTTACGACACTTGTTGTCTGTGTGTGCCAGTTGCACCGCTGTCAACGAAAACATCCTCGTCAAAAAAAAGTAGCATCGCGTTATTTTGACTCTTTTATTTACCGTAATTAAAGGTAGTTGGGGATGATCGTGTCTAAAAGTACACACGAGTGATCACGAATGACCACGAATGAAAAAGTGAAAAAAGCGAAAAAAATTTAAAAAGTGAAAAATTGAAAGAAATGAAAAAATGAGAAATGAGAATGGAAAATACATATTAAAAACCTATAAAAATAAATACAAAGTAAAATAAATTAACAAAACAAAAATAAATTAAACAAATAAATAAGTAGAGAATTGATTAATAAACGTAATGAAAAATTGAAAAAGTCAAAAAGTAAAATGTCATCAAAAGCATGCCAAATTGTCCGTTTGTAATCGGTTGTATTAAGTATGTACAAGGAAGCCGTACAGTGACAAAGGGCTACTAGAAAAAGGACATTTGTTATGGAAAACACCCTGCAAACGTTTTCTGTTCTCTTCAGTTTACTGTTCATATGGTACAGCAAAAAGCACAAATGCCATATCTTCCTCGTTTGTTTTGGCTAGATTTCAACTGTTAACTTTATTATCCTGTATGCACAAGTATTTGTTTAGTAAATGTTGGCTCGCATGCAACCATTAAGCACTTTTATGCAAGGGTAATTCATATTGAAATTTACACCTTTATTAGGTTTTATAGCTTATCTTAGTTGATGTGTTGTTTCTTTGCTGGAGGTCTGTATATGGATGGCAAAAAGCCCATTTTGAAAGTGCTCCACCCTTACCATATCCACACAATCGTGTAGTCACAATTGAGTTATTTATTTTCGCCATTATATTCATTTATTCAATTTATTTATTCGTTTATCTATTTATGTGTTTGCTAATTATTTTTTATTAATTTATTTCATTTTGTATCTATTTTCATTTGTGACTAATATGACTTTTTCGCTTTTCCATTTTTTTCGGATTTTTTTTCTCTATTTTACTTTTAATTTCTTCCGATTTTCATTTTTTCATTTTTTTTTCACTTTTGACTTTTTTAATCCCTTGCTATTTCTATTTCTTCATTCGTGGTCACTCGTGGTCATTCGCGGTCACTCGTGTGTACTTTTAGACACGATCGTTGTGGATCCGCACTTAATCCCGCCCAAAGAATTTTTTAAAACTTTTTCAAAATAAATGATTCAAATGAAAAACAAAAGTGGACTCTGAAGCGTATAGTTGGCTATTATCGTACGTTGATACCGCAGCCACTGCAGCTCCACTTACAGACCTGACAAAGACCAAGAGAGTATGAGATAAGAGAGCTTATCCTCCGTATTGGGCTTTACACTCATCAGAGGATCTTTTCATTTTATTTTTAAACTGAAGTTATTTCGGGAATGGAAAGTGATTGGCTAGATTGCAGGAGACGCGGTTGCATCGTCAAAACATCTCAAGACAAAAGTGCTGAGATTATTAACAAGTTTTTAAAAATAGCACGACGAGTAGAACCCCTGATGGGATCCGGGGATAAGCTCTCTTAACTTATACTCTCTTGCAAATACTGGGAGACCCAGTCAAGTCGTGATAGATAAACTTTGTGAGAAGGCAGCGACTTGCAACATCGCCGTTTCCTTCGACTTGCTGACTTACAAAGCAATTAATCGTAAGGACAGATCCAGACGCTTCCGACGAAGGTCTTGGTGCAGCTATTTCAAAGAATCCTGACGGACAAGTATTCCCAGTGTATAAATTTACAACCTAGAGAGAAAGGTTATTTCAACAGCCGAAAAGGAGTCTGCAGTATCTTTATTTATACGGAAAAGAGTTTGTCGTTGAGACACGAGGCACTGATGAATATGCACTAGACAAAGATTGAACAGCAACAGATGGTGGTGCCTACATCAATGCCGATTGATATTACGAGCGATCAAAGGAAAACAGAACATCAAGGCTGATCTGTTGAACAGATGCGTAACAAATAGACTCAATCTATAACGGTCCATATTTATATATAATTGTAAAGCCTGCATTGGGTTGTAGAATGCGCTGATCAGCACCTCATATATTTAATTAACTGACTAAAACATAAACTATAAATTCAGTTAGAAAGGGGGTGGTTGTCACGGCACAGCGTGTCATCGTGTATTTTATATTGAACAGAGTTTAATGAACTCATTTAGCAAAATGAGGGTACATTGCATGACGTCTAAAATTAGAGTCTTTTATATCATCGTTTATTATTCGCGTTACCACTATTTTAATGCAAATATGTAGCGATGTCAGTGTTCATGTTCATGTTTAGACTGCCCACCTGTTGGATCTGTTGGTAAAGGAGTTCCTTTATGATAAATAAAGTCTATTATTATTATTATTATCTACTTTCTACACATTCTACATGTTCCTGATTATAGCATCTATAACAAAACCAAACGGTTTTTCGTGCATTTACTAACAGCAACCACACGATTTAATACATTGATTCTTCTTACATTGATGTGGCCGTACTTCCGAAGGACCGTTTAATCGACATAAAGTTTAGACACAATTTTTAAGGTATTGCATGGACCTTAGTTGTAGGCGCCACAAAAAAAATGTGGTTTAAAACAACGAATGTCCCAACTAATTTTGAATCTTAGTGTAGATCAGTAGTTTGTTAAGTTGTAAATATTTAAGGGTTAATTTAAGGGTTATTCTCTGTATTATAAAAATGATAAAAGTCTTTCTATATCGTAAGATTCGAATATTTCAAAGTACAAGTGAGACTTTAGTTCATGCTTTCGTCCAAACTTGATTACTGTAGTTCCTTACTTCACGGCCTAGTACAGTCAGCACAGAATGGAACAGCTCGTTACTCTCTACACATAAGTCCAGTTTTAATTGGTTTGCACTGCCTTCCAGTAGAATATAGAATTACTTTGAAGCACCTTTTACTTGTATATAAGGACCTAAATGATATTTTACCTAGTTGTTTATCTAATTTATTAACGTATCGGAACCATTCTACAACATTACGCTCAAATAGTAAAGAATGTTTAACAATTCCTGAGATCAATCTTAACACGCATGAAGACAATGTTTTTGATTGATGGATGGATGGATGGATGGATGGATGGATGGATGGATGGATGGATGGATGGATGGATGGATGGATGGATGGATAGATTGATTGATCATGGTTGGATGGATTGATTAATTGATTGAGGGATTAATGGATGGATGGATTGATTGAATGGTTGATTGATGGATGGATAGATGGATTGATTGAGCCTCTGCTGTTTTTCGTAAGAAAAAAATAAACTAACTAGTTCTATATTGTTTTTATTCTCATTTCAGATATAACTTCTTATATGATTTAGTTAACAGCTAACGTATAAGCGGACATTATCCTAAAAGAGATAAAAGGGAAGAGCCATCATGTTTAACAACACAAGCTCAGTAAACGCGACAGCCTCACCCCCAATCCAGTCTGAGGATCATGTACACTTTATCATCCAGATGTGCATTACTTGGCCTTTTGTGTTGCTTGGAACTATAGGAAACTTACTAGTTATCTTTATAATGATAAAAAAGAAACAACAAATCAAAACACTCACAAACAACGACATATTCCTTGTCAACCTCGCCTGGGCGGATTTCGTCTACATATGTTTCAACACAGCTATGTTTACTTACAATCTAAAGTACATTCATCTAAATTTGAAGACATTGCTCTACTGTATAATCTTCTTTCCTTTAGTCAGTGTTTCCTATACCACTGGAGTGTTCATACTTACCGCAATGACAGTCTACAGATGCTGGGTGATCACGAACCCGTTTAGACCCAAAGTACGACCATTATGGATCTATTTGAGCATCTTGGCTATGTGGATTTCAGCAGTAATCATGTTTTTGCCATTGTCTATAACTACAACGAACAAAGACACGCGTTGTCCGTTTGATAAAACTAAGATACACTTGAGGTCTTACTTGTCATTTCTAACCACGGTGCAGTACCCGTTACCAATGCTTATTATGATCACATCTTATATAATCATAGGCCTCTATCTCAGAAAAAGAAGAGTTCCAGAAACAGGAGTTATAGCTAGAGGGAACACCATTCAAAAACGCAAAGAAGAGACAGCAAGAGAAAGTATCGCTCTAGCAAAGACAGTTGCTGTAGTTGTGTTGCTCTTTGCCATCCTAATGCTGCCACTTCAAATTGGAATGCAAGCTGATCTTTCGTTCGAAGCTAAACCAAGTTGGGTAGGTCTTTTATACACGTATGGTGATAGACTCGGTTTGGTCAACAGCGCTTTGAACCCGTACCTGTATACAATTAGGACCCGGCAGTACCGCAAAATGCTCATGAGTTTGTTACAGCGAAGTAGCAGAAACAGCTCTGACGTAATGCCATCGGAGAATATGACCAAACGCCTTAGCTTGACACTGCGTCGCACACAAGATATGGACCGCTATGGTATACAGCTGAAAGGAATCGATGTTTAGATGTAAGTTATTGAAAGCTACTCGTGTATCGAAAGTAAGACTTTAAGTAAGCAGAACTAAGAACCTCTAGCAGATTGGAAGAAACAAAAACAAAAAAAAAACGATATAACAAATAGAAACAAACAATCAACTTTATAGAAAAAGTAGTTTGATCGTTCATTGACTTCAACGATTGCACGATGAGAGATTTAAAAATTTATTGACTAATTGGTTTACAAATTCATTGACTGATTCATAGATGGATGGGTGGATAGAGTAATAGAATAGAAAAGAGTAGAATAGAAAACTTTATTTAATCTCAAATTCATATTTTATCAAAATGTATAAAAATATTATAAACTTTGCTCTACCTAGAAGTCGTGACGGAATTTACAATGTAGATATCACTTAACTCTCATGATAAATATAAAACATATATGATGTATTGTCTATATAACATACGTAATTGATTATCAATCACATATTAACATCATTGATTAACTAAAAATATAGAAACATTTACGCTATAAATAAAGGTGTGATTATGGTAACATAATAGAAAAAAATCACTGTTTCCATTTCAATGAGCATATCAGAATGAGAAAGATTTCAAAATTTCATCATTGTATTATTTAATGATCAAGATTTACAGGTGTTTGAAATAACAAAGATTTGAGCGAGATTTAGAATGTTGGCCAAGTTTTCGCCGCGTGTTTCATACATTTCAAAAAGCTCAGAGCTCTGTAATCATTCAACGTATAAAATTAAAACTCAAATCTTTATAAACGATATACTCTTCCTTTTGGTCAAATAAGATTTTGATAAACATTGAATTCATTGAAAGTTGCTCATTCCCAGTCCCCTGCTCTTTTTTATAGCGTCAATAGTGTACGCTGCTAGTGAACACAAAGGTCAAGCTCATTGACTTTTGATTTGAATTTTTTTACAACAACTTCCATTTTGAACTCTATTGTGTACAATTCTATGCACCATTATAATCTTGTCGCGAGATGCCATACGAAAAAGAGACTGCAAATTGAGGAGTTGCCAGTTCCCAGTACCCTAATACATTTTGGGTACGACAGGGGCAAACTACCACAATTGTTTTTCTTTTGACTATTTATAAATATAATTATTGTAAAGAGCATCGAGATATCCTTAGATGCGCTTAATAAGAAATAAATTATTAGTAATAAAATATTTGTTTCGACTACGTAAAAAATACAAAATAACCGAGCTTTCGGAGAAATCCTCCATCCAGTCAGGGTTTAAAAAAAAATCGAGAGCGAGATAAATTCAAACTTATAGAACACTGTAACTAAGATAGTATAAAAATTAGGTGAACCTAATAGCTCTGACTTAATGAAATCATTCATTCATTCATTCACTCATTCATTCATTCACTCACTTACTCACTCACTCACTCACTCACTCACTCATTCATTCATTCATTCATTCCTTCCTTCCTTCCTTCCTTCCTTCATTCATTCATTCACTGCCAATTATAAAAAAATGTTGATCAATCAATTTATCAAAAACGACTATAGCAAACAAATAAAATGAATGAATAAATCAATTTAAATAATCATGAAAAGAAAATAACATAGCAAAAAAAATAAAATAAAATAAATAAATAAATAAATAAATAAGAAGTGAGGGATAACTTTCTCATTTTATTGGCTATTTTATTTTATTTTCATGATAAAATAATCATATAATCAATTGAAATATTCAAATCTTTATGCATGCGACAATATTTTATGAATACTGCGTAACTCGTTTTAAAAAATAGCTACTACGTATTAACTTTTATTTCAACATGAACTTTTGAAAGTTCAACTTGCAGATGAGTACAATTCAATACAAACAATCCAAAGAATTACAAAAATCAAATTAAAAACAACAACAACAACAAAACACATAAAGATCTCAGCGATGGAGAAATATCTTACAAAAAGAAGTAAATAGCTTGCAGGAATTATTGCAAACAGCTTATATGTGGTGGTAAAAAAGAAATTAATTATTTAAAAAGTAAGATCGTCAAAAAATGTAAACATACCGACGCCACGTTTCTTGTCCTGCACTGTCACTTTTCCACTGAAATTTGCGTCCTCAGTTCCGATTACAATAAGCTTGTTCATGTTTATCAACACATAAAAATTTTGAAACAAATGCGACTTTGAATATTTTTTACCTCAAGGTTTCAGACAGGCTTACTTAATCTTAACTAGTAGGGTACTTGTACTATTATACTTATTTGTCTAACACCTCTATTACAGCGTAAGAATACATGCATGTGTATTTTTGAAATTACGACTATTCTTCGTTTGCAACCACGTGATAATTCAGGCAAAATGTTTTATTTTAAATCTTACTGAAAAACTACACTGATTTTTATCCTTTGAGAGCATTCAAAACAATGTAATTCTGCCAAATTTGAAGCTTCTAGAGCAAGTAGTTACCGAACTATTGACGATCAAAGATTATTGTTATTTGGTAAAAATGTATGGTGTCGCCATGTTGGATGATGACTTATATCATCCAACATGGCGGATAGAACTTTAAAGGTCTCAAAATAAGGCAAATTCAGTATTTTAGATCAGGCTTTTAAATTGTGTAGTTGAATTGAATCTCCAGGATTCTATTTGAGACAAAGAAAAAATTTCATAACAAAGATGAATTTATCGCGATATTTATCCTTCGATTCCAATTACGCGATAGCGTTGCGTGACACAATTTTTACCTAAATATCTCGCAAATGAACAACATTTTTGGATCCATATTTCTACAAAGTATTTTAATAATCGTTAGCTATAACATATAGCGGGTATGTTTTAATTTGATCAAAAATGAATTTGTCATACTTTTGATGACGTCATTTGAAAACGAAGAATTACCCGGGTAATACAATCGCATAAGCTTTTCGAGTACCTTTGATAAAGGAGAAATAATAGATATCGGACGATAGTTTGTCAGGTCCTCAGCAGAATCACCCTTGTGTAAAGGAATAACTCTAGAAATCTTTTATTTATCCGGCACAATTCCTGATTTGAAAGACAAATTATAAATTTGAGACAAAGTAGATGCAATTAAACCTTTAGCGGATTTAATAAGTGCAACTGGGATTGAATGAGGACCCATGGCCTTGGAAGAATCAAGTGATGATAAAACAGATTCGACTTCCAAGGGATCTGTAGGGCTTACAAAGAAACTATCTGGAGATGTACTCATTAAAGCAATGTGTACTGTTGGGAATTCTAGATGCCAAAGAGGGACCTATGTCAGTAAAATATAGATTGAATTGGTTTGCCATGTCTTCGTTTGTAGTATATTCGGATTTAGATTTGAGTTTCTGAATTATCTTGGAGATAATTTTCCAGGTTTCCTTTGTGTTGCCTTGCAGAGCATTAATTTTATTTTTGTAATAGAGCCTTTTGCTCATTTTCATCACATGTGTCAGTTGGTTTGAGTATTTTCTTTTTATAAAAAAAGCCTTTGTTCCAAAAACACGAACAGTAAGTAAAAATTCACCCAAAGAACGCAAAAAATTGTCGACCTACAGAATTATATCCAAAGAACTACCGGATGTGCATAAAAACGCTCGTACTTTGCGGCAGATGTTTACAATTTCGCAAACGTACTAGTAGATCGTAAAAAAGCACGGTTCTATTACGCTAATAAATGCATATAATATACGTTATATATCATTGCAAGTTTGATGTATCGAGTGTGAAAATACTAATCATATCTCTAGCGCACTAAATATTGTAACTTCCTGCTTAACGTTTCTATAAAAGATTCCTTTATTTTTTGAACCCCTGGTTTTAGAGACGGAGTAACAGCACACAAACATTGTGGTTTTTTATTTGTCAAGACTGCAAGGCAATCAATCAATAAATGTAATGCAAATAATTATCATGTAGATTGGAATATTTTGTTAAAATGGTAATATCAAAGCTGTATAAACCTGCAGGAATTACATCAAGTACACGCAAATCAGGAGTTACAGTTGAAATGCATGATATCTAAAGTTCTACGCAAATATGTTACAGTAAATCATATAAGTGTTCAAGTAGAGATACACAGTACCTAAAGCTGTGTGTACACATACAAACTTTAATGACTTAATTTACAAGTTATTTTTTAAAAGAGAACATACATGTATTGTGTCCTGTTGTATATGAAAACCTTACAAAGGTCTTTAACCCAATAAATGTGCTCAGAATACACTGTGTTTTTTCTACTACAGGAGCATATCTAGAATTGTTTTCAGGAGGTGGCGCACCATCTCTAGGAGGGGGTGTACTACGCAGTAAACATAAAAAAAAACTGAGGATATTTTGTAAAAAAACATTTGAGAAAACAAGGACTTAAAATTATTTCAAAAGGGTATACACACACCCCACATCCCTACATTAGATCCACCCCTGTCCTCATCTATTTCACGTTCATCTAGTTCACCATATGTTTTACTGGACCTGCAAAACAAATGACTATCATGAGATGATCAAACAAGCATTCTATCAGCAATATCCTGGACTATCATACACCAATTATTCCTTAATTGTTTCATGATTTCCATTCTTTCATTTTTTGTGTTTATTTTATAATTAAGCTCAATTTTTTGATGGCAGTATTTTAATAAAAGTATCTAAAAGGACTGCGAATATTTTGTTAAGGTATCAGGGGACCCTAAAAATCAATGTCCATTAAACGCCTTATGGCGCGCGAACTATTATAGATACTTCTATAAAAGTATACATTTTCTTAAAGCTAAATAAATGGAAATGACAATGGTATAAAAATTATTGTGTTAAAATTGATTGTGATTTTTTTCATTAAGTGTTTTGTGATTCTCGACCGCCTCATTTCACTAAGTTCCAGGAACTCGAGATTTCAATCGATTGTTTTGAAATTTTTCATCGATGTAACTTTAGATGTCGAAACAAAAACAGTGTCTCAGTTTTTTGATATCTTGCCGTGTTTGTGAATTATTACCAATTAATCCCCAAAAATGCTAAAAATGACGCTTTTCAACTTTAACAGCGAATATTTTTGCAAAGAATATGTTAATCAAAAAAATGAGACACCGTTTTTGAGATCGAACTTTCCTCTAAACGATAATGTCATTTGTTAGTTTATGTAAAGTAATCCTGTGTTCCTGGAACTCCACGAAAAGAGGCGGCCAAAAATCATAAAACACTCACTTAAAAAAAATCAATGGATCACATCAAAATAATTTTTATACCATTGTAATCTCCATTTATTTAGCTTTAAGAAAATGTATATAGTTCGCGCGCCATAAGGCGTTTTGTTGACATCGGTTTCTAAGGTCCCCTGATACCTTAACAAGAAGGTTGTATTATGTTTTTTGTTTTCATTACAAACGTAGAAACACAAAAAGTTCATGAAAATTGCTCACCATAAATCGACTAATAATATTCATGGTTTTCAAATCCTGAACTTTATAATAAGAGCATTTTTGTAAAAACGGACATTTTGTTCTTCTGCCATTTACCTATTATGATGAATGATGTCAGACTGTTAAAGACTGTTCAAATACACATAATTAGTTTTTACTTACCCTGATGCGGAAGTGCCTAAAAGCTGAGTGTTTCGTCAAGTTGTTGTTTCTGTCATATTGATCAGAAGAAAACGTTTCACATACAAACGAACCATTTTTCTCCTGTGTGGTCTTTAGATTGCCTGATTTGCACCAACTTGAATTGACACAAACACCGAGACAGTCCATCATATTAGCTGCGAGAACTGACTGCATCTTAGTTGTATTTGGTGTATCAAGTTTGAGTTCAAAGCGAAAATCAAATACAATGGGATCGCTGCGTTCTTCCCCTGTAACCGGCATAATCAGCATCCCCAAAAATACAAGAAGTACCCAAACTGTTCCATAAGTATTCATCTCTGCTACTAGATCCGAACGAAGTTTGAAAGTTGACTGCAAATTCTGTAGCATAAATGGAAATATTCAATTACCAAAACTGCTATATATTATAGCTTTGCTAGTGGTGTAGAATGCGTTGGTCGTAGCAGAGAACAATAGATGATTTACAGCGTTTTCAAAATAGTTGAATGTCAAGGTTGATAAAGTACGTCTTTAATATTAATAATTGATTGTCCCTTTTATTTTGTTTATTATTTTGAGTTTTTTGCATTTTCAGGAAGTTATAAATTACTTCAATTATGCTTGACCCACCATTTTACTTGTTGATTCACTTGTTTTTCCTATTTTTGTTGTTGTTGGATGGCGATTCCTTATTGTTTTCAATGTTTGCAGACAACTTTCTAAAATGAATCACTATTTTTTGCGTGTTGTTTCGGCTATGGTGGAATCTTTACGTTTATCAACATCAGCTTTTTGTCATTTGTACCGTTTTAAGCTTACAGTTTTTACAGAACGTTTGAATTTTCAATCAATTTATAGCTCTAATATAGATCATTCACAGCGTTGTAACTGAATCAAATTAAATATTTCCTAAAAAAAGAGAATACCTTCACTGGATTGCGTGCATTATAAGCGACGAATAAAGAATTAAGTGAGGCAATATCTTCAGAGGGATAAGATCAGAAAACAATGTTAATTTATGTCGGTATTATACAATAGCAAAATAACACGCAAATGGTAGTATTTGAGTGGCTTGTTTTACTGCTTCACTTGTTGGCATCAATTTCTTTCGACACAAAGCAAAGAGTTTCCTTATAATACCCATTGATAAACATATTTATCTAATTCAGTTATTGTTTTTTTTATATTAAGAACATTCTTTAGTTGTTTGTTTATTTATTTGTTTGAATGTGTGATTGTATCATTATTGAAAGGGGCGACACCATCATCTTGCTAACATTTGTAATATTACGCACTATCCAAATGTTCAATCGTCAATTATCATTTACAATTAACAAAAACGGCTCTTTTAGGAGTCAACACATGTCTCACAGAGTCATGACCGTCAAATGCTTTTTTTGTTAAACACCTAATGACGAATAATTTTTTTTGCATGCAAACAGTTTTTGTTTCTCATGCAGTTATTTCGCTTTCATTCATTCATTCATTCCTCCATTCGTTCATTCATTTTTTCTACTCCACCATAAATGCGCACTAATTGAAACATACTGACAACCATGTTCTTCTCAAGCAATGGTAACAATAAGCCGACGATAAACAGATGAAAATACAAAGTGTTCTTTCTTACTTCTAATCGACAAACAATTACAAACACTTTACTACCTTCATGGCCTATTTACTCGAACACTCGGGCATCTCAACATGCTTTTTGGGCTTGTTTTATTCCTTTTTTAAGTCAATTTCATTTTTTTCATTCTTATTTCGGATTTTAGTTTATGATTTTCATCGTGTGTGTTTGTTTTAATCGTTGTTTGCAAACGGTATTAGTTGATTTTGTATTTAATTCACGCTTGTTGTTTCGTTTAGTTCTAAGTTTCTGTTTATTTATTCGTCGTAGCTTTTTTTATTGGAGTTTATTCCAAGCTCATATCATACACGAAATTTTTTGTTGTTCATTTAATATGCTTTTGTTTAGCTTTGTCACACTTTTACATTTTTTTTTTTAATATCTCAGCTTAGATTTTGAAAAGAATAATAACAAAATGAAGCCCAAAACTAGAAAGAAAACGAGAAAAAGGACATGAAAACGGTAGCACGAAGAAGAAAAATCATAATTAATAATAATGAAAAAAAATTGCTTGAAAAAACTCCGTTAAAATCGCTTGAAATAGGCATTTTTGTCAAAGCGCGCGTAAAAAAAACCGAGGAGAAAAAAGACAATCAATTATTGGCGTTCTAAGAACGTTCTAATTGTGATGTCATGAATTGTACGCGCGCGCGCTTCTTTAGTTTTGCTTAAGTCAGTAGAAAAAAAGCAATTTTTCGAGGAAAAAAGAGGATTTTTTTTAGAAAATAACGACGGAATAATTTTAGGATGAGCCCAGCGCAACCGCAGATGCTAAAAATGGGCTATTTTGATGTTACATTGTTGTTTTTTTCGTTGTGGAAAAGAGAAAGTTGTGCAATAATGAAATTGTCTACGACCACACCAACTGGAAAACACCCGGGTTCTCGTCCGATCACCGAAGTTAAAACAGTTAGGGCTGGGTTAGTACTTGGACAGGTGACTGCCTGGGAATCCCTAATGTTGTAGACTGAATATTTTGATGTTTTTTAGCCGCTATCCTTGTTTTTAAGAAAGACTTTGTAAAAGTTGATTGAATAAATATTGAAATTTCACTTTTTTTCCTTCTGTAGAGCGAGAACTTTTTATCAATGTATCCATCATTATCATTATTTGCAAAATGTGTTAGTTTTAATCCTGCACCGGGCTGAATGATTGTAACTTTTAAAAAAATGTTATTCATTCATTCATTCATTTATCAGTCAGCATGTGTATGTGTGTGAGTTTTATGTTTTTTGACTTTTTTAGAAACATAAACAACATTGTCGAATCAAAGTATTTGATCACGATCTTTTGATTCATGTGTTGGCTCCTAAAGGAGCCGTTTCTTTATAAGTGTTTCTTGACTGTTGCAAGCTCACTTGCTACTGGTATATTTTGTAACGACCTTTGTTCCCTCGCTGACGCCGTGCTTAGCCAGCTCACCAGGTAAAAGCAGTCGTATAGCTGTCTGAATCTCTCTGGAAGTAATAGTTGATTTCTTGTTGTAATGGGCTAGCCTGGAAGACTCGTTGGCAACACGCTCAAAGACGTCTGTAACGGAGGAGTTCATGATACCCATGGCTTTGCTGGAAATACCAGTGTCAGGATGGACTTGCTTGAAGACCTTGTAAATGTGGATTGCGTAGCTCTCTTTACGTCTAGCGCGTCGACCTTGCTTGTCTGTCTACTCCACCCCGGCTAAATGAGCACTAATTGAAACATACTGACAACCATGTTCTTCTCAAGCAATGGTAACAATGAGCCGACGATAAACAGATGAAAATACAAAGTGTTCTTTCTTACTTCTAATCGACAAACAATTACAAACTCTTTACTCCCTTCATGGCCTATTTACTCGAACACTCGGGCATCTCAACATGCTTTTTGGGCTTGTTTTATTCCTTTTTTAAGTCAATGAAATTCCAATTTTTTGAAGGAGATCAAGATTTGTTCAAGATCTAGATAATTGTCTGATTTTTCAATGATGAAGATGGTTTCTGATGTTAGTTTTGAATTGAGTTTTTTTCATATTTTTTAGTGCTAATGGGATGCTATTCCAGATTTTAGGACCAGTTGATTTAAAAGAGCTTCTCATTAATTCGGCTCGTACACTCTCTATATAAAAGCATTTATTCGTTGTTGATCTAGTTTTATATTGATGGACGTTTACAGTTGATTTAAAGATATTATTTAGATTTCTGGGGGTAATGTTATTATGAATATCATGCATCATTATGGACATTCGTTCAAAATAAAGAAAATTTAAAGGAAGGCAATTTGCTTGAATAAAAATTGGAACAGCGTGATCTCTAGAATTTGAGAAATTGATAAGTCGAAGGGCTCGCTTTTGTAATACAAGTAATCGATTGAGGTGTGTTTTAGCACTATTTCCCCAGGAGCAGATCCCATAGAGCAAATGTGGCTCTATTAATGACTTATATATATTGAATAAGGCTGTGCGTGGAATATAGTGTCTCAGTTTGGCAATAATGCCAATTGATCTGCTTACTTTTTGTGCAATGTAGTCGATATGCGTTTTCCAAGATAAATGAGAGTCTATGAAAACTCCGAGATATTTGATAAAGTTTTTACATTCAATTTCTTTGTGTTGATTCAGGTTGTCTGGAATAAGGATAGATGGATCTAACGTTAACATTTTTTGTCTATGTCGAAATTTGGCATAGTTAGTCTTTTTAACATTTAGTGATAGACGGTTTGATCGTAGCCAATCGTTTAGTTTAAGGAGTTCAGTATTCACTGTGTCCTGTAATTTATTCAAATTTTTGTTCTCGTAAAGTATACTGGTATCATCCGCGAATAAGTGGAAGGAAAAGACCTTGCTGCAGTTACTGATGTCATTAATATAAATAAGAAACAATAGTGGTCCCAATACTGAACCTTGTGGTACATTGCAATGTGATATCTGATAATTTGAAATTGAACCATTGATACACACTGTATGTCGTCTATTAGAGAGATAAGATTTCAGCCAATCATGAACAAGGCCCCGAAATCCGAAATGGTGTAATTTAGTCAAAAGAATGTCACGATTTACCGTGTCAAAAGCTTTTTTAAGTCAATAAAGATTCCACATGTAAATTTGCCTTGATCCATATTTTCATGTATTTTATTAATGATATCAATTATCGCATGCTGAGTATTATGATTCGCACGAAAACCGTATTGTGAATTATGTAACAAGTCATATTTGTTGATGAAGCTTATAAATCTGTTATACATTACCTTTTCAAAGAGTCGATTAAATATTGATAATAAAGAGATCGGACGATAATTATCAGGGTCACTTTCATCGCCTGTTTTATGGATAGGTATTATTTTAGCAATTTTTAATTTTTCTGGATATGTCCCTGTTTCAATTGATTTATTGAAAATAATGGATAGTGGTTCGCTTAATAAGCTACTACCTAGTTTTAAAAGATTCAAACAAAATGACAAAATGAAGCCCAAAACTAGAAAGAAAACGAGAAAAAGAACATGAAAACGTTAGCACGAAGAAGAAAAATCATAATTAATAATAATGAAAAAAATTGCTTGAAAAAATTCCGTTAAAATCGCTTGAAATAGGCATTTTTGTCAAAGCGCGCGTAAAAAAAACGAGGAGAAAAAAGACAATCAATTATTGGCGTTCTAAGAAAGTTCTAATTGTGATGTCATGAATTCTACGCGCGCGCGCTTCTTTAGTTTTGCTTAAGTCAGTAGAAAAAAAGCAATTTTTCGAGGAAAAAAGAGGATTTTTTTTAGAAAATAACGACGGAATAATTTTAGGATGAGCCCAGCGCAACCGCAGATGCTAAAAATGGGCTATTTTGATGTTACATTGTTGTTTTTTTCGTTGTGGAAAAGAGAAAGTTGTGCAATAATGAAATTGTCTACGACCACACCAACTGGAAAACACCGGTTCTCGTCCGATCACCGAAGTTAAACCAGTTAGGGCTGGGTTAGTACTTGGACAGGTGACTGCCTGGGAATCCCTAATGTTGTAGACTGAATATTTTGATGTTTTTTAGCCGCTATCCTTGTTTTTAAGAAAGACTTTGTAAAAGTTGATTGAATAAATATTGAAATTTCACTCTTTTTCCTTCTGTAGAGCGAGAACTTTTTATCAATGCATCCATCATTATCATTATTTGCAAAATGTGTTAGTTTTAATCCTGCACCGGGCTGAATGATTGTAACTTTAAAAAAAATGTCATTCATTCATTCATTCCTTTATCAGTCAGCATGTGTATGTGTATCAGTGTGTGTGAGTTTTATGTTTTTTGACTTTTTTAGAAACATAAATAACATTGTCGAATCAAAGCATTTGATCACGATTTTTTGATTCATGTGTTGGCTCCTAAAGGAGCCGTTTGTTGCTCCGAGCTTCGCTAGGGTTCGTTAGTGGTTGTAAAAGTTTAGATTCCAGTGGAAAACAGCAAATAAACACATAAACAACGCAGAAAGTACTCAAACTCGTGCTACTTCACTTTATTCCGAAACTCACACTAGAGCATCATGGGATTGTCACATGGGGGGTGGGGACGGGCCCTCACACTCTCCCCCTCTACAAAATGTCTTGTCTAACATAAAAAATGTAGTTACACTACTACTAGAAAGATACAAGTCATTACAATTTCTCTATGCTATACTTAAACTGATCATGGGTTGCGCAGGCCCACGATCTTACAATCACTTTTTCTGAACACTTCTTCTGTCTTTGTTTACACTTCGTTATCATATTGAGTTGGTATCTAACTTAGCTGCTTCATACAGTACTTGTGAATGCACAGTTTTTTTTTTCTTTTCTTTAACAGTTTTTTTCAATACAAAATCTTTTTTTTCCCTCTGTTTTAACTTGAACGTCTTTATTGAGATGGCCATGGCATCATCATTGGCAGAAACTGTGGTCGTGGAACTGTGAACGGCGATATATATGGTAAGTATGGCCCCGCTGTTAAGCTGTAAGCGTTAACTGGTTGGTATAGTGGCTGGCCTGGAACATCATAAGTTAAGCGGGTGGGTGCTCGTCTTGCTCTTTGTGGACGTACTTCAGCAACTTCCTCTCGGTGTGGTGATTGTAGACCTTCGGGTACTTCTGCTTCATGGTGACTTCCTTCTTCTTCCGTATCTCTTTCTGGTGCAGTCTCTGCTGATCTCACGGTTTGTGGTTGGCTTCTCTGCTCATGTTGGAGGTGTGGAAGTACTTCAGAAATGAGATAGAGTTCATCAGCTTCGTCATCGTCTTGATCATTATACGAAGGTTGGGTGGTTAACTTCTGCTGTTGGTGAAGATCATCATTTCTGCTTGGAGTGGAGATGTTTTTCCTTGAAGATTTAGACTGGTTGACATCAGGCGTTTCTATAGGAAGGTATGCACAAGGAAGCAGCATATTACGATGAAGCACTCGATGTCGTCCCTCATTCTTTTCGGGCTTCACCTCGTACACTGGGCTATTTGACCCTTTCCTTTCGACGACAACAAAAATGTCTTTCTCCCAATAAGACCGTAACTTGCTTGGACCCTCTTTAGGCTTCATGTCCCGAACTAACACGCGATCTCCTGGCTCTAGCACAACCGCACGTGCTCTTTTATCATAGTGTTTCTTTCCTTTACCTGCGTTCTGCCTGGCTTTTTCCGATGCCAGTTTGTAGGCCTCATCCATAGCATTCCTCCACTGCTTCACATACGCTGGATATGTCTGGAATCTTGATGGTGGTTCGCGGTTAAGCACGACATCTATTGGGAGGCGCGGGTGCCTTCCGAATAGAAGGAAGAAAGGTGCGTAACCAGTAGAATCGTTCTTGGTGCAATTATATGCATGCACCACCTTGTTTAGATGATCAGTCCATCTCGACTTGTGTTTTTCTGGAAGAGTTCTTAGCATCGATAGTAGGGTTCGATTGAACCTCTCTACCTGTCCATTACCCTGAGGGTGATATGGCGTAGTACGAGAGTGACGTATTTCCGATAGCTCATCAAGATGGTAAAAGAGTTTGTTTTCAAACTCCCCCCCCCCCCCCCCCCCCCTTGGTCGTGGTGGATGACCTCGGGGAAACCAAATCTCATGATAAAATCATTATAGACCTTTTCAGCGGCTGTCTTGGCTGACTTATTTCGAGTAGGATATGCCTGGGCATATCTTGTAAAGTGATCCATTACTACCAGTATATACTGGTATCCTTTACTCGGCTCAAGTTTAAGAAAATCAATGGAGACCATCTGAAATGGTGCTGTTGTTTCGATTGGGTGTAATGGTTCCCTTTGCTGTACTGCTGGACGTCGATCCTTCAAGCATCTACATACTCGTGTAACATAGTGTTCAATGTCCTTTGCCATTTTAGGCCAAAAGAAACGTGTTCTTGCTAGATCCAGTACCCTGTCTTTCCCCAAATGCCCCATGTCATCATGGAGATGTTTGTACACTACTCGTCGTAACCCGAGTGGTAACACTATTTGGTGTTCTGTTGCAGTGTTACGGTAGAGAACACCATCTTTTCCAACGGCGAGTTTATCCCATTCATACAGCAAACGCTGTACCGTCTTTGTTTCCTGCTTTACTCTAGATACTGATAGTTTCTGTCCGTCCTTCTTGAGTTGAATGACTCTGTTGATTGTTGGGTCTTTCAACTGTGAATTTAACAGATTAACACGTGTCAACGGCTTATCGGTGCAGTCACTTACTGGTAGTTCTGGCAAGTCTGCAAATGCTGCCACCCAAGGTAGGCTACCTTCTTCTTGAATCTTAGTTGCAGATATAACCGCTTGTAATACGTCGTGATCTACTTCTTCCGAACATGAAGTTACATACTCTTCCCAGTCAATGGGCATACGCGACAACGAGTCTGCATCAACATTCAATTTACCTGGGCGGTACCTTATCTTGAATGTAAAATCAGCCAACTCCCCGACCCATCTAAGACATGCTGCATTCAGCCTTGCGGTGGTCATGACATATGTAAGGGGATTGTTATCCGTATAAACAGTGAACTCCGGACAGTAGTATAAATAATCGCGAAATTGTTCTGATACAGACCACTTGAGGGCGAGAAACTCCAACTTGCCTGCATGCATGTGATATCTCTTTTCTGCAGCCGTAAGTGTTCGCGAGGCGTACGCAATAACTCTGTGGACACCGTCCTGTTCCTGGTACAACACTGCACCTAAACCATATTTACAAGCATCCGTATGAACGACAAAGGGTTTGTTATAATCCGGATATGCCATGATTGGCTGACTTGTCAGGTGTTTAATGAGCTTTTCAAGAGCTTGCTGGTGATCACTTGTCCAGTTGACAGGAGTAGCTGATGGAAGACAGTTCTTCTCGGTTGACTTCGTACGTCTGTTTGTTGGTTTCGAGACTGTGACATCCTTGTTCAAGAGATCATATAGTGGTCTTGCCGTCTTAGCAAAGTCTGGTATATACCTCCGATAATAGCTCAGCAGACCAGTGAGCTGTCTCACCTCCCCTACGCTGCTTGGTGTCTTCATTGCTAGATCAGTTACAGCTTTGATTCCCTTGGGGTCCATCCTGTGGCCTTCCCTGGAGACAATCCTTCCCAGAAAGCGTACTTCCCGCTTGAACAAGTTACACTTGCTTGCTTTAAGTTTGACACCATACTCTTGTAGTCGACGTAAGGTGGTACGGAGGTGTTCTAGGTGTTCTTCAAATGTTTGACTAAAGACAATAACATCATCTAAGTATGGTATGGCGATCTCGTCTCTCAGCTCGCCTAAGCAGTTTTCCATAAAGCGTTGGAAGTTGGCAGGTGCGTTGGTAAGTCCAAAGGGGATTCTTGCCCATTCGTAAAGACCCCATTGTGTGATGAAGGCAGTATAGGGTCGGCTCTTCTCATCTATAAAGCCCTGGTGATATGCTTTCCCTTGGTCGAGGGTACTGA
Source organism: Diadumene lineata (assembly GCA_918843875.1). Taxonomy (NCBI): domain Eukaryota; kingdom Metazoa; phylum Cnidaria; class Anthozoa; order Actiniaria; family Diadumenidae; genus Diadumene; species Diadumene lineata. The sequence continues at coordinate 3,437,860 of OU974069.1, forward strand.
ACCATGAGTTACCGGCCAAATTATCTAGTGTCTCCTGTATCCGTGGGATGGGATGTCTTTCTGGTACAGTGCGGCGACTCAGTTCTCTGTAGTCGATGCACAATCTTAAGGTTCCGTCCTTTTTCCTTACACATACTATCGGGGACGAGTAAGAAGACTTGGACTTTACAATAAACTGTTTGTTGAGTAGATCTTCGATGTAGCTCTTTACCTCTTGATATAGAGGTCTTGGAAACGACACGTAGTTTTTCTGGACCGGAGTGGTATCAGACAAGTTTATTTCCATCTGCAGAGCTTGAATGTAGCCGATATCGTCTTCGTCTTTCGAGAACGCCTTGTGTTCATCTTTCAACATCTTGACCACCATCTCCTTCTGTTCATCAGATAGTCCACTTAAATTTACGTTTGGTATAAAGTCATCATTTGGTTGTTGTGTGTCGTCTGGCTGATCATCATCTCCGGACGCATCACTATTCCGCTCAAGCTTGGTACTTACTGACTGCACATCTGACTTTGCGAGATCAGCTTCGACTGGAGTGACCGACCTTACAAGCTGAAGTCGTCCGAGTGATGTCCTGCTAGGTAAAGTAATATCATGTGAAGTAGTGTTCTGTATCTCTACATTTACTTTTGATACGTTACCCTTCCTCACGGTTGTGAGAGTCTCATAAACCTCTAGTCCAGGCGGCCATAGCTGAAGTTCATCAGGTTCAAACAATACTGGACAGCTAGACTCTACAGGATCTGTTTCTGCCCGACAAGATACGTTTAGAGTACTACCTGCAGGTACATGAACAGCTTTCTTAGGTGTTTTCACAATACAGAGATGATCTTCTTCTGGTACTTGCATGAGGTTTACAAGAGCCGATAGCTTTGCTTCTTCACTATCCATAAATCCTGCTTTCAATAAAGCAACAATGTTAGTATGTTCAGCATGACAATCAAGTTTAACAAGTTCCTCAATAACATTATAACCTAAGATCGGTTTTCCTATGTTATGTTCAACAATTAAAAACGGTACACAAATTTCTTTAACGTTATCTATGTCCGCTGGAAGCCGCACTCTAACTGCTGCCCAGCCGATAAAGGGAAGCCTAGTCCCATCAACCGTAGAGACATCAAGTTCCGCATCTAGCAGCTCCGACAATTTCCTCACTTTCTCTCCCGGAAAATAGTTCTTCAAGGTCTCTTGCGTCAGTATGGATACTTGGGCCCCCGTGTCCCATAAAGCTGTAAACTCAACATCATTAAGGAAACACTTAACACTACATTCTTTACCAATGAGGCGAATTATCTTGTTGTGTCGTTGTGGGTTTAAGTGGCTTGTGAACATGTGGTTGTTACCAGTAGATGGTTTTGACAAATGATTGATTGCTTTACATATATCCTTGTGCTGTGACCAGTCCTTCTTCTGACAGTCCGTGGAGCAATAACTAACTGCCTTACACTGAGAACATCTCATCACTGAACATGACTTGCCACACGCATTACAATTCCGGGACTCTACTGTACCGACTACCTCCCGTCCCGTGGGGATAGTCGACTGTCGTTTAACTGTTGACGTGGTTGGGATTGGCGACACCCTGCTGCAAAGTGATTATCACTGCCGCATTTGTAGCAGTGAGAACAATAAGCTACATTGTTCTCTTTACATGTAGAGCACTTGGGTCTTGCTTTAGTACTTCCTCTTTCGTTTTGATTCTTAGCACTGTCTTCTGGTTTAGTTGAATTATTTCGGTTTTGGGTGTTCATTTCAGACCTCAGTGCTGCCAATTCGGCTCTGAGACTATCAATAGCAGACGCCATACTATGATCATTTGGGGCTGGCGGATCCCGTTTAGGCTTCTGGACTGTACTAGACTCCACCTGGGTGTTGACATTACAAACATGCTTGCTTCTAGGCAGTGCTTTCAGCTTCCGATCTCTCTCTCCCTCTGCAGCCACAGCCGTGTTGAGTTGATGGATCAGTTCCTCGTCTTGGATTTTCGATTGACTTAAAAATGGTCTCATCCTGATACGTATGTTTTCATCTAGTAAGCCCGTTTCTACAGCCCTTACAAAGAGCTGTTGAATGTGCTCCGCATCGTATTTCAGTTCATCATCTCCCTCCTCGTTCGTGAAGAGGATTTTCTGTCTCAGGTCGAGATCACGCATAAGAAATGATTGTGGTGCTTCCTTTGTGTTTTGGCATAAACTTGCTAGGGTTTGATAGAGTTCTGAACTGTTCTTAACGCCATAGTGGCTTCGTAAAATTCTTTTCAAGCGATCAAGTGGGAGATCTTGAAATGATTCCAGGTAACTCCTTAATACAATTCCCGGTACGATCGAGCGGATGACCGCATCGACAATTTCATTCTCTTTATAACCTTGGCTAATTCCTGTCTTAATCTGACGTACGAGTGAGTTATAAGTTAGTTTATATCATTTTCACCAATTTGTCCCATAATTTTCAATTGGCGTCGCAACACACTAGTACCATCAAAATGCAATGAATTGTCTAGTTTCTGAGGAGAGGGATCGGTTTTCACTGTTACTTCTTTCTTTTCTTCTAAAGGTGGTGGTACGTCGGCGACTAAATGTAATAAATTGATCAAATAGTCGAGTTTGTCATCATTGTCGATCGTTTCCAACTGTTTTTCAATTCCTTCGCGTATTCGGTTTATCATGAATATTTTCGGCTTACCTTCTAGGCCCTCGAGTTTCAGTTGTTGTTTACCAATCGACAGTACTTTCTCTATACTAGCATTGTATAATTCGGTCATCAACTTGATTTCAGTTTCTTCGGCGGCCATGTTGACTTCTTGCCGATGCTCCTATTTCGGTGATTTTCACTCCAAAAATCGACAACAATTTCCCGTCTGAGCCCCCAAATTGTTGCCCCGAGCTTCGCTAGGGTTCGTTAGTGGTTGTAAAAGTTTAGATTCCAGTGGAAAACAGCAAATAAACACATAAACAACGCAGAAAGAACTCAAACTCGTGCTACTTCACTTTATTCCGAAACTCACACTAGAGCATCATGGGATTGTCCCATGGGGGGTGGGGACGGGCCCTCACACGTTTCTTTATAAGTGTTTCTTGACTGTTGCAAGCTCACTTGCTACTGGTATATTTTGTAACGACCTTTGTTCCCTCGCTGACGCCGTGCTTAGCCAGCTCACCAGTTAAATGCAGTCGTATAGCTGTCTGAATCTCTCTGGAAGTAATAGTTGATTTCTTGTTGTAATGGGCTAGCCTGGAAGACTCGTTGGCAACGCGCTCAAAGACGTCTGTAACGAAGGAGTTCATGATACCCATGGCTTTGCTGGAAATACCAGTGTCAGGATGGACTTGCTTTAAGACCTTGTAAATGTGGATTGCGTAGCTCTCTTTACGTCTAGCGCGTCGACCTTTCTTGTCTGTCTACTCCACCCTATGATTGTAACTTTTAAAAAAATGTCATTCATTCATTCATTCATTTATCAGTCAGCATGTGTATGTGTATGTGTGTGAGTTTTATGTTTTTTGACTTTTTTAGAAACATAAACAACATTGTCGAATCAAAGCATTTGAGCACGATCTTTTGATTCATGTGTTGGCTCCTAAAGGAGCCGTTTCTTTATAAGTATTTCTTGACTGTTGCAAGCTCACTTGCTACTGGTATATTTTGTAACGACCTTTGTTCCCTCGCTGACGCCGTGCTTAGCCAGCTCACCAGGTAAAAGCAGTCCTATAGCTGTCTGAATCTCTCTGGAAGTAATAGTTGATTTCTTGTTGTAATGGGCTAGCCTGGAAGACTCGTTGGCAACGCGCTGAAAGACGTATAAAACGAAGGAGTTCCTGATACCCATGGCTTTGCTGGAAATACCAGTGTCAGGATGGACTTGCTTTAAGACCTTGTAAATGTGGATTGCGTAGCTCTCTTTACGTCTAGCGCGTCGACCTTTCTTGTCTGTCTACTCCACCCTAAATGCGCACTAATTGAAACATACTGACAACCATGTTCTTCTCAAGAAATGGTAACAATGAGCCGACGATAAACAGATGAAAATACAAAGTGTTCTTTCTTACTTCTAATCGACAAACAATCACAAACTCTATACTCCCTTCATGGCCTATTTACTCGAACACTCGGGCATCTCAACATGCTTTTTGGGCTTGTTTTATTCCTTTTTTAAGTCAATTTCATTTTTTTCATTCATATTTCGGATTTTAGTTGATGATTTTCATCGTGTGTGTGTTTGTTTTAATCGTTGCTTGCAAACGGTATTAGTTGATTTTGTATTTAATTCACGCTTGTTGTTTCGTTTAGTTCTAAGTTTCTGTTTATTTATTCGTCGTAGCTTTTTTTATTGGAGTTTATTCCAAGCTCATATCATACACGTATTTTTGTTGTTCATTTAATATGCTTTTGTTTAGCTTTGTCACACTTTTACATTTTTTTTTAATATCTCAGCTTAGATTTTGAAAAGAATAATAACAAAATGAAGCCCAAAACTAGAAAGAAAACGAGAAAAAGAACATGAAAACGGTAGCACGAAGAAGAAAAATCATAATTAATAATAATGAAGAAAAATTGCTTGAAAAAACTCCGTTAAAATCGCTTGAAATAGGCATTTTGTTTCAAAGCGCGCGTAAAAAAAACCGAGGAGAAAAAAGACAATCAATTATTGGCGTTCTAAGAACGTTCTAATTGTGATGTCATGAATTCTACGCGCGCGCGCTTCTTTAGTTTTGCTTAAGTCAGTAGAAAAAAAGCAATTTTTTGAAGAAAAAAGAGGATTTTTTTTAGAAAATAACGACGGAATAATTTTAGGATGAGCCCAGCGCAAACGCAGATGCTAAAAATGGGCTATTTTGATGTTACATTGTTGTGTTTTTCGTTGTGGAAAAGAGAAAGTTGTGCAATAATGAAATTGTCTACGACCACACCAACTGGAAAACAACGGTTCTCGTCCGATCACCGAAGTTAAAACAGTTAGGGCAGGGTTAGTACTTGGACAGGTGACTGCCTGGGAATCCTTAGTGTTGTAGACTGAATATTTTGATGTTTTTTAGCCGCTATCCTTGTTTTTAAGAAAGACTTTGTAAAAGTTGATTGAATAAATATTGAAATTTCACTTTTTTTCCTTCTGTAGATCGAGAACTTTTTATCATTGTATCCATCATTATCATTATTTGCAAAATGTATTAGTTTTAATCCTGCACCGGGCGGAATGATTGTAACTTTTTAAAAAATGTCATTCATTCATTTATCAGTCAGCATGTGTATGTGTATGTGTGTGAGTTTTATGTTTTTTGACTTTTTTAGAAACATAAACAACATTGTCGAATCAAAGCATTTGATCACGATCTTTTGATTCATGTGTTGGCTCCTAAAGGAGCCGTTTCTTTATAAGTGTTTCTTGGCTGTTGCAAGCTCACTTGCTACTGGTATATTTTGTAACGTCCTTTGTTCCCTCGCTGACGGCGTGCTTAGCCAGCTCACCAGGTAAAAGCTGTCTGAATCTCTCTGGAAGTAATAGTTGATTTCTAGTTGTAATGGGCAAGCCTGGAAGACTCGATGGCAACGTGCTCAAAGATGTCTGTAACGAAGGAATTCATGATACCCATGGCTTTGCTGGAAATACCAGTGTCAGGATGGACTTGCTTGAAGACCTTGCAAATGTGGATTGCGTAGATCTCTACGTCTAGCGCGTCGACCTTTCTTGTCTGTCTACTCCACCCTAAATGCGCACTAATTGAAACATACTGACAACCATGTTCTTCTCAAGCAATGGTAACAATAAGCCGACGATAAACAGATGAAAATACAAAGTGTTCTTTCTTACTTCTAATCGACAAACAATTACAAACACTTTACTCCCTTCATGGCCTATTTACTCGAACACTCGGGCATCTCAACATGCTTTTTGGGCTTGTTTTATTCGTTTTTTAAGTCAATTTCATTTTTTTCATTCTTATTTCGGATTTTAGTTTATGATTTTCATCGTGTGTGTTTGTTTTAATCGTTGTTTGCAAACGGTATTAGTTGATTTTGTATTTAATTCACGCTTGTTGTTTCGTTTAGTTCTAAGTCTCTGTTTATTTATTCGTCGTAGCTTTTTTTATTGGAGTTTATTCCAAGCTCATATCATACACGAAATTTTTTGTTGTTCATTTAATATGCTTTTGTTTAGCTTTGTCACACTTTTACATTTTTTTTTTTAATATCTCAGCTTAGATTTTGAAAAGAATAATAACAAAATGAAGCCCAAAAGTAGAAAGAAAACGAGAAAAAGGACATGAAAACGGTAGCACGAAGAAGAAAAATCATAATTAATAATAATGAAAAAAAATTGCTTGAAAAAACTCCGTTAAAATCGCTTGAAATAGGCATTTTTGTCAAAGCGCGCGTAAAAAAAACCGAGGAGAAAAAAGACAATCAATTATTGGCGTTCTAAGAACGTTCTAATTGTGATGTCATGAATTGTACGCGCGCGCGCTTCTTTAGTTTTGCTTAAGTCAGTAGAAAAAAAGCAATTTTTCGAGGAAAAAAGAGGATTTTTTTTAGAAAATAACGACGGAATAATTTTAGGATGAGCCCAGCGCAACCGCAGATGCTAAAAATGGGCTATTTTGATGTTACATTGTTGTTTTTTTCGTTGTGGAAAAGAGAAAGTTGTGCAATAATGAAATTGTCTACGACCACACCAACTGGAAAACACCCGGGTTCTCGTCCGATCACCGAAGTTAAAACAGTTAGGGCTGGGTTAGTACTTGGACAGGTGACTGCCTGGGAATCCCTAGTGTTGTAGACTGAATATTTTGATGTTTTTTAGCCGCTATCCTTGTTTTTAAGAAAGACTTTGTAAAAGTTGATTGAATAAATATTGAAATTTCACTTTTTTTCCTTCTGTAGAGCGAGAACTTTTTATCATTGTATCCATCATTATCATTATTTGCAAAATGTATTAGTTTTAATCCTGCACCGGGCTGAATGATTGTAACTTTTAAAAAAATGTCATTCATTCATTCATTCATTCATTCATTCATTCATTCATTCATTCATTCATTCATTTATTAGTCAGCATGTGCATGTGTGAGAGTTTTATGTTTTTTGACTTTTTTAGGAACATAAACAACATTGTCGAATCAAAGCATTTGATCACGATCTTTTGATTCATGTGTTGGCTCCTAAAGAAGCCGTTTTTTATAAGTGTTTGTTGACTGTTGCAAGCTCACTTGCTACTGGTATATTTTGTAACGGCCTTTGTTCCCTCGCTGACGGCGTGCTTAGCCAGCTCACCAGGTAAAAGCAGTCGTATAGCTGTCTGAATCTCTCTGGAAGTAATAGTTGATTTCTTGTTGTAATGGGCTAGCGTGGAAGACTGGTTGGCAACGCGCTCAAAGATGTCATGATACCCATGGCTTTGCTGGAAATACCAGTGTCAGGATGGACTTGCTTGAGGACCTTGTAAATGTAGATTGCGTAGCTCTCTTTACGTCTAGCGCGTCGATCTTTCTTGTCTGTCTGCTCGACCCTAAATGCGCACTAATTGAAACATACTGACAACCATGTTCTTCTCAAGCAATGGTAACAATAAGCCGACGATAAACAGATGAAAATACAAAGTGTTCTTTTTTACTTCTAATCGACAAACAATTACAAACGCTTTACTCCCTTCATGGCCTATTTACTCGAAAACTCGGGCATCTCAACATGCTTTTTGGGCTTGTTTTATTCGTTTTTTAAGTCAATTTCATTTTTTTCATTCTTATTTCGGATTTTAGTTTATGATTTTCATCGTGTGTGTTTGTTTTAATCGTTGTTTGCAAACGGTATTAGTTGATTTTGTATTTAATTCACGCTTGTTGTTTCGTTTAGTTCTAAGTTTCTGTTTATTTATTCGTCGTAGCTTTTTTTATTGGAGTTTATTCCAAGCTCATATCATACACGAAATTTTTTGTTGTTCATTTAATATGCTTTTGTTTAGCTTTGTCACACTTTTACATTTTTTTTTTAATATCTCAGCTTAGATTTTGAAAAGAATAATAACAAAATGAAGCCCAAAACTAGAAAGAAAACGAGAAAAAGGACATGAAAACGGTAGCACGAAGAAGAAAAATCATAATTGATAATAATGAAAAAAAATTGCTTGAAAAAACTCCGTTAAAATCGCTTGAAATAGGCATTTTTGTCAAAGCGCGCGTAAAAAAAACCGAGGAGAAAAAAGACAATCAATTATTGGCGTTCTAAGAACGTTCTAATTGTGATGTCATGAATTGTACGCGCGCGCGCTTCTTTAGTTTTGCTTAAGTCAGTAGAAAAAAAGCAATTTTTCGAGGAAAAAAGAGGATTTTTTTTAGAAAATAACGACGGAATAATTTTAGGATGAGCCCAGCGCAACCGCAGATGCTAAAAATGGGCTATTTTGATGTTACATTGTTGTTTTTTTCGTTGTGGAAAAGAGAAAGTTGTGCAATAATGAAATTGTCTACGACCACACCAACTGGAAAACACCCGGGTTCTCGTCCGATCACCGAAGTTAAAACAGTTAGGGCTGGGTTAGTACTTGGACAGGTGACTGCCTGGGAATCCCTAGTGTTGTAGACTGAATATTTTGATGTTTTTTAGCCGCTATCCTTGTTTTTAAGAAAGACTTTGTAAAAGTTGATTGAATAAATATTGAAATTTCACTTTTTTTCCTTCTGTAGAGCGAGAACTTTTTATCATTGTATCCATCATTATCATTATTTGCAAAATGTATTAGTTTTAATCCTGCACCGGGCTGAATGATTGTAACTTTTAAAAAAATGTCATTCATTCATTCATTCATTCATTCATTCATTCATTCATTCATTCATTCATTCATTTATTAGTCAGCATGTGCATGTGTGAGAGTTTTATGTTTTTTGACTTTTTTAGGAACATAAACAACATTGTCGAATCAAAGCATTTGATCACGATCTTTTGATTCATGTGTTGGCTCCTAAAGAAGCCGTTTTTTATAAGTGTTTGTTGACTGTTGCAAGCTCACTTGCTACTGGTATATTTTGTAACGGCCTTTGTTCCCTCGCTGACGGCGTGCTTAGCCAGCTCACCAGGTAAAAGCAGTCGTATAGCTGTCTGAATCTCTCTGGAAGTAATAGTTGATTTCTTGTTGTAATGGGCTAGCGTGGAAGACTGGTTGGCAACGCGCTCAAAGATGTCATGATACCCATGGCTTTGCTGGAAATACCAGTGTCAGGATGGACTTGCTTGAGGACCTTGTAAATGTAGATTGCGTAGCTCTCTTTACGTCTAGCGCGTCGATCTTTCTTGTCTGTCTGCTCGACCCTAAATGCGCACTAATTGAAACATACTGACAACCATGTTCTTCTCAAGCAATGGTAACAATAAGCCGACGATAAACAGATGAAAATACAAAGTGTTCTTTTTTACTTCTAATCGACAAACAATTACAAACGCTTTACTCCCTTCATGGCCTATTTACTCGAAAACTCGGGCATCTCAACATGCTTTTTGGGCTTGTTTTATTCGTTTTTTAAGTCAATTTCATTTTTTTCATTCTTATTTCGGATTTTAGTTTATGATTTTCGTCGTGTGTGTGTTTGTTTTAATCGTTGTTTGCAAACGGTATTAGTTGATTTTGTATTTAATTCACGCTTGTTGTTTCGTTTAGTTCTAAGTTTCTGTTTATTTATTCGTCGTAGCGTTTTTTTTATTGGAGTTTATTTCAAGCTCATATCATACACGTAATTTGTTGTTCGTTTGATATGCTTTTGTTTAGCTTTGTCACACTTTTACACTTTTTTTTAATATCTCAGCTTAGATTTTGAAAAGAATAATAACAAAATGAAGCCCAAAACTAGAAAGAAAACGAGAAAAAGAACATGAAAACGGTAGCCCGAAGAAGAAAAATCATAATTAATAATAATGAAAAAAAATTGCTTGAAAAAACTTCGTCAAAATCGCTTGAAATAGGCAATTTTTTCAAAGCGCGCGTAAAAAAACTTAGGAGAAAAAAGACAATCAATTCTACCAAATCCAATGACGTCACTTCCGGTTAACATGAGATGTACACGTGCCGCCGTGGTTAGTCAGTACGTTTGTGAACGCCGTGGCGGTTGGAAGCTTGTTGGTCCTTGTTGGAAATTCATATTTAATTCAGGTAATTTCACGTAATTATTGTTATTTATATCAATATTTTTTATAATTTTAGGGAGCTAGAATGAAAGAGCCAAGTTTATCTGAGTTATAAGTCGTATTAGAATGTATATTTTGAAGCAAATTCCGGAGGCGAAGTTCATAAAGTCACACAATGAGTGCTTTTAACCGCTAACCGACGGTAACACAGGGAAATAAGTGATAATTCCCTGATAAAGGCAAATTATTGGGAAAGTAAGTGATAGTTTCCCATTCAGAAAATTACAGCGACAAATATGAGAATGGTTTTTCAGACCAAACTCGAGTACAAGGGAAAGTAAGTGATAGTTTCCCACTAACATCAAATAGTCGCTACGATTTTAGGCCGAATTGGGCCTTACAAATACTGAACAAGGGAAAATAAGTGATAGTTTCCCAATACTTCAATGGGAAATCGAAAATAAACCGCATGAAAACTTTTATTTTAGTTTGAACGTATAATATATGCAATTTATGCTATTTGCATTTTCAAAAACCCTTCGTCACGCGTCATAATTCTCTTTGTTTTAGAACAATGAGCGACACAGGAGAAGGCCAATCGACGGACGCCTCACAATCCCTTGCTGAAATGCTAGCGCAACTGAAGGATGAATTGAAACAACACGTAGAAAACGTTGTACATAGCGCTGTGAATGACGATATGAGCGAAAGCGAAAAGGAAAGCGATGTTGACAGAGAGTCGGAGGATCATGGTATAGCAAGTCAAATTGACGAACTTACCGCTGTTACAGAAGCTGATAAAACTACCGATGACTTCAAAGAACTCACAGAACAGTTCACAACAAATGAAAAAACCAGCAAGCCAATCGATGAAGGTTTGGCAAGAATGATTGAGGGACTTATCAACGATAAGCTCCCCAAAACAAAACTCGAAGAACTTATTGAGAAATATGCAAGACCCGAGAATTGTATCAACTTGGTGGCGCCCAAAACAAACAAAGCAGTGTGGAGCCAGCTCAAAGAGCAGACCAAGAAATTTGACGCAGGAATGCAGAAATGCCAGAAATTATTCCTCAATGGAACATATGCAATTCTAGAGGCGCTTAGAATGGCGACCGGAGAAACCAAGACACAATTAACCCATGCCATAGTCCTAATAATGTCAGCAAACAGAGAGATGAATCTCAAAAGAAGGGAGATCATGAAACCAGATCTTAACTCCCAGTACAGTGCACTGTGCAGTGCGTCTACACCCGTCACAATGGAGCTATTTGGAGATGACGTGGGTAAACAAATCGATGAAGTAACTAAAGCGAACAAGCTGGCCAAGAAGATAGCAGGACCGAAAAGGACGAGAAATTCTCGTTTTCAACCCTTTGGCAGAAATAGTGCAAATGTCTATCAATCCAAGAACCGCAGCGATGGCAGAAATTTCTCAAAGCCTCGTCATTTTTTAGGGGACAGAAATGCCAACTACAGGAAGCCGAACATGAAAACAGCATCATTCACCAAAACGACCCAGAACTGACTTCCCAGGTTAGTTTTACAAATACTATTTACAGCATGATTGAATCAGATCGACCCTTTAAAGCGGGTCAACTGAGGGAACACTTAGATGAGTGGAAACTGATCACCTCAGACCCAATTATCTTGCAATGTATTACTAATTATGAACTGGAATTTGACTATATACCATCTTCTGATTTAATGTCAACAAACATACATCCAGAACATAAATTCTCAATAACAGAACAACAGACTATTGATGCAGAGATAAAGGCTTTTATTGATAAACAGATAATTGAACTCTCTGACTTTGAAAATGGACAAATCATTTCGACAATTTTTGTAAGACCAAAAAAGGAGCCTGGGAAATTTAGGGTAATTTTCAACCTAAAATATCTTAACCAATCAGTAACTTATCACAAATTTAAGATGGATACCCTTGAAGCAGCAATCAAGTTAATGAAACCAGAATGTTACATGTCTTCAATAGACCTCTGTGATGCCTATTACTCTATTCCAGTATCACCAAATTATAGAAAATACTTGAAATTCATTTGGAGAGGTCAACTTTATCAATTTCGAGTTTTACCTATGGGTCTCACAAGTAGTCCCCGTATCTTTACAAAAGTTTTGAAACCAGTTTTTGCTACACTCCGCATGCGTTATGGCCACAACTGTTTAGGATACATTGATGACTCTTTTTACACGGAGGATTCAGAGAGTTCATGCAGAGAAGCTACTTTACATGCAGTTCAATTATTTACACGGTTGGGGTTTGTAATTCATCCTACAAAATCTGTGTTTAACCCTACACAATCATTAGAATTTCTGGGTTTTCAGCTGATTTCTACCTCGATGACCGTATGTCTGACAAGTAAAAAGGGGGAAAAAATTATCAACACTTGTTCCAAGTTTCTCAATGATCAGAAGTTCTCAATACGGGAAGTTGCATCATTAATTGGGACACTGGTAGCCACCTTCCCGGGGGTTGAGTATGGGCCTCTATATTACAGAAACTTAGAAAGTGACAAAGATTCAGCCCTGAAGGTTGGGTTAGGTGATTATGAATGTAAAATGTCACTATCCAAGGAAAGTATTGAGGAATTGAAATGGTGGGTTAGCAATGTTTCTACAGCAGTTAGAGAGATTGATCATGGCAACCCAACAATAACTCTCTCCACAGATGCATCGCATATTGGTTGGGGGGCAACCACCACTGGAAATGAGACCCAGGGACTGTGGGCACAATATGAGAGTGATAAACACATCAATGTTCTTGAATTACTTGCAGTCGAACTAGGACTTAAATCTTTACTTGACAACACAGTTAAGCAACATATAAGAGTCATGTCGGACAATACTACAACAGTTACATATTTAAATGCCATGGGGGGTTGCAAAAGCAGAGATTGTAATGACATTGCAAAACGTATTTGGCTATGGGCAATAGAGAGGGAAAACTGGTTATCAGCTGCACACCAACCAGGACATATGAATGTAGTTGCAGATTCATTATCGAGACACTTTAATGATGGTATAGAATGGCAGCTTAGTAAAGAGGTGTTTAATGATATATGTCAGTCCTTTGGAATTCCCATTATAGATTTATTTGCAAGTAGAATTAACCACCAGACTAACATATATGTATCATGGAAACAAGACCCATGTGCAGCACATGTAGATGCTTTTACAGTAAATTGGAATCAATTTTCACTTAGCTATGCTTTCCCTCCCTTTTGTTTGGTTGCTAGGTGCTTGCAGAAAATTGTCTCAGAGAAAGCCACGACAATCTTAGTTGTGCCAGCCTGGACAACACAACCCTGGTTTACAATGCTATTGAGTCTACTCATCGATCATCCATTGATATGTCAAGTGAGAAAGAACACATTATCACATCCAGTGAAAGGGAACACTCATCCACTGAGCCCACAGTTACAACTTCTGGCATGCAAAGTATCAGGGAACAGCTCACTAAACACAGTATTCCAGGCGACATTGCCAACATTGTCATGGCCTCATGGAGACCAGCAACCCACAAGCAATATAATGTCTATATCAAAAAATGGCAAGCATTTTGTGTTCAAGAGAAAATTAATTCATTGCAACCAAGTGTGAATAGTGTGTTAAAGTTTCTTCATGGTTTTCACATGAATAATTGTTCATATTCATTAATTAATACAATACGTTCAGCATTATCAAGTTATTTGATGGGATTTGAATTCCCGGACAAGTTTACTATAAGTAATCATCCATTTATAGTTCGTTATCTGAAAGGTGTGTTTAACTGCTGTAAGCCAACTCCGCGGTATCAGGAAATATGGGATGTTGCACCGGTACTAAGGTATATAGAACTGCTATTTCCAGTGGACAAACTATCTTTGAAAGAGTTGACTTGGAAGTTAGTGATGTTGCTAGCCTTAACATCAGGACAGAGATGTCAAACGTTGACTTATTTGAACACTGCAGTAATGATCAAGACCCCTGACTACTACAAATTCTATATACAGAAACATGTGAAACAGGACAGACCAGGTAAACTTCTAACCTCTTTTGTGGTAAAGAAGTATTCAAAAGAAGAATTGTGTGTGTATTCAACCCTTGAACATTACCTTGATAGGACATTATCATTTCGTGATACTGGACGTGAACAGTTACTGTTATCATATGTTAAACCTCACCATCCTATTGGCACTAGTACCATTGGACGTTGGATCAAAAATGTCTTAAGTGCAAGTGGAATAGACATAAATAGATTCAAACCTCACAGCACGAGAACAGCCACTGTATCAAAGGCGAGCACAATTATCACTACAGATGAGATACTTAAATATGTAGGCTGGTCTCAAGAATCTACTTTTCAGAAGTACTATAACAAACCTATATGTACTGATACACGATTTGATAAAGCAGTTTTGGAATAAATGGATGTATATGAATTATTGTGTCCACGATTATTGCTTTAAAATCTCATGTTAACCGGAAGTGACGTCATTGGATTTGGTAGAATTAAAAAATTAAACGAGACTTACCTGTAAGTTGAAGTTTGATTGTGATTCTACCAAATCCAGATGACGCGGTGAGGGTTAACATGCCCTCCCTTAAATATGCGTACCCCAACCCTTGAGTTATTATCTACTCTTTCCCTGCATTTATCTACTATTATTATTATTTCCTTTTCCTTTTATCTATAATCGTGTCCACAAGTTTATTATTTTTTTTAAAAATCTGACTAACCACGGCGGCACGTGTACATCTCATGTTAACCCTCACCGCGTCATCTGGATTTGGTAGAATCACAATCAAACTTCAACTTACAGGTAAGTCTCGTTTAATTTTTTAATTATTGGCGTTCTAAGAACGTTTTAATTGTGATGTCATGAATTCTACGGGCGCGCGCTCCTTTAGCTTTGCTTAAGTCAGTAGAAAAAAAAGCAATCTTTCGAGAAAAAATAGGATTTTTTAGAAAAAAAAAACACGGAATAATTTTAGGAAGAACCCAGCGCGTCGACCTTTCTTGTCTGTCTACTCCACCCTAAATGCGCACTAATTGAAACATACTGACAACCATGTTCTTCTCAAGCAATGGTAACAATAAGCCGACGATAAACAGATGAAAATACAAAGTGTTCTTTCTTACAATTCTAATCGACAAACAATTACAAACGCTTTACTCCCTTTATGGCCTATTTACTCGAACACTCGGGCATCTCAACATGCTTTTTGGGCTTGTTTTATTCCTTTTTTAAGTCAATTTCATTTTTTTTCATTCTTATTTCGGATTTTAGTTTATGATTTTCGTGGAGTGTGTGTTTGTTTTAATCGTTGTTTGCAAACGGTATTAGTTGATTTTGTATTTAATTCACACTTATTGTTTCGTTTAGTTCTAAGTTTCTGTTTATTTATTCGTCGTAGCGTTTTTTTTATTGGAGTTTATTCCAAGCTCATATCATACACGTATTTTTGTTGTTCGTTTGATATGCTTTTGTTTAGCTTTGTCACACTTTTACACTTTTTATTAATATCTCAGCTTAGATTTTGAAAAGAATAATAACAAAATGAAGCCCAAAACTAGAAAGAAAACGAGAAAAAGAACATGAAAACAGTAGCACGAAGAAGAAAAATCATAATTAATAATAATGAAAAAAAATTGCTTGAAACAACTCCGTCAAATTCGCCTGAAATAGGCATTTTTTTCAAAGCGCGCGTAAAAAAACTGATTAGAAAAAAGACAATAAATTATTGGCGTTCTAAGAACGTTCTAATTGTGATGTCATGAATTCTACGCGCGCGCGCTCCTTTAGTTTTATATAAGTGAGTAGAAAAAAAAGCAATCTTTCGAGAAAAAATAGGATTTTTTAGTAAAAAAAAACACGCAATAATTTTAGGAAGAATGCAGCGCAAGCGTAGATGCTAAAAATGGTCTATTTTGATGTTACATTGTTGTTTTTTTCGTTGTGGAAAAGAGAAAGTTGTGCAATAAAGAAATTGTCTACGACCACACCAACTGGAAAACACCGGTTCTCGTCCGATCACCGAAGTTAAACCAGTTAGGGCTGGGTTAGTACTTGGACAGGTGACTGCCTGGGAATCCCTAGTGTTGTAGACTGAATATTTTAATGTTTTTTTAGCCGCTATCCTTGTTTTTAAGAAAGACTTTGTAAAAGTTGATTGAATAAATATTGAAATTTCATTTTTTTCCTTCTGTAGAGCGAGAACGTTTTATCATTGTATCCATCATTATCATTATTTGCAAAATGTGTTAGTTTTAATCCTGCACCGGGCTGAATGATTGTAACTTTAAAAAAATGTCATTCATTCATTCATTCATTCATTCATTCATTCATTCATTCATTCATTCATTCATTCATTCATTCATTCATTCATTCATTCATTCATTCATTCATTCATTCATTCATTCATTCATTCATTCATTCATTCATTCATTCATTCATTCATTCATTCATTTATCAGTCAGCATGTGTATGTGTGAGAGTTTTATGTTTTTTGACTTTTTTAGAAACATAAACAACATTGTCGAATCAAACCATTTGATCACGATCTTTTGATTCATGTGTTGGCTCCTAAAGGAGCCGTTTTTTATAAGTGTTTCTTGACTGTTGCAAGCTCACTTGCTACTGGTATATTTTGTAACGGCCTATGTTCCCTCGCTGACGGCGTGCTTAGCCAGCTCACCAGTTAAAAGCAGTCGTATAGCTGTCTGAATCTCTCTGGAAGTAATAGTTGATTTCTTGTTGTAATGGGCTAGCCTGGAAGACTCGTTGGCAACGCGCTCAAAGATGTCATGATACCCATGGCTTTGCTGGAAATACCAGTGTCAGGATGGACTTGCTTGAGGACATTGTAAATGTAGATTGCGTAGCTCTCTTTACGTCTAGCGCGTCGACCTTTCTTGTCTGTCTACTCCAACCTAAATGCGCACTAATTGAAACATACTGACAACCATGTTCTTCTCAAGCAATGGTAACAATAAGCCGACGATAAACAGATGAAAATACAAAGTGTTCTTTCTTACTTCTAATCGACAAACAATTACAAACGCTTTACTCCCTTCATGGGCTATTTACTCGAACACTCGGGCATCTCAACATGCTTTTTGGGCTTGTTTTATTCCTTTTTTAAGTCAATTTCATTTTTTTCATTCTTATTTCGGATTTTAGTTTATGATTTTCGTCGTGTGTGTGTTTGTTTTAATCGTTGTTTGCAAACGGTATTAGTTGATTTTGTATTTAATTCACGCTTGTTGTTTCGTTTAGTTCTAAGTTTCTGTTTATTTATTCGTCGTAGCTTTTTTTATTGGAGTTTATTCCAAGCTCATATCATACACGTATTTTTGTTGTTCATTTAATATGCTTTTGTGTAGCTTTGTCACACTTTTACATTTTTTTTTTTAATATCTCAGCTTATATTTTGAAAAGAATAATAACAAAATGAAGCCCAAAACTAGAAAGAAAACGGGAAAAAGAACATGAAAACGGTAGCACGAAGAAGAAAAATCATAATTAATAATAATGAAAAAAAATTGCTTGAAAAAACTCCGTTAAAATCGCTTGAAATAGGCATTTTTGTCAAAGCGTGCGTAAAAAAAACGAGGAGAAAAAAGACAATCAATTATTGGCGTTCTAAGAACGTTCTAATTGTGATGTCATGAATTGTACGCGCGCGCGCCTCTTTAGTTTTGCTTAATTCAGTAGAAAAAAAGCAATTTTTCGAGGAAAAAAGAGGATTTTTTTAGAAAATAATGACGGAATAATTTTAGGATGAGCCCAGCGCAACCGCAGATGCTAAAAATGGGCTATTTTGATGTTACATTGTTTTTTTCGTTATGGAAAAGAGAAAGTTGTGCAATAATGAAATTGTCTACGACCACACCAACTGGAAAACACCGGTTCTCGTCCTATCACCGAAGTTAAACCAGTTAGGGCTGGGTTAGTACTTGGACAGGTGACTGCCTGGGAATCCCTAGTGTTGTAGACTGAATATTTTAATGTTTTTTTAGCCGCTATCCTTGGTTTTAAGAAAGACTTTGTAAAAGTTGATTGAATAAATATTGAAATTTCATTGTTTTCCTTCTGTAGAGCGAGAAATTTTTATCAATGTATCCATCATTATCATTATTTGCAAAATGTGTTAGTTTTAATCCTGCACCGGGCTGAATGATTGTAACTTTTAAAAAAATGTCATTCATTCATTCATTCATTCATTTATCAGTCAGCATGTGTATGTGTGAGAGTTTTATGTTTTTTGACTTTTTTAGAAACATAAACAACATTGTCGAATCAAACCATTTGATCACGATCTTTTGATTCATGTGTTGGCTCCTAAAGGAGCCGTTTTCTATAAGTGTTTCTTGACTGTTGCAAGCTCACTTGCTACTGGTATATTTTGTAACGGCCTTTGTTCCCTCGCTGATGGCGTGCTTAGCCAGCTCATCAGGTTAAAGCAGTCGTATACCTGTCTGAATCTCTCTGGAAGTAATAGTTGATTTCTTGTTGTAATGGGCTAGCCTGGAAGACTCGTTGGCAACGCGCTCAAAGATGTCATGATACCAATGGCTTTGCTGGAAATACCAGTGTCAGGATGGACTTGCTTGAGGACCTTGTAAATGTAGATTGCGTAGCTCTCTTTATGTCTATCGCTTCGACCTTTCTTGTCTGTCTACTCCACAATAAATGCGCACTAATTGAAACATACTGACAACCATGTTCTTCTCAAGCAATGGTAACAATAAGCCGACGATAAACACATGAAAATACAAAGTGTTCTTTCTTACTTCTAATCGACAAACAATTACAAACGCTTTAATCCCTTCATGGCCTATTTACTCGAACACTCGGGCATCTCAACATGCTTTTTGGGCTTGTTTTATTCGTTTTTTAAGTCAATTTCATTTTTTTCATTCTTATTTCGGATTTTAGTTTGTGATTTTCGTCGTGTGTGTGTTTGTTTTAATCGTTGTTTGCAAACGGTTTTAGTTGATTTTGTATTTAATTCACGCTTGTTGTTTCGTTTAGTTCTAAGTTTCTGTTTATTTATTCGTCGTAGCGTTTTTTTTATTGGAGTTTATTCCAAGCTCATATCATACACGTATTTTTGTTGTTCGTTTGATATGCTTTTGTTTAGCTTTGTCACACTTTTACACTTTTTTTTTAATATCTCAGCTTAGATTTTGAAAAGAATAATAACAAAATGAAGCCCAAAACTAGAAAGACAACGGGAAAAAGAACATGAAAACAGTAGCACGAAGAAGAAAAATCTTAATTAATAATAATGAAAAAAAATTGCTTGAAAAAACTGCGTCAAAATCGCTTGAAATAGGCATTTTTTTCAAAGCGCGCGTAAAAAAACTGAGGAGAAAAAAGACAATCAATTATTGGCGTTCTAAGAACGTTCTAATTGTGATGTCACGAATTCTACACGCGCGCGCTTCTTTAGTTTTGCTTAAGTCAGTAGAAAAAAAGCAATTTTTCGAGGAAAAAATAGGATGTTTTAGAAAAAAAACACGGAATAAGTAAGGGATAAAGAATGAAAACGAGTGTTCTATGGGATATAGAGTCCCGAGCATAAGATAAAAGGCCACGAGGGCGTAGCCCGAGTGGCCTTTTATCTTATGCGAGGGACTCTATATCCCATGGAACACGAGTTTTCATTCTTTATCTGCCTTAGAATATGATCATACTCACGAGGGAATGTTTGTTGTTTACTGTAGATGAGTTTTTTAATAAAGGTGTCTGAGTTTCTCTTTGCATTGCTTATATATCAATGATATCAACGATTTTTTAATCAAGTCGGCAGTATGTTGATATCGATATCATTTAACGCTTCGAGTTCTGTAAAGCAATGTCCCGGCAGAATGAAAATTTACGAAGCGAATAACATTGCAATATTAGCGAATACTAAGCCAGTGATTTGCATAACTAAAAGGTTTGAGCTGTTTTGTTTTCCGGAATAAAAAAAAATGCATTCATATGTAACTAACTTAGAATATGATCACACTCACGAGTGGCATGATGTTTCTTTCAAAGAATTAGCTTATATTGTCTTGTGTTGTTCTTTCTTTCAATTGCTGCATGCGTTTTGGAATGATAATGGCAGTTTATTATGTCATTGTTTTAGTACGAATACCGTTGGAATGCTTTGTTTTGTCCGTGTTGTAATCGAAATCAGTACAGGTCGTCATTTTGCAGAGCCATGGCGTTTATCGAAGCTAGAGAGATTTTTACCGAAAATGCCGATTTACTTGAATTGGAAGACACGCTAGACTTCATAGAGGAAGGCCATTTAACTGGCAGATGTAAAGCTCCCACTACAGAGGAAGAAATACGAAACTGAGAAGAGATAATACTGCTAAAAACAAAACAAAATACGCAGTAGGCAGTGAACGTTAACAAAGCATGGACTGAACATCGAATGGAGAGACAAGTCTAACACGTTAAGTTTAATTCAATTTTTTCTTTAAAGTATATAGTATATATCAGTTTGTTTAAGAAAGATATTTCTTGTAAGTTAGCTATTTGTCTTGTATTCAAGATTATTCGAAGCCATCGAGGGCGAAGCGTCCTATACGCATATACGCACGTGTGTACTTGAAGTTACCGAAAATTTTGAAATTTTTACCAATTGTTTCTCTTTTTAAAATTTTATTTGTACGCAACCAAGACTTTTGTGATGAAAAAAACCACTTTGATTAAATTGCAAAATTGAATCTAAGCACGAAAACAAGAACACGTACAGTATTTTTTGATCAGTTTACTTAGGATTTTTTAGATCATATGTACTTGTGCATACCTGAGAAAATGACCACGCTGCGCCCCGGCAATGAAATTTATAAAATGATAATGTTAAATAAGTTATGAGAAGTGTAATTTTAATTTCTAGTATTTCTCCACAAAATAGTAATAAAATATCGAAATTGTTGAAGTTAGTTGTTGTATCTGTACCTCATGCGTGGAATTTTATATTTGATTAGTATGCTTTATATAGAGCATGCTAATGAACTTTTAAAATAAAAGAATTCAAAAGAAATCATTAGTATGCTCTATATATAGAATACTAATTAGATATAAAATTCCACGCTTTCTTTACCCCACAATTTCCCTGTGCTTCAAAGCCCACACCACTTGACACCTTTAGTTACTCTATGGAATATAGAGCATCGAAATACTGAGCGTTGATTGGCCGAGTGGGTGTGATCATTTTCTAATTTTAGGAAGAACCAAGCGCAAGCGTAGATGCTAAAAATGGTCTGTTTTGACGTTACATTGTTGTTTTTTTCGTTGTGGAAAAAAGAAAGTTGTGCAATAAAGAAATTGTCTACGACCACACCAACTGGAAAACACCGGTTCTCGTCCGATCACCGAAGTTAAAGCAGTTAGGGCTGGGTTAGTACTTGTACAGGTGACTGCCTGGGAATCCCTAGTGTTGTAGACTGAATATTTTAATGTTTTTTTAGCCGCTATCCTTGTTTTTAAGAAAGACTTTGTAAAAGTTGATTGAATAAATATTGAAATTTCATTTTTTTCCTTCTGTAGAGCGAGAACTTTTTATCATTGTATCCATCATTATCATTATTTGCAAAATGTGTTATTTTTAATCCTGCACCGGGCTGAATGATTGTAACTTTAAAAAAAATGTCATTCATTCATTCATTCATTCATTCATTCATTCATTCATTTATCAGTCAGCATGTGTATGTGTGAGAGTTTTATGTTTTTTGACTTTTTTAGAAACATAAACAACATTGTCGAATCAAAGCATTTGATCACGATCTTTTGATTCATGTGTTGGCTCCTAAAGGAGCCGTTTTTTATAAGTGTTTGTTGACTCTTCCAAGCTCACTTGTTCCTGGTATATTTTGTAACGGCCTTTGTTCCCTTGCTGACGGCGTGCTTAGCCAGCTCACCAGGTAAAAGCAGTCGTATAGCTGTCTGAATCTCTCTGGAAGTAATAGTTGATTTCTTGTTGTAGTGGGCTAGCGTGGAAGACTCGTTGGCAACGCGCTCAAAGATGTCATGATACCCATGGCTTTGCTGGAAATACCAGTGTCAGGATGGACTTGCTTGAGGACCTTGTAAATGTAGATTGCGTAGCTCTCTTTACGTCTAGCGCGTCGACCTTTCTTGTCTGTCTACTCCACCCTAAATGCTCACTAATTGAAACATACTGACAACCATGTTCTTCTCAAGCAATGGTAACAATAAGCCGACGATAAACAGATGAAAATACAAAGTGTTCTTTCTTACAATTCTAATCGACAAACAATTACAAACGCTTTACTCCCTTCATGGCCTATTTACTCGAACACTCGGGCATCTCAACATGCTTTTTGGGCTTGTTTTATTCGTTTTTTAAGTCAATTTCATTTTTTTCATTCTTATTTTGGATTTTAGTTTATGATCTTCGTCGTGTGTGTGTTAGTTTTAACCGTTGTTTGCAAACGGTATTAGTTGATTTTGTGTTTAATTCACGTTTATTGTTTCGTTTAGTTCTAAATTTCTGTTTATTTATTCGTCGTATCGTTTTTTTTATTGGAGTTTATTCCAAGCTCATATCATACACGTATTTTTGTTGTTCGTTTGATATGCTTTTGTTTAGCTTTGTCACACTTTTACACTTTTTTTTTTAATATCTCAGATTAGATTTTGAAAAGAATAATAACAAAATGAAGCCCAAAACTAGAAAGAAAACGAGAAAAAGAACATGAAAACAGTAGCACGAAGAATAAAAATCATAATTAATAATAATGAAAAAAAAATTGCTTGAAAAAACTCCGTCAAAATCGCTTGAAATAGGCATTTTTTTCAAAGTGCGTGTAAAAAAACTGAGGAGAAAAAAGACAATCAATTATTGACGTTCTAAGAACGTTCTAATTGTGATGTCATGAATTCTACGCGCGCGCGCTCCTTTAGTTTTGCTTAAGTCAGTAGAAAAAAAAGCAATTTTTCCAGGAAAAAAGAGGATTTTTTAGAAAAAAAACACGGAATAATTTTAGGAAGAACCCAGCGCAAGCGTAGATGCTAAAAATGGTCTATTTTGATGTTACATTGTTGTTTTTTTCGTTGTGGAAAAGAGAAAGTTGTGCAATAAAGAAATTGTCTACGACCACACCAACTGGAAAACACCGGTTCTCGTCCGATCACCGAAGTTAAACCAGTTAGGGCTGGGTTAGTACTTGGACAGGTGACTGCCTGGGAATCCCTAGTGTTGTAGACTGAATATTTTAATGTTTTTTTAGCCGCTATCCTTGTTTTTAAGAAAGACTTTGTAAAAGTTGATTGAATAAATATTGAAATTTCATTTTTTTCCTTCTATAGAGCGAGAACGTTTTATCATTGTATCCATCATTATCATTATTTGCAAAATGTGTTAGTTTTAATCCTGCACCGGGCTGAATGATTGTAACTTTAAAAAAAATGTCATTCATTCATTCATTCATTCATTCATTCATTCATTCATTTATCAGTCAGCATGTGTATGTGTGAGAGTTTTATGTTTTTTGACTTTTTTAGAAACATAAACAACATTGTCGAATCAAAGCATTTGATCACGATCTTTTGATTCATGTGTTGGCTCCTAAAGGAGCCGTTTTTTATAAGTGTTTGTTGACTCTTCCAAGCTCACTTGTTCCTGGTATATTTTGTAACGGCCTTTGTTCCCTTGCTGACGGCGTGCTTAGCCAGCTCACCAGGTAAAAGCAGTCGTATAGCTGTCTGAATCTCTCTGGAAGTAATAGTTGATTTCTTGTTGTAGTGGGCTAGCGTGGAAGACTCGTTGGCAACGCGCTCAAAGATGTCATGATACCCATGGCTTTGCTGGAAATACCAGTGTCAGGATGGACTTGCTTGAGGACCTTGTAAATGTAGATTGCGTAGCTCTCTTTACGTCTAGCGCGTCGACCTTTCTTGTCTGTCTACTCCACCCTAAATGCTCACTAATTGAAACATACTGACAACCATGTTCTTCTCAAGCAATGGTAACAATAAGCCGACGATAAACAGATGAAAATACAAAGTGTTCTTTCTTACAATTCTAATCGACAAACAATTACAAACGCTTTACTCCCTTCATGGCCTATTTACTCGAACACTCGGGCATCTCAACATGCTTTTTGGGCTTGTTTTATTCGTTTTTTAAGTCAATTTCATTTTTTTCATTCTTATTTTGGATTTTAGTTTATGATCTTCGTCGTGTGTGTGTTAGTTTTAACCGTTGTTTGCAAACGGTATTAGTTGATTTTGTGTTTAATTCACGTTTATTGTTTCGTTTAGTTCTAAATTTCTGTTTATTTATTCGTCGTATCGTTTTTTTTATTGGAGTTTATTCCAAGCTCATATCATACACGTATTTTTGTTGTTCGTTTGATATGCTTTTGTTTAGCTTTGTCACACTTTTACACTTTTTTTTTTAATATCTCAGATTAGATTTTGAAAAGAATAATAACAAAATGAAGCCCAAAACTAGAAAGAAAACGAGAAAAAGAACATGAAAACAGTAGCACGAAGAATAAAAATCATAATTAATAATAATGAAAAAAAAATTGCTTGAAAAAACTCCGTCAAAATCGCTTGAAATAGGCATTTTTTTCAAAGTGCGTGTAAAAAAACTGAGGAGAAAAAAGACAATCAATTATTGACGTTCTAAGAACGTTCTAATTGTGATGTCATGAATTCTACGCGCGCGCGCTCCTTTAGTTTTGCTTAAGTCAGTAGAAAAAAAAGCAATTTTTCCAGGAAAAAAGAGGATTTTTTAGAAAAAAAACACGGAATAATTTTAGGAAGAACCCAGCGCAAGCGTAGATGCTAAAAATGGTCTATTTTGATGTTACATTGTTGTTTTTTTCGTTGTGGAAAAGAGAAAGTTGTGCAATAAAGAAATTGTCTACGACCACACCAACTGGAAAACACCGGTTCTCGTCCGATCACCGAAGTTAAACCAGTTAGGGCTGGGTTAGTACTTGGACAGGTGACTGCCTGGGAATCCCTAGTGTTGTAGACTGAATATTTTAATGTTTTTTTAGCCGCTATCCTTGTTTTTAAGAAAGACTTTGTAAAAGTTGATTGAATAAATATTGAAATTTCATTTTTTTCCTTCTGTAGAGCGAGAACGTTTTATCATTGTATCCATCATTATCATTATTTGCAAAATGTGTTAGTTTTAATCCTGCACCGGGCTGAATGATTGTAACTTTAAAAAAATGTCATTCATTCATTCATTCATTCATTCATTCATTTATCAGTCAGCATGTGTATGTGTATGTGTATCAGTGTGTGTGAGTTTTATGTTTTTTGACTTTTTTAGAAACATAAATAACATTGTCGAATCAAAGCATTTGATCACGATGTTTTGATTCATGTGTTGGCTCCTAAAGGAGCCGTTTGTTGCTCCGAGCTTCGCTAGGGTTCGTTAGTGGTTGTAAAAGTTTAGATTCCAGTGGAAAACAGCAAATAAACACATAAACAACGCAGAAAGTACTCAAACTCGTGCTACTTCACTTTATTCCGAAACTCACACTAGAGCATCATGGGATTGTCACATGGGGGGTGGGGACGGGCCCTCACACTCTCCCCCTCTACAAAATGTCTTGTCTAACATAAAAAATGTAGTTACACTACTACTAGAAAGATACAAGTCATTACAATTTCTCTATGCTATACTTAAACTGATCATGGGTTGCGCAGGGCCACGATCTTACAATCACTTTTTCTGAACACTTCTTCTGTCTTTGTTTACACTTCGTTATCATATTGAGTTGGTATCTAACTTAGCTGCTTCATACAGTACTTGTGAATGCACAGTTTTTTTTTTCTTTTCTTTAACAGTTTTTTTCAATACAAAATCTTTTTTTTTTCCTCTGTTTTAACTTGAACGTCTTTATTGAGATGGCCATGGCATCATCATTGGCAGAAACTGTGGTCGTGGAACTGTGAACGGCGATATATATGGTAAGTATGGCCCCGCTGTTAAGCTGTAAGCGTTAACTGGTTGGTATAGTGGCTGGCCTGGAACATCATAAGTTAAGCGTGTGGGTGCTCGTCTTGCTCTTTGTGGACGTACTTCAGCAACTTCCTCTCGGTGTGGTGATTGTAGACCTTCGGGTACTTCTGCTTCATGGTGACTTCCTTCTTCTTCCGTATCTCTTTCTGGTGCAGTCTCTGCTGATCTCACGGTTTGTGGTTGGCTTCTCTGCTCATGTTGGAGGTGTGGAAGTACTAAAGAAATGAGATAGAGTTCATCAGCTTCGTCATCGTCTTGATCATTATACGAAGGTTGGGTGGTTAACTTCTGCTGTTGGTGAAGATCATCATTTCTGCTTGGAGTGGAGATGTTTTTCCTTGAAGATTTAGACTGGTTGACATCAGGCTTTTCTATAGGAAGGTATGCACAAGGAAGCAGCATATTACGATGAAGCACTCGATGTCGTCCCTCATTCTTTTCGGGCTTCACCTCGTACACTGGGCTATTTGACCCTTTCCTTTCGACGACAACAAAAATGTCTTTCTCCCAATAAGACCGTAACTTGCTTGGACCCTCTTTAGGCTTCATGTCCCGAACTAACACGCGATCTCCTGGCTCTAGCACAACCGCACGTGCTCTTTTATCATAGTGTTTCTTACCTTTACCTGCGTTCTGCCTGGCTTTTTCCGATGCCAGTTTGTAGGCCTCATCCATAGCATTCCTCCACTGCTTCACATACGCTGGATATGTCTGGAATCTTGATGGTGGTTCGCGGTTAAGCACGATATCTATTGGGAGGCGCGGGTGCCTTCCGAATAGAAGGAAGAAAGGTGCGTAACCAGTAGAATCGTTCTTGGTGCAATTATATGCATGCACCACCTTGTTTAGATGATCAGTCCATCTCGACTTGTGTTTTTCTGGAAGAGTTCTTAGCATCGATAGTAGGGTTCGATTGAACCTCTCTACCTGTCCATTACCCTGAGGGTGATATGGCGTAGTACGAGAGTGACGTATTTCCGATAGCTCATCAAGATGGTAAAAGAGTTTGTTTTCAAACTCCCCCCCCCCCCCCCCCCCCCTTGGTCGTGGTGGATGACCTCGGGGAAACCAAATCTCATGATAAAATCATTATAGACCTTTTCAGCGGCTGTCTTGGCTGACTTATTTCGAGTAGGATATGCCTGGGCATATCTTGTAAAGTGATCCATTACTACCAGTATATACTGGTATCCTTT
This sequence comes from Diadumene lineata, assembly GCA_918843875.1. Classification (NCBI taxonomy): domain Eukaryota; kingdom Metazoa; phylum Cnidaria; class Anthozoa; order Actiniaria; family Diadumenidae; genus Diadumene; species Diadumene lineata. The sequence goes on from OU974069.1 coordinate 3,465,178, forward strand.
ACTCGGCTCAAGTTTAAGAAAATCAATGGAGACCATCTGAAATGGTGCTGTTGTTTCGATTGGGTGTAATGGTTCCCTTTGCTGTACTGCTGGACGTCGATCCTTCAAGCATCTACATACTCGTGTAACATAGTGTTCAATGTCCTTTGCCATTTTAGGCCAAAAGAAACGTGTTCTTGCTAGATCCAGTACCCTGTCTTTCCCCAAATGCCCCATGTCATCATGGAGATGTTTGTACACTACTCGTCGTAACCCGAGTGGTAACACTATTTGGTGTTCTGTTGCAGTGTTACGGTAGAGAACACCATCTTTTCCAACGGCGAGTTTATCCCATTCATACAGCAAACGCTGTACCGTCTTTGTTTCCTGCTTTACTCTAGATACTGATAGTTTCTGTCCGTCCTTCTTGAGTTGAATGACTCTGTTGATTGTTGGGTCTTTCAACTGTGAATTTAACAGATTAACACGTGTCAACGGCTTATCGGTGCAGTCACTTACTGGTAGTTCTGGCAAGTCTGCAAATGCTGCCACCCAAGGTAGGCTACCTTCTTCTTGAATCTTAGTTGCAGATATAACCGCTTGTAATACGTCGTGATCTACTTCTTCCGAACATGAAGTTACATACTCTTCCCAGTCAATGGGCATACGCGACAACGAGTCTGCATCAACATTCAATTTACCTGGGCGGTACCTTATCTTGAATGTAAAATCAGCCAACTCCCCGACCCATCTAAGACATGCTGCATTCAGCCTTGCGGTGGTCATGACATATGTAAGGGGATTGTTATCCGTATAAACAGTGAACTCCGGACAGTAGTATAAATAATTGCGAAATTGTTCTGATACAGACCACTTGAGGGCGAGAAACTCCAACTTGCCTGCATGCATGTGATATCTCTTTTCTGCAGCCGTAAGTGTTCGAGAGGCGTACGCAATAACTCTGTGGACACCGTCCTGTTCCTGGTACAACACTGCACCTAAACCATATTTACAAGCATCCGTATGAACGACAAAGGGTTTGTTATAATCCGGATATGCCATGATTGGCTGACTTGTCAGGTGTTTAATGAGCTTTTCAAGAGCTTGCTGGTGATCACTTGTCCAGTTGACAGGAGTAGCTGATGGAAGACAGTTCTTCTCGGTTGACTTCGTACGTCTGTTTGTTGGTTTCGAGACTGTGACATCCTTGTTCAAGAGATCATATAGTGGTCTTGCCGTCTTAGCAAAGTCTGGTATATACCTCCGATAATAGCTCAGCAGACCAGTGAGCTGTCTCACCTCCCCTACGCTGCTTGGTGTCTTCATTGCTAGATCAGTTACAGCTTTGATTCCCTTGGGGTCCATCCTGTGGCCTTCCCTGGAGACAATCCTTCCCAGAAAGCGTACTTCCCGCTTGAACAAGTTACACTTGCTTGCTTTAAGTTTGACACCATACTCTTGTAGTCGACGTAAGGTGGTACGGAGGTGTTCTAGGTGTTCTTCAAATGTTTGACTAAAGACAATAACATCATCTAAGTATGGTATGGCGATCTCGTCTCTCAGCTCGCCTAAGCAGTTTTCCATAAAGCGTTGGAAGTTGGCAGGTGCGTTGGTAAGTCCAAAGGGGATTCTTGCCCATTCGTAAAGACCCCATTGTGTGATGAAGGCAGTATAGGGTCGGCTCTTCTCATCTATAAAGCCCTGGTGATATGCTTTCCCTTGGTCGAGGGTACTGAACCATGAGTTACCGGCCAAATTATCTAGTGTCTCCTGTATCCGTGGGATGGGATGTCTTTCTGGTACAGTGCGGCGACTCAGTTCTCTGTAGTCGATGCACAATCTTAAGGTTCCGTCCTTTTTCCTTACACATACTATCGGGGACGAGTAAGAAGACTTGGACTTTACAATAAACTGTTTGTTGAGTAGATCTTCGATGTAGCTCTTTACCTCTTGATATAAAGGTCTTGGAAACGATACGTAGTTTTTCTGGACCGGAGTGGTATCAGACAAGTTTATTTCCATCTGCAGAGCTTGAATGTAGCCGATATCGTCTTCGTCTTTCGAGAACGCCTTGTGTTCCTCTTTCAACATCTTGACCACCATCTCCTTCTGTTCATCAGATAGTCCACTTAAATTTACGTTTGGTATAAAGTCATCATTTGGTTGTTGTGTGTCGTCTGGCTGATCATCATCTCCGGACGCATCACTATTCCGCTCAAGCTTGGTACTTACTGACTGCACATCTGACTTTGCGAGATCAGCTTCGACTGGAGTGACCGACCTTACAAGCTGAAGTCGTCCGAGTGATGTCCTGCTAGGTAAAGTAATATCATGTGAAGTAGTGTTCTGTATCTCTACATTTACTTTTGATACGTTACCCTTCCTCACGGTTGTGAGAGTCTCATAAACCTCTAGTCCAGGCGGCCATAGCTGAAGTTCATCAGGTTCAAACAATACTGGACAGCTAGACTCTACAGGATCTGTTTCTGCCCGACAAGATACGTTTAGAGTACTACCTGCAGGTACATGAACAGCTTTCTTAGGTGTTTTCACAATACAGAGATGATCTTCTTCTGGTACTTGCATGAGGTTTACAAGAGCCGATAGCTTTGCTTCTTCACTATCCATAAATCCTGCTTTCAATAAAGCAACAATGTTAGTATGTTCAGCATGACAATCAAGTTTAACAAGTTCCTCAATAACATTATAACCTAAGATCGGTTTTCCTATGTTATGTTCAACAATTAAAAACGGTACACAAATTTCTTTAACGTTATCTATGTCCGCTGGAAGCCGCACTCTAACTGCTGCCCAGCCGATAAAGGGAAGCCTAGTCCCATCAACCGTAGAGACATCAAGTTCCGCATCTAGCAGCTCCGACAATTTCCTCACTTTCTCTCCCGGAAAATAGTTCTTCAAGGTCTCTTGCGTCAGTATGGATACTTGGGCCCCCGTGTCCCATAAAGCTGTAAACTCAACATCATTAAGGAAACACTTAACACTACATTCTTTACCAATGAGGCGAATTATCTTGTTGTGTCGTTGTGGGTTTAAGTGGCTTGTGAACATGTGGTTGTTACCAGTAGATGGTTTTGACAAATGATTGATTGCTTTACATATATCCTTGTGCTGTGACCAGTCCTTCTTCTGACAGTCCGTGGAGCAATAACTAACTGCCTTACACTGAGAACATCTCATCACTGAACATGACTTGCCACACGCATTACAATTCCGGGACTCTACTGTACCGACTACCTCCCGTCCCGTGGGGATAGTCGACTGTCGTTTAACTGTTGACGTGGTTGGGATTGGCGACACCCTGCTGCAAAGTGATTATCACTGCCGCATTTGTAGCAGTGAGAACAATAAGCTACATTGTTCTCTTTACATGTAGAGCACTTGGGTCTTGCTTTAGTACTTCCTCTTTCGTTTTGATTCTTAGCACTGTCTTCTGGTTTAGTTGAATTATTTCGGTTTTGGGTGTTCATTTCAGACCTCAGTGCTGCCAATTCGGCTCTGAGACTATCAATAGCAGACGCCATACTATGATCATTTGGGGCTGGCGGATCCCGTTTAGGCTTCTGGACTGTACTAGACTCCACCTGGGTGTTGACATTACAAACATGCTTGCTTCTAGGCAGTGCTTTCAGCTTCCGATCTCTCTCTCCCTCTGCAGCCACAGCCGTGTTGAGTTGATGGATCAGTTGCTCGTCTTGGATTTTCGATTGACTTAAAAATGGTCTCATCCTGATACGTATGTTTTCATCTAGTAAGCCCGTTTCTACAGCCCTTACAAAGAGCTGTTGAATGTGCTCCGCATCGTATTTCAGTTCATCATCTCCCTCCTCGTTCGTGAAGAGGATTTTCTGTCTCAGGTCGAGAGCACGCATAAGAAATGATTGTGGTGCTTCCTTTGTGTTTTGGCATAAACTTGCTAGGGTTTGATAGAGTTCTGAACTGTTCTTAACGCCATAGTGGCTTCGTAAAATTCTTTTCAAGCGATCAAGTGGGAGATCTTGAAATGATTCCAGGTAACTCCTTAATACAATTCCCGGTACGATCGAGCGGATGACCGCATCGACAATTTCATTCTCTTTATAACCTTGGCTAATTCCTGTCTTAATCTGACGTACGAGTGAGTTATAAGTTAGTTTATATCATTTTCACCAATTTGTCCCATAATTTTCAATTGGCGTCGCAACACACTAGTACCATCAAAATGCAATGAATTGTCTAGTTTCTGAGGAGAGGGATCGGTTTTCACTGTTACTTCTTTCTTTTCTTCTAAAGGTGGTGGTACGTCGGCGACTAAATGTAATAAATTGATCAAATAGTCGAGTTTGTCATCATTGTCGATCGTTTCCAACTGTTTTTCAATTCCTTCGCGTATTCGGTTTATCATGAATATTTTCGGCTTACCTTCTAGGCCCTCGAGTTTCAGTTGTTGTTTACCAATCGACAGTACTTTCTCTATACTAGCATTGTATAATTCGGTCATCAACTTGATTTCAGTTTCTTCGGCGGCCATGTTGACTTCTTGCCGATGCTCCTATTTCGGTGATTTTCACTCCAAAAATCGACAACAATTTCCCGTCTGAGCCCCCAAATTGTTGCCCCGAGCTTCGCTAGGGTTCGTTAGTGGTTGTAAAAGTTTAGATTCCAGTGGAAAACAGCAAATAAACACATAAACAACGCAGAAAGTACTCAAACTCGTGCTACTTCACTTTATTCCGAAACTCACACTAGAGCATCATGGGATTGTCCCATGGGGGGTGGGGACGGGCCCTCACACGTTTCTTTATAAGTGTTTCTTGACTGTTGCAAGCTCACTTGCTACTGGTATATTTTGTAACGACCTTTGTTCCCTCGCTGACGCCGTGCTTAGCCAGCTCACCAGGTAAATGCAGTCGTATAGCTGTCTGAATCTCTCTGGAAGTAATAGTTGATTTCTTGTTGTAATGGGCTAGCCTGGAAGACTCGTTGGCAACGCGCTCAAAGACGTCTGTAACGAAGGAGTTCATGATACCCATGGCTTTGCTGGAAATACCAGTGTCAGGATGGACTTGCTTTAAGACCTTGTAAATGTGGATTGCGTAGCTCTCTTTACGTCTAGCGCGTCGACCTTTCTTGTCTGTCTACTCCACCCTATGATTGTAACTTTTAAAAAAATGTCATTCATTCATTCATTCATTTATCAGTCAGCATGTGTATGTGTATGTGTGTGAGTTTTATGTTTTTTGACTTTTTTAGAAACATAAACAACATTGTCGAATCAAAGCATTTGAGCACGATCTTTTGATTCATGTGTTGGCTCCTAAAGGAGCCGTTTCTTTATAAGTGTTTCTTGACTGTTGCAAGCTCACTTGCTACTGGTATATTTTGTAACGACCTTTGTTCCCTCGCTGACGCCGTGCTTAGCCAGCTCACCAGGTAAAAGCAGTCGTATAGCTGTCTGAATCTCTCTGGAAGTAATAGTTGATTTCTTGTTGTAATGGGCTAGCCTGGAAGACTCGTTGGCAACGCGCTGAAAGACGTATAAAACGAAGGAGTTCCTGATACCCATGGCTTTGCTGGAAATACCAGTGTCAGGATGGACTTGCTTGAAGACCTTGTAAATGTGGATTGCGTAGCTCTCTTTACGTCTAGCGCGTCGACCTTTCTTGTCTGTCTACTCCACCCTAAATGCGCACTAATTGAAACATACTGACAACCATGTTCTTCTCAAGCAATGGTAACAATGAGCCGACGATAAACAGATGAAAATACAAAGTGTTCTTTCTTACTTTTAATCGACAAACAATTACAAACTCTTTACTCCCTTCATGGCCTATTTACTCGAACACTCTAGCATCTCAACATGCTTTTTGGGCTTGTTTTATTCCTTTTTTAAGTCAATTTCATTTTTTTCATTCTTATTTCGGATTTTAGTTGATGATTTTCATCGTGTGTGTGTTTGTTTTAATCGTTGCTTGCAAACGGTATTAGTTGATTTTGTATTTAATTCACGCTTGTTGTTTCGTTTAGTTCTAAGTTTCTGTTTATTTATTCGTCGTAGCTTTTTTTATTGGAGTTTATTCCAAGCTCATATCATACACGTATTTTTGTTGTTCATTTAATATGCTTTTGTTTAGCTTTGTCACACTTTTACATTTTTTTTTAATATCTCAGCTTAGATTTTGAAAAGAATAATAACAAAATGAAGCCCAAAACTAGAAAGAAAACGAGAAAAAGAACATGAAAACGGTAGCACGAAGAAGAAAAATCATAATTAATGATAATGAAAAAATATTGCTTGAAAAAACTCCGTTAAAATCGCTTGAAATAGTCATTTTTATCAAAGCGCGCGTGAAAAAAACGAGGAGAAAAAAGACAATCAATTATTGGCGTTCTAAGAACGTTCTAATTGTGATGTCATGAATTGTACGCGCGCGCGCTTCTTTAGTTTTGCTTAAGTCAGTAGAAAAAAAGCAATTTTTCGAGGAAAAAAGAGAATTTTTTTTTAGAAAATAACGACGGAATAATTTTAGGATGAGCCCAGCGCAACCGCAGATGCTAAAAATGGACTATTTTGATGTTACATTGTTGTTTTTTTCGTTGTGGAAAAGAGAAAGTTGTGCAATAATGAAATTGTCTACGACCACACCAACTGGAAAACACCGGTTCTCGTCCGATCACCGAAGTTAAACCAGGTAGGGCTGGGTTAGTACTTGGACAGGTGACTGCCTGGGAATCCCTAGTGTTGTAGACTGAATATTTTGATGTTTTTTAGCCGCTATCCTTGTTTTTAAGAAAGACTTTGTAAAAGTTGATTGAATAAATATTGAAATTTCACTTTTTTTCCTTCTGTAGAACGAGAACTTTTTATCAATGTATCCATCATTATCATTATTTGCAAAATGTGTTAGTTTTAATCCTGCACCGGGCTGAATGATTGTAACTTAAAAAAAAAATGTCATTCATTCATTCATTCATTTATCAGTCAGCATGTGTATGTGTATGTGTGTGAGTTTTATGTTTTTTGACTTTTTTAGAAACATAAACAACATTGTCGAATCAAATCATTTGATCACGATCTTTTGATTCATGTGTTGGCTCCGAAAGGAGCCGTTTCTTTATAAGTGTTTCTTGACTGTTGCAAGCTCACTTGCTACTGGTATATTTTGTAACGACCTTTGTTCCCTCGCTGACGGCGTGCTTAGCCAGCTCACCAGGTAAAAGCTGTCTGAATCTCTCTGGAAGTAATAGTTGATTTCTTGTTGTAATGGGCTAGCCTGGAAGACTCGTTGGCAACGCGCTCAAAGATGTCATGATACCCATGGCTTTCCTGGAAATACCAGTGTCAGGATGGACTTGCTTGAGGACATTGTAAATGTAGATTGCGTAGCTCTCTTTACGTCTAGCGCGTCGACCTTTCTTGTCTGTCTACTCCACCCTAAATGCGCACTAATTGAAACATACTGACAACCATGTTCTTCTCAAGCAATGGTAACAATAAGCCGACGATAAACAGATGAAAATGCAAAGTGTTCTTTCTTACTTCTAATCGACAAACAATTACAAACGCTTTACTCCCTTCATGGGCTATTTACTCGAACACTCGGGCATCTCAACATGCTTTTTGGGCTTGTTTTATTCCTTTTTTAAGTCAATTTCATTTTTTTCATTCTTATTTCGGATTTTAGTTTATGATTTTCGTCGTGTGTGTGTTTGTTTTAATCGTTGTTTGCAAACGGTATTAGTTGATTTTGTATTTAATTCACGCTTGTTGTTTCGTTTAGTTCTAAGTTTCTGTTTATTTATTCGTCGTAGCGTTTTTTTTATTGGAGTTTATTCCAAGCTCATATCATACACGTATTTTTGTTGTTCGTTTGATATGCTTTTGTTTAGCTTTGTCACACTTTTACACTTTTTTTTTAATATCTCAGCTTAGATTTTGAAAAGAATAATAACAAAATAAAGCACAAAAATAGAAAGAACACGAGAAAAAGAACATGAAAACAGTAGCACGAAGAAGAAAAATCATAATTAATAATACTGAAAAAAATTGATTGAAAAAACTGTGTCAAAATCACTTGAAATAGGCATTTTTTCAAAGCGCGCGTAAAAAAACTGAGGAGAAAAAAGACAATCAATTATTGGCGTTCTAAGAACGTTCTAATTGTGATGTCATGAATTCTACACGCGCGCGCTCCTTTAGTTTTGCTTAAGTCAGTAGAAAAAAAAGCCATTTTTCCAGGAAAAAAGAGGATTTTTTAGAAAAAAAAACACGGAATAATTTTAGGAAGAACCCAGCGCAAGCGTAGATGCTAAAAATGGTCTATTTTGACGTTACATTGTTGTTTTTTTCGTTGTGGAAAAGAGAAAGTTGTGCAATAAAGAAATTGTCTACGACCACACCAACTGGAAAACACCGGTTCTCGTCCGATCACCGAAGTTAAACCAGTTAGGGCTGGGTTAGTACTTGGACAGGTGACTGCCTGGGAATCCCTAGTGTTGTAGACTGAATATTTTAATGTTTTTTTAGCCGCTATCCTTGGTTTTAAGAAAGACTTTGTAAAAGTTGATTGAATAAATATTGAAATTTCATTTTTTTCCTTCTGTAGAGCGAGAACGTTTTATCATTGTATCCATCATTATCATTATTTGCAAAATGTGTTAGTTTTAATCCTGCACCGGGGCTGAATGATTGTAACTTTAAAAAAATGTCATTAATTCATTCATTCATTCATTTATCAGTCAGCATGTGTATGTGTATGTGTATCAGTGTGTGTGAGTTTTATGTTTTTTGACTTTTTTAGAAACATAAATAACATTGTCGAATCAAAGCATTTGATCACGATGTTTTGATTCATGTGTTGGCTCCTAAAGGAGCCGTTTGTTGCTCCGAGCTTCGCTAGGGTTCGTTAGTGGTTGTAAAAGTTTAGATTCCAGTGGAAAACAGCAAATAAACACATAAACAACGCAGAAAGTACTCAAACTCGTGCTACTTCACTTTATTCCGAAACTCACACTAGAGCATCATGGGATTGTCACATGGGGGGTGGGGACGGGCCCTCACACTCTCCCCCTCTACAAAATGTCTTGTCTAACATAAAAAATGTAGTTACACTACTACTAGAAAGATACAAGTCATTACAATTTCTCTATGCTATACTTAAACTGATCATGGGTTGCGCAGGGCCACGATCTTACAATCACTTTTTCTGAACACTTCTTCTGTCTTTGTTTACACTTCGTTATCATATTGAGTTGGTATCTAACTTAGCTGCTTCATACAGTACTTGTGAATGCACAGTTTTTTTTTTCTTTTCTTTAACAGTTTTTTTCAATACAAAATCTTTTTTTTTTCCTCTGTTTTAACTTGAACGTCTTTATTGAGATGGCCATGGCATCATCATTGGCAGAAACTGTGGTCGTGGAACTGTGAACGGCGATATATATGGTAAGTATGGCCCCGCTGTTAAGCTGTAAGCGTTAACTGGTTGGTATAGTGGCTGGCCTGGAACATCATAAGTTAAGCGGGTGGGTGCTCGTCTTGCTCTTTGTGGACGTACTTCAGCAACTTCCTCTCGGTGTGGTGATTGTAGACCTTCGGGTACTTCTGCTTCATGGTGACTTCCTTCTTCTTCCGTATCTCTTTCTGGTGCAGTCTCTGCTGATCTCACGGTTTGTGGTTGGCTTCTCTGCTCATGTTGGAGGTGTGGAAGTACTACAGAAATGAGATAGAGTTCATCAGCTTCGTCATCGTCTTGATCATTATACGAAGGTTGGGTGGTTAACTTCTGCTGTTGGTGAAGATCATCATTTCTGCTTGGAGTGGAGATGTTTTTCCTTGAAGATTTAGACTGGTTGACATCAGGCTTTTCTATAGGAAGGTATGCACAAGGAAGCAGCATATTACGATGAAGCACTCGATGTCGTCCCTCATTCTTTTCGGGCTTCACCTCGTACACTGGGCTATTTGACCCTTTCCTTTCGACGACAACAAAAATGTCTTTCTCCCAATAAGACCGTAACTTGCTTGGACCCTCTTTAGGCTTCATGTCCCGAACTAACACGCGATCTCCTGGCTCTAGCACAACCGCACGTGCTCTTTTATCATAGTGTTTCTTACCTTTACCTGCGTTCTGCCTGGCTTTTTCCGATGCCAGTTTGTAGGCCTCATCCATAGCATTCCTCCACTGCTTCACATACGCTGGATATGTCTGGAATCTTGATGGTGGTTCGCGGTTAAGCACGATATCTATTGGGAGGCGCGGGTGCCTTCCGAATAGAAGGAAGAAAGGTGCGTAACCAGTAGAATCGTTCTTGGTGCAATTATATGCATGCACCACCTTGTTTAGATGATCAGTCCATCTCGACTTGTGTTTTTCTGGAAGAGTTCTTAGCATCGATAGTAGGGTTCGATTGAACCTCTCTACCTGTCCATTACCCTGAGGGTGATATGGCGTAGTACGAGAGTGACGTATTTCCGATAGATCATCAAGATGGTAAAAGAGTTTGTTTTCAAACTCCCCCCCCCCTTGGTCGTGGTGGATGACCTCGGGGAAACCAAATCTCATGATAAAATCATTATAGACCTTTTAAGCGGCTGTCTTGGCTGACTTATTTCGAGTAGGATATGCCTGGGCATATCTTGTAAAGTGATCCATTACTACCAGTATATACTGGTATCCTTTACTCGGCTCAAGTTTAAGAAAATCAATGGAGACCATCTGAAATGGTGCTGTTGTTTCGATTGGGTGTAATGGTTCCCTTTGCTGTACTGCTGGACGTCGATCCTTCAAGCATCTACATACTCGTGTAACATAGTGTTCAATGTCCTTTGCCATTTTAGGCCAAAAGAAACGTGTTCTTGCTAGATCCAGTACCCTGTCTTTCCCCAAATGCCCCATGTCATCATGGAGATGTTTGTACACTACTCGTCGTAACCCGAGTGGTAACACTATTTGGTGTTCTGTTGCAGTGTTACGGTAGAGAACACCATCTTTTCCAACGGCGAGTTTATCCCATTCATACAGCAAACGCTGTACCGTCTTTGTTTCCTGCTTTACTCTAGATACTGATAGTTTCTGTCCGTCCTTCTTGAGTTGAATGACTCTGTTGATTGTTGGGTCTTTCAACTGTGAATTTAACAGATTAACACGTGTCAACGGCTTATCGGTGCAGTCACTTACTGGTAGTTCTGGCAAGTCTGCAAATGCTGCCACCCAAGGTAGGCTACCTTCTTCTTGAATCTTAGTTGCAGATATAACCGCTTGTAATACGTCGTGATCTACTTCTTCCGAACATGAAGTTACATACTCTTCCCAGTCAATGGGCATACGCGACAACGAGTCTGCATCAACATTCAATTTACCTGGGCGGTACCTTATCTTGAATGTAAAATCAGCCAACTCCCCGACCCATCTAAGACATGCTGCATTCAGCCTTGCGGTGGTCATGACATATGTAAGGGGATTGTTATCCGTATAAACAGTGAACTCCGGACAGTAGTATAAATAATCGCGAAATTGTTCTGATACAGACCACTTGAGGGCGAGAAACTCCAACTTGCCTGCATGCATGTGATATCTCTTTTCTGCAGCCGTAAGTGTTCGCGAGGCGTACGCAATAACTCTGTGGACACCGTCCTGTTCCTGGTACAACGCATTTGATCATATTCACATGTAATTTGCGCTTTATAAGTATTAAATATTATTATTATTATTATTATTATTATTATTATTATTATTACAACACTGCACCTAAACCATATTTACAAGCATCCGTATGAACGACAAAGGGTTTGTTATAATCCGGATATGCCATGATTGGCTGACTTGTCAGGTGTTTAATGAGCTTTTCAAGAGCTTGCTGGTGATCACTTGTCCAGTTGACAGGAGTAGCTGATGGAAGACAGTTCTTCTCGGTTGACTTCGTACGTCTGTTTGTTGGTTTCGAGACTGTGACATCTTTGTTCAAGAGATCATATAGTGGTCTTGCCGTCTTAGCAAAGTCTGGTATATACCTCCGATAATAGCTCAGCAGACCAGTGAGCTGTCTCACCTCGCCTACGCTGTGATGAAGGCAGTATAGGGTCGGCTCTTCTCATCTATAAAGCCCTGGTGATATGCTTTCCCTTGGTCGAGGGTACTGAACCATGAGTTACCGGCCAAATTATCTAGTGTCTCCTGTATCCGTGGGATGGGATGTCTGTCTGGTACAGTGCGGTGACTCAGTTCTCTGTAGTCGATGCACAATCTTAAGGTTCCGTCCTTTTTCCTTACACATACTATCGGGGACGAGTAAGAAGACTTGGACTTTACAATAAACTGTTTGTTGAGTAGATCTTCGATGTAGCTCTTTACCTCTTGATATAAAGGTCTTGGAAACGATACGTAGTTTTTCTGGACCGGAGTGGTATCAGACAAGTTTATTTCCATCTGCAGAGCTTGAATGTAGCCGATATCGTCTTCGTCTTTCGAGAACGCCTTGTGTTCCTCTTTCAACATCTTGACCACCATCTCCTTCTGTTCATCAGATAGTCCACTTAAATTTACGTTTGGTATAAAGTCATCATTTGGTTGTTGTGTGTCGTCTGGCTGATCATCATCTCCGGACGCATCACTATTCCGCTCAAGCTTGGTACTTACTGACTGCACATCTGACTTTGCGAGATCAGCTTCGACTGGAGTGACCGACCTTACAAGCTGAAGTCGTCCGAGTGATGTCCTGCTAGGTAAAGTAATATCATGTGAAGTAGTGTTCTGTATCTCTACATTTACTTTTGATACGTTACCCTTCCTCACGGTTGTGAGAGTCTCATAAACCTCTAGTCCAGGCGGCCATAGCTGAAGTTCATCAGGTTCAAACAATACTGGACAGCTAGACTCTACAGGATCTGTTTCTGCCCGACAAGATACGTTTAGAGTACTACCTGCAGGTACATGAACAGCTTTCTTAGGTGTTTTCACAATACAGAGATGATCTTCTTCTGGTACTTGCATGAGGTTTACAAGAGCCGATAGCTTTGCTTCTTCACTATCCATAAATCCTGCTTTCAATAAAGCAACAATGTTAGTATGTTCAGCATGACAATCAAGTTTAACAAGTTCCTCAATAACATTATAACCTAAGATCGGTTTTCCTATGTTATGTTCAACAATTAAAAACGGTACACAAATTTCTTTAACGTTATCTATGTCCGCTGGAAGCCGCACTCTAACTGCTGCCCAGCCGATAAAGGGAAGCCTAGTCCCATCAACCGTAGAGACATCAAGTTCCGCATCTAGCAGCTCCGACAATTTCCTCACTTTCTCTCCCGGAAAATAGTTCTTCAAGGTCTCTTGCGTCAGTATGGATACTCGGGCCCCCGTGTCCCATAAAGCTGTAAACTCAACATCATTAAGGAAACACTTAACACTACATTCTTTACCAATGAGGCGAATTATCTTGTTGTGTCGTTGTGGGTTTAAGTGGCTTGTGAACATGTGGTTGTTACCAGTAGATGGTTTTGACAAATGATTGATTGCTTTACATATATCCTTGTGCTGTGACCAGTCCTTCTTCTGACAGTCCGTGGAGCAATAACTAACTGCCTTACACTGAGAACATCTCATCACTGAACATGACTTGCCACACGCATTACAATTCCGGGACTCTACTGTACCGACTACCTCCCGTCCCGTGGGGATAGTCGACTGTCGTTTAACTGTTGACGTGGTTGGGATTGGCGACACCCTGCTGCAAAGTGATTATCACTGCCGCATTTGTAGCAGTGAGAACAATAAGCTACATTGTTCTCTTTACATGTAGAGCACTTGGGTCTTGCTTTAGTACTTCCTCTTTCGTTTTGATTCTTAGCACTGTCTTCTGGTTTAGTTGAATTATTTCGGTTTTGGGTGTTCATTTCAGACCTCAGTGCTGCCAATTCGGCTCTGAGACTATCAATAGCAGACGCCATACTATGATCATTTGGGGCTGGCGGATCCCGTTTAGGCTTCTGGACTGTACTAGACTCCACCTGGGTGTTGACATTACAAACATGCTTGCTTCTAGGCAGTGCTTTCAGCTTCCGATCTCTCTCTCCCTCTGCAGCCACAGCCGTGTTGAGTTGATGGATCAGTTGCTCGTCTTGGATTTTCGATTGACTTAAAAATGGTCTCATCCTGATACGTATGTTTTCATCTAGTAAGCCCGTTTCTACAGCCCTTACAAAGAGCTGTTGAATGTGCTCCGCATCGTATTTCAGTTCATCATCTCCCTCCTCGTTCGTGAAGAGGATTTTCTGTCTCAGGTCGAGAGCACGCATAAGAAATGATTGTGGTGCTTCCTTTGTGTTTTGGCATAAACTTGCTAGGGTTTGATAGAGTTCTGAACTGTTCTTAACGCCATAGTGGCTTCGTAAAATTCTTTTCAAGCGATCAAGTGGGAGATCTTGAAATGATTCCAGGTAACTCCTTAATACAATTCCCGGTACGATCGAGCGGATGACCGCATCGACAATTTCATTCTTTTTATAACCTTGGCTAATTCCTGTCTTAATCTGACGTACGAGTGAGTTATAAGTTAGTTTATATCATTTTCACCAATTTGTCCCATAATTTTCAATTGGCGTCGCAACACACTAGTACCATCAAAATGCAATGAATTGTCTAGTTTCTGAGGAGAGGGATCGGTTTTCACTGTTACTTCTTTCTTTTCTTCTAAAGGTGGTGGTACGTCGGCGACTAAATGTAATAAATTGATCAAATAGTCGAGTTTGTCATCATTGTCGATCGTTTCCGACTGTTTTTCAATTCCTTCGCGTATTCGGTTTATCATGAATATTTTCGGCTTACCTTCTAGGCCCTCGAGTTTCAGTTGTTGTTTACCAATCGACAGTACTTTCTCTATACTAGCATTGTATAATTCGGTCATCAACTTGATTTCAGTTTCTTCGGCGGCCATGTTGACTTCTTGCCGATGCTCCTATTTCGGTGATTTTCACTCCAAAAATCGACAACAATTTCCCGTCTGAGCCCCCAAATTGTTGCCCCGAGCTTCGCTAGGGTTCGTTAGTGGTTGTAAAAGTTTAGATTCCAGTGGAAAACAGCAAATAAACACATAAACAACGCAGAAAGTACTCAAACTCGTGCTACTTCACTTTATTCCGAAACTCACACTAGAGCATCATGGGATTGTCCCATGGGGGGTGGGGACGGGCCCTCACACGTTTCTTTATAAGTGTTTCTTGACTGTTGCAAGCTCACTTGCTACTGGTATATTTTGTAACGACCTTTGTTCCCTCGCTGACGCCGTGCTTAGCCAGCTCACCAGGTAAATGCAGTCGTATAGCTGTCTGAATCTCTCTGGAAGTAATAGTTGATTTCTTGTTGTAATGGGCTAGCCTGGAAGACTCGTTGGCAACGGGCTCAAAGACGTCTGTAACGAAGGAGTTCATGATACCCATGGCTTTGCTGGAAATACCAGTGTCAGGATGGACTTGCTTGAAGACCTTGTAAATGTGGATTGCGTAGCTCTCTTTACGTCTAGCGCGTCGACCTTTCTTGTCTGTCTACTCCACCCTATGATTGTAACTTTTAAAAAAATGTCATTCATTCATTCATTCATTTATCAGTCAGCATGTGTATGTGTATGTGTGTGAGTTTTATGTTTTTTGACTTTTTTAGAAACATAAACAACATTGTCGAATCAAAGCATTTGATCACGATCTTTTGATTCATGTGTTGGCTCCTAAAGGAGCCGTTTCTTTATAAGTGTTTCTTGACTGTTGCAAGCTCACTTGCTACTGGTATATTTTGTAACGACCTTTGTTCCCTCGCTGACGCCGTGCTTAGCCAGCTCACCAGGTAAAAGCAGTCGTATAGCTGTCTGAATCTCTCTGGAAGTAATAGTTGATTTCTTGTTGTAATGGGCTAGCCTGGAAGACTCGTTGGCAACGCGATCAAAGACGTCTGTAACGAAGGAGTTCATGATACCCATGGCTTTGCTGGAAATACCAGTGTCAGGATGGACTTGCTTGAAGACCTTGTAAATGTGGATTGCGTAGCTCTCTTTACGTCTAGCGCGTCGACCTTTCTTGTCTGTCTACTCCACCCTAAATGCGCACTAATTGAAACATACTGACAACCATGTTCTTCTCAAGCAATGGTAACAATGAGCCGACGATAAACAGATGAAAATACAAAGTGTTCTTTCTTACTTTTAATCGACAAACAATTACAAACTCTTTACTCCCTTCATGGCCTATTTACTCGAACACTCGAGCATCTCAACATGCTTTTTGGGCTTGTTTTATTCCTTTTTTAAGTCAATTTCATTTTTTTCATTCTTATTTCGGATTTTAGTTGATGATTTTCATCGTGTGTGTGTTTGTTTTAATCGTTGCTTGCAAACGGTATTAGTTGATTTTGTATTTAATTCACGCTTGTTGTTTCGTTTAGTTCTAAGTTTCTGTTTATTTATTCGTCGTAGCTTTTTTTATTGGAGTTTATTCCAAGCTCATATCATACACGTATTTTTGTTGTTCATTTAATATGCTTTTGTTTAGCTTTGTCACACTTTTACATTTTTTTTTAATATCTCAGCTTAGATTTTGAAAAGAATAATAACAAAATGAAGCCCAAAACTAGAAAGAAAACGAGAAAAAGAAGATGAAAACGGTAGCACGAAGAAGAAAAATCATAATTAATGATAATGAAAAAATATTGCTTGAAAAAACTCCGTTAAAATCGCTTGAAATAGTCATTTTTATCAAAGCGCGCGTAAAAAAAAAAAACGAGGAGAAAAAAGACAATCAATTATTGGCGTTCTAAGAACGTTCTAATTGTGATGTCATGAATTGTACGCGCGCGCGCTTCTTTAGTTTTGCTTAAGTCAGTAGAAAAAAAGCAATTTTTCGAGGAAAAAAGAGGATTTTTTTTTAGAAAATAACGACAGAATAATTTTAGGATGAGCCCATCGCAACTGCAGATGCTAAAAATGGACTATTTTGATGTTACATTGTTGTTTTTTTCGTTGTGGAAAAGAGAAAGTTGTGCAATAATGAAATTGTCTACGACCACACCAACTGGAAAACACCGGTTCTCGTCCGATCACCGAAGTTAAACCAGGTAGGGCTGGGTTAGTACTTGGACAGGTGACTGCCTGGGAATCCCTAGTGTTGTAGACTGAATATTTTGATGTTTTTTAGCCGCTATACTTGTTTTTAAGAAAGACTTTGTAAAAGTTGATTGAATAAATATTGAAATTTCACTTTTTTTCCTTCTGTAGAACGAGAACTTTTTATCAATGTATCCATCATTATCATTATTTGCAAAATGTGTTAGTTTTAATCCTGCACCGGGCTGAATGATTGTAACTTTAAAAAAAAATGTCATTCATTCATTCATTCATTTGTCAGTCAGCATGTGTATGTGTATGTGTGTGAGTTTTATGTTTTTTGACTTTTTTAGAAACATAAACAACATTGTCGAATCAAATCATTTGATCACGATCTTTTGATTCATGTGTTGGCTCCGAAAGGAGCCGTTTCTTTATAAGTGTTTCTTGACTGTTGCAAGCTCACTTGCTACTGGTATATTTTGTAACGACCTTTGTTCCCTCGCTGACGGCGTGCTTAGCCAGCTCACCAGGTAAAAGCTGTCTGAATCTCTCTGGAAGTAATAGTTGATTTCTTGTTGTAATGGGCTAGCCTGGAAGACTCGTTGGCAACGCGCTCAAAGATGTCTGTAACCAAGGAGTTCATGATACCCATGGCTTTGCTGGAAATACCAGTGTCAGGATGGACTTGCTTGAAGACCTTGCAAATGTGGATTGCGTAGCTCTCTTTACGTCTAGCGCGTCGACCTTTCTTGTCTGTCTACTCCACCCTAAATGCGCACTAATTGAAACATACTGACAACCATGTTCTTCTCAAGCAATGGTAACAATAAGCCGACGATAAACAGATGAAAATACAAAGTGTTCTTTCTTACTTCTAATCGACAAACAATTACAAACACTTTACTCCCTGCATGGCCTATTTACTCGAACACTCGGTCATCTCAACATGCTTTTTGGGCTTGTTTTATTCCTTTTTTAAGTCAATTTCATTTTTTTCATTCTTATTTCGGATTTTAGTTTATGATTTTCATCGTGTGTGTTTGTTGTAATCGTTGTTTGCAAACGGTATTAGTTGATTTTGTATTTAATTCACGCTTGTTGTTTCGTTTAGTTCTAAGTTTCTGTTTATTTATTCGTCGTAGCTTTTTTTATTGGAGTTTATTCCAAGCTCATATCATACACGAAATTTTTTGTTGTTCATTTAATATGCTTTTGTTTAGCTTTGTCACACTTTTACATTTTTTTTTAATATCTCAGCGTAGATTTTGAAAAGAATAATAACAAAATGAAGCCCAAAACTAGAAAGAAAACGAGAAAAAGGACATGAAAACAGTAGCACGAAGAAGAAAAATCATAATTAATAATAATGAAAAAAAATTGCTTGAGAAAACTCCGTTAAAATCCCTTGAAATAGGCATTTTTGTCAAAGCGCGCGTAAAAAAAACCGAGGAGAAAAAAGACAATCAATTATTGGCGTTATAAGAACGTTCTAATTGTGATGTCATGAATTCTAGGCGCGCGCGCTTCTTTAGTTTTGCTTAAGTCAGTAGAAAAAAAGCAATTTTTTGAAGAAAAAAGAGGATTTTTTTTAGAAAATAACGACGGAATAATTTTAGGATGAGCCCAGCGCAACCGCAGATGCTAAAAATGGGCTATTTTGATGTTATATTGTTGTTTTTTTCGTTGTGGAAAAGAGAAAGTTGTGCAATAATGAAATTGTCTACGACCACACCAACTGGAAAACACCGGTTCTCGTCCGATCACCGAAGTTAAACCAGGTAGGGCTGGGTTAGTACTTGGACAGGTGACTGCCTGGGAATCCCTAGTGTTGTAGACTGAATATTTTGATGTTTTTTAGCCGCTATCCTTGTTTTTTAGAAAGACTTTGTAAAAGTTGATTGAATAAATATTGAAATTTCACTTTTTTTCCTTCTGTAGATCGAGAACTTTTGATCATTGTATCCATCATTATCATTATTTGCAAAATGTATTAGTTTTAATCCTGCACCGGGCGGAATGATTGTAACTTTTAAAAAAATGTCATTCATTCATTCATTCATTCATTTATCAGTCAGCATGTGTATGTGTATGTGTGTGAGTTTTATGTTTTTTTACTTTTTTAGAAACATAAACAACATTGTCGAATCAAAGCATTTGATCACGATCTTTTGATTCATGTGTTGGCTCCTAAAGGAGCCGTTTCTTTATAAGTGTTTCTTGGCTGTTGCAAGCTCACTTGCTACTGCTATATTTTGTAACGGCCTTTGTTCCCTCGCTGACGGCGTGCTTAGCCAGCTCACCAGGTAAAAGCTGTCTGAATCTCTCTGGAAGTAATAGTTGATTTCTTGTTGTAATGGGCTAGCCTGGAAGACTCGTTGGCAACGCGCTCAAAGATGTCTGTAACCAAGGAGTTCATGATACCCATGGCTTTGCTGGAAATACCAGTGTCAGGATGGACTTGCTTGAAGACCTTGCAAATGTGGATTGCGTAGCTCTCTTTACGTCTAGCGCGTCGACCTTTCTTGTCTGTCTACTCCACCCCAAAATGCGCATTAATTGAAACATACTGACAACCATGTTCTTCTCAAGCAATGGTAACAATAAGCCGACGATAAACAGATGAAAATACAAAGTGTTCTTTCTTACTTCTAATCGACAAACAATTACAAACACTTTACTCCCTTCATGTCCTATTTACTCGAACACTCGGTCATCTCAACATGCTTTTTGGGCTTGTTTTATTCCTTTTTTAAGTCAATTTCATTTTTTTCATTCTTATTTCGGATTTTAGTTTATGATTTTCATCGTGTGTGTTTGTTTTAATCGTTGTTTGCAAACGGTATTAGTTGATTTTGTATTTAATTCACGCTTGTTGTTTCGTTTAGTTCTAAGTTTCTGTTTATTTATTCGTCGTAGCGTTTTTTTTATTGGAGTTTATTCCAAGCTCATATCATACACGTATTTTTGTTGTTCGTTTGATATGCTTTTGTTTAGCTTTGTCAAACTTTTACACTTTTTTTTTTTAATATCTCAGATTAGATTTTGAAAAGAATAATAACAAAATGAAGCCCAAAACTAGAAAGAAAACGAGAAAAAGAACATGAAAACAGTAGCACGAAGAAGAAAAATCATAATTAATAATAATGAAAAAAAATTGCTTGAAATAACTCCGTCAAAATCGCTTGAAATAGGCAATTTTTTCAAATCGCGCGTAAAAGAACTGAGGAGAAAAAAGACAATCAATTATTGGCGTTCTAAGAAAGTAGTAACACAATGAGAGTACTGCCCCACTTTTGGCACCATTTTCACCCCATCCCATTTCCATCCCATCCCATTGTTCTATCCCTGTCCTTCTCGCTCCGTCCCAAGCCATTTTAGCGTGCGCCGCGCTGCTAGCAGGAGAGGGGAGGGGTGCTGCGGGTGACCTGTTTTTCGATCATGATTTTATTGTTGGTGGTTTTATTATCTTAATAATATCCAACTGCGAGCACTAAATCTTTGATCACGCACAGTTTAATCTGATATTTTCTTTATTTAGGTTCTTCTTGTGACAGACTTCAGAAATAGCATGTACCTGTTTAGGAGTAGCTGACGCAAGTAAGAAATTTCGTTGATTCTCGGGACAATGGCATAAAAGATGCAAATATCCAAAGTTGTCTGCAATCAAGGGATTCATGTTCATTCTCTTTTCTTTAAGAAGAAATGATTAGATTTCAACGTTGGTTGCAATATTTATAGTATTATAATAAATAATTGGAAATTGAGAAAAATATCCCATGACCCCGACGCGACTCGAACGCATAACCTTCTGATCTGGAGTCAGATGTGCTACCATTGCACCACAGGGTCAACTTACAAGATTCGAGGTACGGTAAAGCTTTTTTATAGTAGAGTAAAAAAAATAATCAGTTTATGATTAAAATGAAAGTATTTAAGCTAGACGATACCCTGACGAGACGAGCCGAGCCGAGCCTTGGCTCATATAATACACCGATAGCCAATAGCCGATAGCCGATAGCCGATAGCCGATAGCCGATAGCCGATAGCCGATAGCCGATAGCCGATAGCCGATAGCCGATAGCCGATAGCCGATAGCCGATAGCCGATAGCCGATAGCCGATAGCCGATAGCCGATAGCCGATAGCCGATAGCCGATAGCCGATAGCCGATAGCCGATAGCCGATAGCCGATAGCCGATAGCCGATAGCCGATAGCCGATAGCCGATAGCCGATAGCCGATAGCCGATAGCCGATAGCCAATAGCCGATAGACAACAATAAAGCATAAACATTTGCACGTATTGTTTTACTCTCATTGCTATCAAGTCACGACATGGGACGGAGCTGTCCTGTGTGCCATAAATTGGTACAAAATCTATCAAGCCATCTAATACGAGTGCACAAGATTGATGGTCCAGAGCGAACAATACTTCATCGACAAGAAAAGAGCATCACCTATCAACCAAGTGCAAATCAAATAACAATATCCATGGAAACTAATCAGTGTGGCCAGTTTCAAATGCTCCATCCCTTCACAGCTCTAGTAGCCGGCATGACAGGATCGGGAAAAACAGTCTGGGTGCAAAAAACTACTTCATCATGCTTCTCAAGTCATTAGCCCTGCACCACAAAGAATAATATGGAGCTATTCACAATGGCAGCCCGCTTATGATCAAATGATCAAGACTATACCTGGGATAGAGTTTGTTAAAGTTATCCCGCATGATCTTGACAAGGGCTGTTACTTTGACCCACGTGTCAATAATCTTATTGTTATTGATGATCAAATGGCCGAAACTTCCAACGACAAACGAATTTTGGACTTATTTACCAAAGGCTCTCACCATCGGAATCTCAGCGTTATTTTTATAGTTCAAAATATTTATTTTCAAGGAAGAATCATGCGCACTTTAAGTCTAAATGCAGCTTATCTTGTTTTGTTCAAAAATCCAAGAGATAAACTTCAGATGATTACCTTGGGAAAACAAATGTACCCTGGAAAAACGGAGCAGTTTATCCAGAAATACGAAATGGCTGTTCGAAGGCCTCACGGATACCTTTTCGTCGATCTAAAACCTAACACTGCTGAGGAATGTAGACTGAGAACAAACATACTTCCAAGCGATAATATCTCAAATGATAACCAAGTTCTACAATATGGTGGACAATCACAAAATAATGTGGAATCTATTGAGAAATACTTCCAACGTGCAAGTTACATGCAGTCACCTGTTTTGAGAGCAATGCAAGAGCTAGAGGAAGAGATGGCAAATATTTTAACAGAAAAAAGTATTCCCGCAGATGTAAAACTTAAAAGGTACTCACAGTTTTACAACCTTGAGCAGCAGTTGCACCTGGATGATTTCTCCCATAGAAATGGTCTGGACATGGACCCGCATTCATTACAAACAAGTGAACCTATCACCGACAGTTACGAATCTACCCCAGAGAATGTTCCTTCAACAAGTCTCATTAGTAGTGATAGTGGTATCGAAACAGGATCAAAAACTGTAACACCTTCACTCATGGAGAGGCTTGCTTCTAAAGTGTGGTCTCCCGTTCGACTTCGTAATACACAAGTCTCGTCTACTCCACTAGTTCAATCTAATAATGCTCCCAGCACTATTATTGAAGAACCATCGACTCCTTTGACTTCCCCTTTTCAAACGGAGCCTTCTTCTAAAGATTTTTATCTTACTCCGAAAACAAGAAGAGAAAAGAAACCTCTGAAGTGGATTAATTATAAAGATGCAGGAAAATATCCAGATGTAGTAGGACCTCCAAGACGTTCTGAAAGACTTAGAGCTATTGCAAAATCTATACCAGGATGGGAGAAATTATAAGAACAACCACTGCAATTTATAATTCCTGTATTTCTATTTTGTCATTGAAATAAATATCGTAAACTATTACTCTGTTTGTTGCATTTACTAGTTATCAGATCATAATTTAATAGCCGGTTTATCCTGGTAAGCTAAACGACCGTAGTCTTCACGTTACAATAAGCGTACCTGCTTTATATATTCAAATGCAACTTCTAGTGATAATATTTTCAGTGGTAGCACAGAGTGCAGGGCGTTCGATTCCAATGCGGGGAGGGGTCCGGGTTCAAATCCCAAAGAGAGTGAAGTTCTTTTTCAAAAAAAAAAAAAAAAAAAAAAGATAAAAATTCTTCTTCTTTCAGTTCTATTAAAATACGATACTTTGACTATGATAGAAACTCTTCAAAATTGGAAGAACCTAAATAAAGAAAATATCAGATTAAACTGTGCGTGATCAAAGATTTAGTGCTCGCAGTTGGATATTATTAAGATAATAAAACCACCAACAATAAAATCATGATCGAAAAACGGGTCACCCGCAGCACCCCTCCCCTCCCCTGCTAGCAGCGCGGCGCACGCTAAAATGGCTTGGGACGGAGCGAGAAGGACAGGGATAGAACAATGGGATGGGATGGAAATGGGATGGGGTGAAAATGGTGCCAAAAGTGGGGCAGTACTCTCATTGTGTTACTACTTAAGAACGTTCTAATTGTGATGTCATGAATTGTACGCGCGCGCGCTTCTTTAGTTTTGCTTAAGTCAGTAGAAAAAAAGCAATTTTTCGAGGAAAAAAGAGGATTTTTTTTAGAAAATAACGACGGAATAATTTTAGGATGAGCCCAACGCAGCCGCAGATGCTAAAAATGGGCTATTTTGATGTTACATTGTTGTTTTTTTCGTTGTGGAAAAGAGAAAGTTGTGCAATAATGAAATTGTCTACGACCACACCAACTGGAAAACACCGGTTCTCGTCCGATCACCGAAGTTAAAACAGTTAGGGCTGGGTTAGTACTTGGACAGGTGACTGCCTGGGAATCCCTAGTGTTGTAGACTGAATATTTTGATGTTTTTTAGCCGCTATCGTTGTTTTTAAGAAAGACTTTGTAAAAGTTGATTGAATAAATATTGAAATTTCACTTTTTTTCCTTCTGTAGAGCGAGAACTTTTTATCATTGTATCCATCATTATCATTATTTGCAAAATGTATTAGTTTTAATCCTGCACCGGGCTGAATGATTGTAACTTTTAAAAAAATGTCATTCATTCATTCATTCATTCATTCATTTATTAGTCAGCATGTGTATGTGTGAGAGTTTTATGTTTTTTGACTTTTTTAGAAACATAAACAACATTGTCGAATCAAAGCATTTGATCACGATCTTTTGATTCATGTGTTGGCTCCTAAAGAAGCCGTTTTTTATAAGTGTTTCTTGACTGTTGCAAGCTCACTTGCTACTGGTATATTTTGTAACGGCCTTTGTTCCCTCGCTGACGGCGTGCTTAGCCAGCTCACCAGGTAAAAGCAGTCGTATAGCTGTCTGAATCTCTCTGGAAGTAATAGTTGATTTCTTGTTGTAATGGGCTAGCGTGGAAGACTCGTTGGCAACGCGCTCAAAGATGTCATGATACCCATGGCTTTGCAGGAAATACCAGTGTTAGGATGGACTTGCTTGAGGACCTTGTAAATGTAGATTGCGTAGCTCTCTTTACGTCTAGCGCGTCGATCTTTCTTGTCTGTCTACTCCACCCTAAATGCGCACTAATTGAAACATACTGACAACCATGTTCTTCTCAAGCAATGGTAACAATAAGCCGACGATAAACAGATGAAAATACAAAGTGTTCTTTCTTACTTCTAATCGACAAACAATTACAAACGCTTTACTCCCTTCATGGCCTATTTACTCGAACACTCGGGCATCTCAACATGCTTTTTGGGCTTGTTTTATTCCTTTTTTAAGTCAATTTCATTCTTTTCATTTTTGTTTCGGATTTTAGTGTATGATTTTCGTCGAGTGTGTGTTTGTTTTAATCGTTGTTTGCAAACGGTATTAGTTGATTTTGTATTTAATTCACGCTTGTTGTTTCGTTTAGTTCTAAGATTCTGTTTATTTATTCGTCGTAGCGTTTTTTTTATTGGAGTTTATTCCAAGCTCATATCATACACGTATTTTTGTTGTTCGTTTGATATGCTTTTGTTTAGCTTTGTCACACTTTTATACTTTTTTTTAATATCTCAGCTTAGATTTTGAAAAGAATAATAACAAAATGAAGCCCAAAACTAGAAAGAAAACGAGAAAAAGAGCATGAAAACAGTAGCACGAAGAAGAAAAATCATAATTAATAATAATGAAAAAAAATTGCTTGAAAAAACTCCGTCAAAATTGCTTGAAATAGGCATTTTTTTCAAAGCGCGCGTAAAAAAACTGAGGAGAATAAAGACAATCAATTATTGGCGTTCTAAGAACGTTCTAATTGTGATGTCATGAATTCTACGGGCGCGCGCTCCTTTAGTTTTGCTTAAGTCAGTACGATCGTTTGTATGGCGGTGAGAAATCCTTGGTTTTGGTGGTCGTACCTTTAACATCTTTAATGAAGGATCAGGTTTTAAATCTTAATAAACGTGGAATCAAAGCCTCCTATATCGGGGATGACTGTTCACAAGAACAAATGGACAAGATAATTCGTCTTGAAGAGAAAATTGTCTTTGCATGCCCAGAAGCTCTGCTAAATAGAGAGCGCAATCTACTCCATCGTTTGAAAGATCATATTGAGGCTGTTTTCATCGATGAGAGCCATTGTGTAGCCAAGTGGTAAGTTTTCTAACATCGATAGACGCAATACATTGACTGAATTTACCGGGAATCTTAGTATGCTGTCAACACAAACACTAATAATTCGGTATCGGTAAAACGTCCATTGAAACCTCCAAAACCTTCTTCAAATCTGTTTGAGTTACATTTTAGAAATGAAAATATTATAATTAGGTTAATAAGGCATTTACTATACGACCTTATTCATTAACAAAATATATATATATATATAAAATAAATACATGAATCATGATATTTATTGTACGCTGATTGGTTGCAAATCGTGGCTGGTGCCGGCCAATATGGGAAAGTTTGTAGTATATTGGAAATTCAAAAAATGTAAGTAACTCAATGCAATAAATGGTGCCATGATTTGACGAATCGTTTTTATTGGTAGTTTGTGTTCTTCTTTTGTCCACTCTCGATTATGAATAACGAGTAATAACTTTTTTAATACTCACTCTTTGTTGACAGTAAGCTGAAACAACAAATAAGCGAAGAAAAAAATATGTGCCGACATCTGTATGTCCATGCTGAAACCCGTTTTTATAATTTTGTTTTTTAGTTTTGGTTTCTTTCGTGTTAAGCGAATATCATTTTTTTAAATTTTGGTTGTTTGTGTGCTTGCCGATTTTAATTAAAAGTGATCATTATTATAAATTATTATAATGATATGAGCATTGTATTGTGATATTTTAGGGGAAAAGACCATGATGCTGAAAGAGCATTCAGAAAAGATTATGGACGACTAGCAGAGGTGAGATCCATTATTCAAAAAGAAACTCCTTTTATAGGTAAGCCGAGATATTACTTAAACAAGTTTTACAAAATTTTGTGGACCTTTTTTCGAGTCTGGGCCACTTAAAAAGTACATAACATTTTTTATTTAATTTTATATGGACGATTCCATATAAGACAATGTGATGTCTGTTACTCCGTTGTTGAGTTTACTGGCCATTGTAGAAAATGCTTCTTTGTATAATGATGTTGGAATAATTTTAAGCTATTTTGTGCCAATAATTAGTTGTTAGACCATTTCAAATAGTAGAAGAAAGGAAGGTTAAGCAGCATTTGCCAGCATTAGGCAATATAATGAATTATTATTACAGCATTTACAATTTCTTGCAATGTCATTGAGTAAATGTTAATTTCTTTAACCATGCATTCATATTTTGCAGCACTCACTGCTACTGCAACAGAAGACACAAGAAAAATCATCATCAATGACTTGTGTATGCAAAACTGTATTGAAATCCTAGGTATAAAGATCAAATGACAAATACAATACACAATATTGAAAAGAAATTTATATTTCTGAATGGAAGTATAGACATTCACTATAAAAGCTATATTTCATTGTTGTTGACTGGAATTGTACTGACTCAGAATACATAAATTAGTAATTTATTGTGATTAGAAATATCATGATCCATTAAGATATTTATAGTTAATTAATAAATCATTTCAATGCTTATGTGTATTTTTCCTTCATTTTATTTGCAGTACACATTTATCAGCTGTTTTTTTACTATTTTCTTCATTTATAGGAGATCCCAATAAACCAAACATTCGATACACAATGAGGGATATTGGTAAACAAAGTTTGTATGAAGTATTCAAGCCTATAATCGACGACCTCGAAGCTAAACATGTTAATGCATCAAAAGTTATGGTTTTCTGCAGGAGAAAAGAACATGTAAAGGAACTATTTGAACTTTTTACACAGTGTCTTGGTCCTATGGCCTATTACAGACCAACCGGTGAAGAGCTTATTGATGATAGGTCTAGACTGTTTGCAATGTATCACAAGAAGACTCACCCTCTCATAAAGACCACTGTAGAGACTGATTTTTGCAAAGAAAATGGCACAGTTCGGGTTGTTTTTTGTACAATAGCATTTGGGATGGGGATTAATGTCAAGGGAGGGAACATTGTTATTCATTTGGGACCATCAAGTGGTCTTGATGATTACTTACAAGAGTCAGGAAGGGTTGGCAGGAATAAAGCACAGGCTCATGCCATTTTATTGAAATATACAGGCTGCACAAGAAGTCGCAACATCACAAAAGAAATGAAAACCTACATCACAAACACATCAGCATGCAGACGGGACTTACTACTGAGGTCCTTCAAGTGTGTATCAGATTCATTACCAAGATCACACCATCACAACTGTTGTGATTTATGTGCAAACAAATGCAGATGTTTATGTCAATGCATAGACTCAATTGAATGTAATTGTAAAAATACCTGTTTGACAGAAGACCATCAGTCAGAGTTTGAGAAATACTTGTTACAATGTTCCACTTCCCAACACATGGTATGTGACAGCAAGAATAAGGATACGAAATTAGGAAATTCGAAAGCAAAACAGCTGAGAGACAATTTGTTACAGTACAGGAAACAGCTAATAGGAAATGTTGTCCACAAACAATTACTAACAGGCCTAGACCTGACTACTGGCTTCAGCAGAGGGTTGATCGATTCAGTTGTGGAAAGTGCTAAGAGTATAACAAGCTTAGAATCACTTCTCAAGAACTTTTCTTTCTTTGAAAGGAACCATGCAGAGTATGTGTGGCAGTGTCTGTGTGAAATCAGTGATAACAGCAGTGATGAGCATGATGGATCAATCAGTTGTTCTGAAGACAGTGACAGTGAAGTACATTCCGCTTCAAGACATAGGCAATTACAGCTTTTCCCAGAAAGTTCTGATGATAGCGATTGAGTAAAATATGAAAGTATGAACTACTCGGGCATGGACAATTCCCATGGAAACTGAAAGATCGTTTTTTGGTCGCATTGGTATTTGGTCGATTAATTTGATTGTACAATGGGTCTCATGTATACAAATTTCATGTCAATTTAAGTGATAATAATTATTAGAGCATTTTCACTTAACAAGGTATCCTATGCTAATGAGTTTGAAAAAATGCTAATAAGAATTGCAGACAAAAAGGCAAGTTTGATCAGCTTATTATCGTAAACATTTTAGTTTTTGTTGGAAGCGCTGTTTGATAAAATGTTTGTTATAGTACCTTACTACTTTGATGAGTCTTGATTATTTGTGCTTGTTGTGCACCATAGTGAAAATACCTACATGCAATGCTCATTAACAGAGTTATTCTGGTCCTTTAGCATTTTTTAGAACTCATTAGCATAAATACAGCTTGTTATTTGAAAACACTCTGTTATGTGATTGTGTGCATATGTTGTATTTAAAGCATACACATATTTTGTTTATAATTATTTATAAGGCAAAACTCCATGACAACATGTTAAATTTAATTTTAATCATTCCAGTAAATAAACAAGTTAACAAGCTATAATGTGTAACAGAACTTATCAAGCTTGTTTAATTAATGTTTGTGGATTAGATAATTTAAATTATCTACCATACAACTGTTTGTTGACACAGCTCATACTGGTGCATACTTAGTCTAGTTCTCATATTATATAACTTTTATGTCATTTTACCATATATAGGCAATAGTCAACATTTGCATTGAGCCTTATGTAATTGCCCTATTTCATTATGACGTCACATCAAAACAAATCTATTGTTTCAACGCTAAGAATCATGGTCGCTAGAGAGGATACAGCATGTTTAATTCAATTAAAAATAGGCTAAAAATCTATTTGTAATAAAAGAACAAAATATACGTTCAAGTGCAAAGCAAAATGTACTAGAGGAAAGCTATTTAGCCTGAATTAGGTCTGTTCTTATTTATGTAAACAAACCATGACGTCATAGTGAAATAGGGCAATTAACTCATGTATCCCTTAAATTTTATAAATATGTGAATTTCCAAACTTCTTAGTGGAGTGAATTAGCCATACTCTAAGCTTATCCATATCCAGCTTATCCAGGATGCTATGCTCCATGCAAGGGAATGATGCATGTGCTCTCCCTGGGACTTTACTGAATGGCTTGATTGGTAGCAAATGCTCAACCAAACGTCCAACATCTTCTTCAGTTGATAGTCTTGTATGACTCCCAGATGGCCTTTTGACCTTTGTCATGCTGTCAAATTTCTGCACAATGCATTCAGATGTCTCAATGCTTCGGCTCACTCTGGTTATGGTGCGATCAGTTATTTCCCCTCGATAGCTGTGACAGTCATCCTTGAAGTATTTGTTATCATGCTCAATGTCTAAGTCCATAGGGTGGTTTGTATCAATCTGGCCTTTGTGATTCACAAATCTATTCCATGTTAAGGAATGTGCCAATCTTGGACTTAATAGACAGTTGACTTGACACTGTAATTCTAAGAGGGCTATTGCATACTTGGGACAGTTGGAAACCTTACAATATAAGCAGAAATACTTATACAATCTAACAACTCTAGCACCATCCCCAAGCTTTATTGCATCATTGTGGTTAAGACGAAGTAAGAGGAGCACAAGGAGTTGAGTAGTGTAGTTGTGAAGGTGATCTATCTTCTCTGTAGTACTGGTTGTGATATAGGAGTGTAGGTTGTAATGCCATGGACTTTCATCTCGTGGTTTTGCAGGGATTTTGGCTGCACATATGTCTTACCACATTCTCTACACTTCAAATCATTTTTGACAACATTGACTTCTGGGATGTGATTAATGACATGCTCTTGAATGAACGTGGTGACAGTAGTGATGACATATTCATTTTTTAGCAACGACATCATTTGCCAAACCTTGATATTGATTCTGTGTAGGCTCATCATTTATGGATTTCATTTGAAAGTGATGTAATGCTCCTGTTATAAGATATGCATCTGTTACCTAATAGAAATAAGTGTAAGAGAGTTTTGACTTTTTGAAGGTGATAATATACTATAGACTGAATTGATTGAATGTTATTATGAAGTCTTTGTGAAATGAAATTATTACAAGTGTAGGGGGAGTAGTTTGTGAAGATATATTGACAAATATGTTAAATTTGATGTATGTCTTGTTCTGGTGAAATTAGATGTTTGATTTTTTTAACGTGATTAGCTCAGAACAATTATAATGATCAAATGTTTATAAAATAACAAAGTCATTTGAGCAACATTCAGGTAATGTACAGTTAATTTAAATTACCATTACAAATACCATGATATCTGTCATCATTAAAAAATGAAAATTGACCAAGGCTTACTTTGTCTATAAATTCACTTGCAGCATAGTATCTACTATGAGGATCATTGGAAACACTCCTAGCAACAATCGCATTTCTCATGGCAAACAGTGTACCAGCATCTCGTGCAGAGGAAGTATTATAGAGGTTGTACCAAATAACCTGCAAAATTTATAGAAATTTACACTTATCACATTGCTAATGAGCACTTAGATAATATATTTAGTGATTACAGAATATGAAATTATGTATAAGGCAAATATTTAGTTTTTATTTTGCATTTAACAAGATAGTTCTAACTGTAAATACACACATGCAGTTGCAAATTATCTAATTATGTGACTTGATGCTTGCAAATGTATTCAGTAGAGTACACAATTATTGTAAATAAATTGAGATTTCTGTTTGACATCCCATTATATAAATTGATTTCAAAAAATAATAATTAGATATTTGAATACATTGTGTGCTATGATGTTTCTGCAAGTAAGTGCATTATACAATTATTATTATATACATTCAACCATTCCATTTGAGTATGAAAGTCTTCCAGTTTAGGTATTAGTCCTTCAAGTCTTTGAGTCGGTGTCCTACCATCTTGCATTGCAGCTTGAGCTCCTTTGTGTCTTTCAAATGAAAGATAATCCCCTCCACTTAGAATCTTAACAGGTTCTGTTTGGCCATCATCAGAATCATCATGATTTGGAACATATGGATGCAGATGCTGCAAGATGTCAATCATATCCTCTTCGTATTGTTCATTCTTGTTTAGGACACCAAGATAAACCTGAAAGTTGATCACAAAAAGCATACAATTTACACATGGTATATGATATCCCATTTAAATTCAATCAGCTCATTTTCAGTTTTGTATATAAGTTTCACATGTGCTGCACAAAAAAAGGTACCTTCTATATTGCTATAAAGTGCATGCATCCATTAACTCTGGTTGCTTGTATTTTATACTGTTTAATAATTACTACATTAAATAATTATTGTGCAGTCATGCAATCATCTATTAACAACCATATTCTAAATTAACACCTTTTTTGTTTTTTGTTTTGTCTGATCCATATATTCATGATTTATTCTTGCAGGACGGAATTCTTTAAACCACTTCAACGCAGGTATAGCACTCCATTTATGTCCCACCAGAATAACAAACTCATCAATCATCGCTTGGTGTTCATCTGCACTAGGCAAGAAAGTTGTCAATGGCTCTTTGGTGATGTCTTTTATTTGACTATCACTTGGCAAATGATTGGCAGAGACACGGTTTTCAAATGCAAGCAAATGGTACAGGTGGTTATCCTTATCTCTATTGTTCATTGTCATTTGCCTTGCATTGCACCTGATATCCACATTATCACAAGTGAAAGAATAGCCCGGATGCATGTTTTCTCGGTGCTCTTGTAATGTGACTTCCAACTCCTTAAGCGCATCAGTATCATTGGACAGAATATGGTGAGTCTGTTGGGAAATGAGATCCTTCTCTTTAAGTACGTCTTCCTCTACTTGCTTCTTCCATTCTTTGATGGTTTGATCGAATTTGGCACCAAACTTTTCAAACATACCATTAGTGGCACTGTATCCCATACAGTTGTGCAGAGGAGCAAGCCTTTTGAAGGCTACTTTCTTAAGGCCCCCTTTCTTCATTATGACAGACTTTATTTTTCTTACACCATCCAAGTTTTCGTTAAATACTGATAGCAGCTGACATCCAGCATCAATCATAGCAGGAAGTATTACAGAATTTTTTTTGTAGATATTTCTTGAATGGGAGGGGTTGTTGACTGATGCTGACAGAAAATGATGGAATCTTGGGCACCTTCAAATTCAAATTTATTAACAATTTAGTACAATACACATGTTAACCAGTATTCAGGCAGGGAGAAGTGACTTATTTGCGATTGACTTCCACTATGTGTATGATTCAATTGTTCAAAAGGCGTTTACTGTAAATAAACAAATCAATATTTTAAACCTTCTGGGTACATTATTTCGATTTCGGTTCGATTTTATTATTGATTACATTGTGTATAATATGTAAATATTGATTTATACTTTTGAATATTTCACTGGGTTAATTAGGATAAAGCAATATTACGAAACTATTTTGATTAATCGAAGAGATATGTAAGTTTGTGCAGAAGCATTACCTTGAAAGTAATTCATCGCTGATCGCACTCCGCGTTAATTTCTTCAGGCTTTCCTTATCTTGACATCTCAAAATTGACGGATTGTCTAATTTAGATAACTCAACGAGTTCACCAGTAATCACTTTTGCCGTTTCTTCAAATACAATATCGCTCATCTTGTGGCACTTCAGTATCGCTCTTATGAAACTTTTCGTATTACCAAAAGCCAGTTGGTTTACAATGCTTGTGTGTTCTTCGGGAATGACAATTCTTCTTGGTGGGCTCTTTGGAAATTGTACGATAACCTGAGAAAGAGAGAATTGCAAATAATCATTTAACTTAACTTATGGCAGCGTGCACAATAAAATCAGGTACAACATGTTTTCGACGATTTTGGATATGGATGGGTGTTTTGTTTTCGTCTGGATCGACAAGAACGAACATTGGAATATCTCGACCCTTTCTAGATCTGCTTCGAAGTAGATCTAGAAAGGGTCGAGATATTCCAATGTACGTTCTTGTCGATCCAGACGAAAACAAAACACCCATCCATATCCAAAATCGTCGAATACTAGAGCATACATTTGCCGCTGTACTAGTTGACCGCCTTAATATATCACGTGAACAATCAAAACATCCGGTTTCTGCATGTATATATTTTGAGATTTACCTGTGTCAAAGTGCTTTCTTCTGCATTGTCTAAGTAGGTACAATCATCTATTTGGGTTGCTACATCTCTTGTTTTCGGCAAAGGGTTCGAAGACAGAGCCCTTTTACACGACGGTTTTCCCTCATCATCGTCATCAGTCATAAGTCTTTTGATCGATGATCTTTCGCTGCAGCTGCTGATCATGGTTTGCATTGATGTGGACAGTTTCGATCTCACTTCATGTATTTTCTTTACCAGAGATTCATTTTTTTCGGTACAACTTCTACACAAAACATTTGTAGCACCGCTGTACGCACGTTTTGCAGGCTCATTTATTCACATGTTATGATCGTGTAGTCTCGCACGTAGGAGATCGATTAGTGCCAAAAATGACTTGTAAGTACAATTTATCCTTCGCTTTCATTACAAAAGAAGTTATAATTAGTTAATCTATTAATATCTTGTTATAGCGAATCGCTAGTATTGCCAAGTCAGCTTGTAAATGATGAAGAAACTTGTAGAGTTGTGTAATAAAGTGAATGTGAAGTAATGGCACTGTGAGTGAGTCAATCAATTTCCTACATCATTCGAAGTCATTTTTGTCTCTCTTGAAGTGTAGGTACATATTCTTTGGTCCATCTGGTCCAGAATTCATTTGCTAACAAATGTACATGTTTCCATCTGGCTTTGTACTTATCAATTTCTTGGACATCTTCGGTCGGTAAGCATGAATTCTTTCTCAGTAACAGGATGTGACTCGGGGTTAAGGCTTGAAAGTCGTTAGGGTCGCTTGAAACCTTTGTAATCGGTCTGTCGTTAATAATCTTCTCCACTTCTGTTAGGAATGTTCGAAGAGATTCGTCATTCAAAAGACGTTCTCCTATCATAGAGTGTAGTATTCTTATCACTGATCGTATGAGACGTTCCCATACACCTCCTTGATGGCTCGCAGCTGGGGGATTGAAGATCCATTCAACTCCTCTCTGATTCAACTTAGTCTTGATCTCTTCTTGGTTCCAAGTCTTTAAGGCTTTGGCAACATCTAGCTCGGCTCCTCTGAAATTGGTACCGTTGTCACTGTACATAACTCTTGGAGGTCCTCGTCTGCTTACAAATCGTAGAACCGCGTTGATGAAACTGTCTGTAGATAAGTCTTGGGCAACTTCAATGTGTACTGCGCGGTATCTCAAGCAAGTAAATATACAACCGTAGCGTTTGCACAGAGCTGGGTTCTTCTTCGAAGATCTTGTCTCGGGACCCATCTTGACATACAATGGCCCAAAATAGTCGATGCCTACCGCTGCAAATGGATAAATAAGTCCATGTCCGTCGGATGATATTCGAATGGCTGGCAAGGGGGCTGTAATCTGTTCTTGAAGCTTTGCGTTTTGCCGTTTGCATACTTGACATCTGTTTAGAACTCTTCTGACTGACGACAATCCGTTCACGATCCAGTATTCTTGACGAAGCTCTGCCAGGACTTGGTTACTTCCAACATGTCCATTCATTCGATGGTAATGCTGTATTATCAACTCTGTCACTCGATGTTTCGCGGGCAAAATTATAGGATGCTTTACATCATAAGCTAGTTGTGAACGATTCAAACGTCCTACACGAATGAGTCCTTCTTCCGAGAACGGCTTGAGCTTGGCAAGGCTTTCTTTGCTGCTGTCTACTTTCAAATTTGCTTTGTCGGTTGGTTGAGGTGACTGACTTGAAAAGGATTGATTCTGTACAAACGTGACGATCCTTTTTTCTGCTTCTTTGACTTCTGCAACTGACAAAGTTTCACGACTGGGTAAGTCTTTGCTCCATTTCTTTCCAGATTTGATATCCGGCCAGATCTGCTTGAGTCTGCGAACACCTTTGATAAGCCATGCTACCACTCTTCTTAATCTTTCCCACGTAGAATATCTTTGAATGAGGTCATTCCAGAAATCTGCTTTGATGATGGTAGTTCCAACAGCTACGCTTTCTTCTGTTGTGGTTTCATCGTCGTTACTGTCCAACTCTGGCGGTTGTGGAGGCCATTCTTCTTCATCGTTCCATAAGAATTCAGGGCCGTCTCTCCACTTCTTCAGCTTATCAGTTTCGGAGGCCTTGATACCTCGTGATGCGTAATCTGCTGGGTTAATTTCTGATCTGACGTGACGCCATTGACTGGGATCGGACGCTTCTCGTATAATGGCAATTCGGTTGGCAACAAAGGTTGGGAATCTTTTCATTGCATTTGCGATGTACCTCAGAACGATGATTGAGTCTGTCCAATAGGTAACGCTGTCAATCTTTAACCTTCCCTCTAATGCCTTGATGATTGTGTTATTCATGCGAATTAACAGCGTTGCAGCTGTCAACTCTAACTTGGGTACGGTAGTCGCTGCTTTCAGAGGTCTGACGCGAGACTTTCCTAAAACAAATGCACAATGGATTTCTCCTGTTTCATTGGTGAGACGTAGATACGACACTGCTCCATAACCATGCTCTTGCGATGCGTCAGAAAAATGGTGTAATTCTGCTCGGGTTACAGTGCCAAAGTCTTTAGGCTTGTAACAGCGTGGGATTCCGAAGTCTGTCAAATTGACAAGTCCTTCTTTCCATTCCTTCCAACGTAGAAGTAAATCTTTGGGAAGATCATCATCCCAATTGTACTTTATTCTACACAGCTCTTGGTTGATCTCTCTACCGGGCAATATCAAGGGACTTGCGAATCCTAATGGGTCATATACCGTTGCGATTGATGACAAGACGCCTCTACGATTTTCGGGGTGTTCCCTTCTGCTAACTATCATGCTGAACGTGTCTTTCTCAACATCCCAATTGATTCCAAGAGCTATATCTATCGGTAGACTTTCAGACTTCAGATCTAAGTGCTTTACTGTCGGTGCGCGTTCTTCTGCTGGGAATGCTTCTAGTACGTCGCGATGATTTGACATCCATTTTGTTAATTGAAATCCTCCTCTGGCTAGTAAACTTTGTAGCTGCTTGCTTACATCTATAGCTCGATCAGCATCGGCAAACGACTTTAACAGATCGTCTACGTAGAAGTCTCTCATTGCTGCGTCAGTTACTTCTGGTGAGAACTCGTGTTGATTATCGGTAGCTGTTCTTCTTAAAGCATATCCTGCAACACTTGGGGATGAGGTCGCTCCGAATATATGAACCAACATCTGATGTGTCTTTGGATCTTTCGTTGTATCTCCATCTGGCCACCACAAATAGCAAAGTGCTCCTCGATCTTCTGGTGCTACGTAGACCTGGTGGAACATCCTCTTTACATCAGCTGCCACTGCTACGTCGTCGACTCTAAATCTCAAAATTACTCCAATAAGTGGGCTTGTGTTTTCTGGACCCTTTAGCAAGTTGTCATTCAAGGACGTACCTCCACTCTTTGCTGCACAATCAAATACTACTCTTGGTTCTTCAGGCTTTCTTGGATGCCACACTGCGTGATGTGGGAGATACCAAAGGGGTTTCAAAATTGCAAGTTCTTCATCTGTCACCTGTCGTGAAGATCCTTCAGTTTCGTATTTCTGCATAACTTGGCTGTATTTGTGTCTGAAATTCTCATCTTTGTCCATCCTCTTCTTCAACCACTGAAGTCTTCTTTCAGCTGTGAGCTTACTGTTGGGAAGACTTGGGGAATCTTCACGAAACGGAAGTTTAAGCTGATAATGTCCATTGACCAAGCGAACTGACTTATCCATCTTCTCTTTCGCCTTTCGATCTTCGAACGACATGACATCTTGATCATCATTACCGGTGTCTTGAAATTCTTCATTGTACATACGCTCTAGTTTCATGTTCAAGTCATCATCATGTTCTGGTTCCAAGCAAGTGTGGCTCACCAGAACACCGCTTTCCGTGGATGCTTCGATGGGTCCATAAACTGTCCATCCTAGTAACGTCTTTACTGCAAAGGGCTCTCCTTTCTTTCCCACTCTCTTCTCGAGCTCTATATCAATGATGTCTGGGCGGTCATTGCCTATGAGTATAGTTACGTCTTTCTGTTCGGCTTCAGGCAGCTTAATATCGCTGAGGTCGGACCATCTCGTTATCTCTTCGTTCGTCGCCACGTGCTTTGGTGAGATAGGAAGACTTTTTGTAGTCACAACGTTCTCTAAATGAAACTTTGCATCTCCGTTTAGGGATTCTATATTAAGTCCTACTTCAAAGCATGACATGGTTTTTTGACCGCTGACTGTGGATAACGTGTAGCTCGCAGGCTTTAGGTTCTTTACATCAAGCTCCTTCACCAAACTTTCCAAGCAGAGTGTCGTGTCGGATCCGCTATCGAAGAATGCATAAGTAGTGACTGTCGTACTGCCGTTAGGGCTGCTAACTTTCACTGGCAATACCTTGAAACAAACTCTTGGCTTAGCTTTGATTGCATTTACTGTACCAGGTATCTCTGGCCTTGTGGTCGTAGCGCCATTCCGAACAACAGGAGTGCTATTAGAATTTGTTGCTGTTGTTTGATTGGTCTGGACGTTTCTTGCATTCGCGTTCCCAGTTTGCTTTGATGAACTGTTCGACTTACTACTCAGGCTACTCTCGTTTTCTGTATGTAGCAATTGATGGTGATCCTTGCCGCATCCAGAAACTCTGCAAGTGAATCCTTTCGTACACGATCTTGAGTAGTGTCCTTCTTCTAAACAAAGTCTGCACAGGTTACGTTGTTTAACAAGCTTAAGACGATCTTCTAGCGACGAGTTCTTGAAGCCCAAACATCGCCAGATTCTGTGTGGTCCAGAACACTGTGGACATTTCGCAGATTCTGTTGATTTCTCTTGATCACGTTGGTTTCGATCATTACTGACTGTCAGAGTAGTGATTCTTTGTCGGATTTCTTCCTTGTCATGCCTTTTTTCCTTTCGATCTTTGTCTGTTGTTGCTGTTGCACTTGTCTTTAGTTCAAATCCGTACCTATTGTTGATTCTTTCTGCTACTTTTCGTATGAAATCAACAAAGTCCTTGTAGTCAACTTTACCTTTGTCTTTGATCAAATCACCTGCTCTGTCGGCCCATCTCCGTTTCAGGCTATCATCTGGAAGCTTCTTCATCAGCAGAACGATCATGTCTTCATTGTTTAATCGATTTGCATAGTTAAGTCCCATGTTTTCAGTAGTATGGGAAATAGGGGTCCGGCAACCGGTGGATCAGTGGATCATGGATCCACCGTGACAATGGCGTTATAAATCTAACAGTCATAACGTGACGTCGTCAGCCAATCACATACTGTATTACAGGGAACCAATCAGAAGCCGCCGT
Source organism: Diadumene lineata (assembly GCA_918843875.1). Lineage (NCBI taxonomy): Eukaryota > Metazoa > Cnidaria > Anthozoa > Actiniaria > Diadumenidae > Diadumene > Diadumene lineata. The sequence goes on from OU974069.1 coordinate 3,504,029, forward strand.
CTTTCGAAAGTGACGTCATTGGTCAAGCTGCTTTTTTTAAGATGGAAAAATATTTTTCAGGACAAAAGCGCAGCATAGTCAAGCGGCTAAATTATTCAAAATCAAAACATTTGGTGTTTCATTTGTTGAGGTGATATCTACATCTTGGTTACAGTTTATTTCACATTTTCTCCTCGATAGGTTCTAATACGAAAATGAATACATTTCACAATAAAAAAAACGAACAAATATTGTTATAATTAAAGTAAACTCATTTGCAATTCATATTCAATCTTCATAAACTAGGATTTTGTCTAGCGCAATTTATTAACTACATAGAATTGTACATTCATACAAAGTCATCCACTTTAAAAGTAATTTGGAACCATCGGTAAATGCAAACCTTTCTCTTTTAAATTGAAATAATTTAATGGGAGTAATTTATTCAAAATCAGAAGATTTTGGTTTGTTTGTTCAGGTGCTATCGAAACGCAAATTTGTTAATCCGTTTGAAGGAAATTTTTTTAGGTTAAAAAAAAAACAAATTAATAACGTAGAGGCAGCTCTGGTTAACATAATGTTTAATTGTTTAATACACTCCGGGATAAGTTACACCTGAGTATCTTTATTCCACATAACGATATATTTATCAATTCTGAGCAAATGTTTTTATAACTGTCATTCCATGGCATCATCAGAGTCTTCATAAGCATTTTGGAGGTACTGTGCAATCAGATCATCCAAAAGATATTTTCTTTGGCGAACTGCAAGTTTTGTGGCCTCAAGCCAATCATAATCGCCATTCGCAAACAATTCCTGTCTTGTATTCATGATTTTCTTGAAGTTTGGGTCCTTCCTCATCAAGTGCATCCATTTCAGTCTGCCAACTAGTAAATTCTGAAGCTCCTTTCTGATGGCTGTAACGATTGTCTCGTTAGCAGTCTCCACAGCTTGTACCTCTGGTACTCAATTGTGCACTTGTGCTTCAATCATTTCTTGTCGTCTCTCTTCGAGGTGGTCAGTAGCTTGGCCCATAAGGACTTGCCAGCACCATGGAAGCTCGGAGTCCTGGGTGGATTCTTCACCAGAGTCATATTCACTTTCAGAACTTTCACTATAGCTACCACCATCTATTTCAGCATCCTCAGAACTGTGAACACTACCAAGTTCCTGCTCATCATAGCTATTAGCACCATATTCAGTATTGTAATTCATTTTACACGAACGGTTCTCCAAATGGCGTCTCAAATTAAATGGTCGTGAAAATACTTTGCCGCAATGTTGACACTGCTTTGAGCTAGACATGTGCGCACTATCACAACCAATCGTTAAGTGAGCAAGATGAGCAGATGAACAATTTAAAAAGAGCAAAGCAAAATAACACAGGAGTTGCACATTAATGCGACTCACACGTTCATTTCATAAATTTTAAGCTGTGCAACCGAAAGAATAGGTAATTGACTAATTCATCGTGCGAGTCGCATGAGTCGCGTTTAAGAGCAACGCAAAATAACACAGGAGCAGCACTTTAATGCGACTCACACGTTCATTTCATAAATTTTAAGTTGTGCAACCGAAAGAATAGGTAATTGACTAATTCATCGTGCGAGTCGCATGAGTCGCGTTTAAGAGCAACGCAAAATAACACAGGAGTAGCACTTTAATGCGACTCATACGTTCATTTCATAAATTTTAAGTTGTGCAATCGAAAGAATAGGTAATTGACTAATTCATCGTGCGAGTCGCATGAGTCGCGTTTAAGAGCAACGCAAAATAACACAGGAGCAGCACTTTAATGCGACTCACACGTTCATTTCATAAATTTTAAGTTGTGCAATCGAAAGAATAGGTAATTGACTAATTCCTCGTGCGAGTCGCATGAGTCGCGTTTAAGAGCAACGCAAAATAACACAATGAACGTGTGAGTCGCATTAAAGTGCTGTTCCTGTGTTATTTTGCGTTGCTCTTAAACGCGACTCATGCCACTCGCACGATGAATTAGTCAATTACCTATTCTTTCGATTGCACAACTTAAAATTTATGAAATGAACGTGTGAGTCGCATTAAAGTGCTGTTCCTGTGTTATTTTGCGTTGCTCTTAAACGCGACTCATGCGACTCGCACGAGGAATTAGTCAATTACCTATTCTTTCGATTGCACAACTTAAAATTTATGAAATGAACGTGTGAGTCGCATTAAAGTGCTGCTCCTGTGTTATTTTGCGTTGCTCTTAAACGCGACTCATGCGACTCGCACGATGAATTAGTCAATTACCTATTCTTTCGGTTGCACAGCTTAAAATTTATGAAATGAACGTGTGAGTCGCATTAAAGTGCTGCTCCTGTGTTATTTTGCGTTGCTCTTAAACGCGACTCATGCGACTCGCACGATGAATTAGTGAATTACCTATTCTTTCGATTGCACAACTTAAAATTTATGAAATGAACGTGTGAGTCGCATTAAAGTGCTGCTCCTGTGTTATTTTGCGTTGCTCTTAAACGCGACTCATGCGACTCGCACGATGAATTAGTCAATTACCTATTCTTTCGGTTGCACAACTTAAAATTTATGAAATGAACGTGTGAGTCGCATTAAAGTGCTGCTCCTGTGTTATTTTGCGTTGCTCTTAAACGCGACTCATGCGACTCGCACGATGAATTAGTCAATTACCTATTCTTTCGGTTGCACAGCTTAAAATTTATGAAATGAACGTGTGAGTCGCATTAATGTGCAACTCCTGTGTTATTTTGCTTTGCTCTTTTTAAATTGTTCATCTGCTCATCTTGCTCACTTAACGATTGGTTGTGATAGTGTGCACATGTCTAGCTCAAAGCAGTGTCAACATTGCGGCAAAGTATTTTCACGACCATTTAATTTGAGACGCCATTTGGAGAACCGTTCGTGTAAAATGAATTACAATACTGAATATGGTGCTAATAGCTATGATGAGCAGGAACTTGGTAGTGTTCACAGTTCTGAGGATGCTGAAATAGATGGTGGTAGCTATAGTGAAAGTTCTGAAAGTGAATATGACTCTGGTGAAGAATCCACCCAGGACTCCGAGCTTCCATGGTGCTGGCAAGTCCTTATGGGCCAAGCTACTGACCACCTCGAAGAGAGACGACAAGAAATGATTGAAGCACAAGTGCACAATTGAGTACCAGAGGTACAAGCTGTGGAGACTGCTAACGAGACAATCGTTACAGCCATCAGAAAGGAGCTTCAGAATTTACTAGTTGGCAGACTGAAATGGATGCACTTGATGAGGAAGGACCCAAACTTCAAGAAAATCATGAATACAAGACAGGAATTGTTTGCGAATGGCGATTATGATTGGCTTGAGGCCACAAAACTTGCAGTTCGCCAAAGAAAATATCTTTTGGATGATCTGATTGCACAGTACCTCCAAAATGCTTATGAAGACTCTGATGATGCCATGGAATGACAGTTATAAAAACATTTGCTCAGAATTGATAAATATATCGTTATGTGGAATAAAGATACTCAGGTGTAACTTATCCCGGAGTGTATTAAACAATTAAACATTATGTTAACCAGAGCTGCCTCTACGTTATTAATTTGTTTTTTTTTAACCTAAAAAAATTTCTTTCAAACGGATTAACAAATTTGCGTTTCGATAGCACCTGAACAAACAAACCAAAATCTTCTGACTTTGAATAAATTACTCCCATTAAATTATTTCAATTTAAAAGAGAAAGGTTTGCATTTACCGATGGTTCCAAATTACTTTTAAAGTGGATGACTTTGTATGAATGTACAATTCTATGTAGTTAATAAATTGCGCTAGACAAAATCCTAGTTTATGAAGATTGAATATGAATTGCAAATGAGTTTACTTTAATTATAACAATATTTGTTCGTTTTTTTTATTGTGAAATGTATTCATTTTCGTATTAGAACCTATCGAGGAGAAAATGTGAAATAAACTGTAACCAAGATGTAGATATCACCTCAACAAATGAAACACCAAATGTTTTGATTTTGAATAATTTAGCCGCTTGACTATGCTGCGCTTTTGTCCTGAAAAATATTTTTCCATCTTAAAAAAAGCAGCTTGACCAATGACGTCACTTTCGAAAGACGGCGGCTTCTGATTGGTTCCCTGTAATACAGTATGTGATTGGCTGACGACGTCACGTTATGACTGTTAGATTTATAACGCCATTGTCACGGTGGATCCATGATCCACTGATCCACCGGTTGCCGGACCCCTATTTCCCATACTACTGTTTTCTAGGACTCTTCTTGCGTCTTCTAGTCGTCTTGCAAAGTCCATCAGACTAACTGCATCAGCTTTCTTGATCTGGATTTCTTTCAGTCTCTTGATGTGCGCTTCTGCTATCATATGTGGTTGTCCAAAGTTCTCCAATAACGTTTTACGCGCTTCATTGTATCTTCTACCGACTGGTAAATTTACACAGCTCTTGATGGTGTCCTTTGCCTTTCCGACGCATTGTGAAATTAGATGTGTGAGTCTCTGAGAATCGTCAGATACTTGACTTTCGATGTTATCTTTAAAGGTTGTCATGAATTCAGTGTATTCAAGTGGATCGCCGCTAAACTTCACAAGTTCTATCTTTGGGAGCGTAGGTCCTTGTCTTATCGCTTGCGCTATGGTTGTCCAAGCATCAATTGAATGCTGCTGAGATGAACACACTCGGTCCCTAATGTTCGAGTTATAGAACGTCGGATGACCTTGTGGCCAGGTTTCTGTGTTCATCGGGGGTGACTGGGTTGGGTCACCGTTCCCTCTACTTAATGGGGTAGACTGAACTGGACCTGGGACTGCTCTGCTCTTCTTGGTCGACTGTTCTGGGTTCCACGCACTACTTAACGGGGTAAGATGAACTGGATCTGCGGGGGCTGCACTCTTCTGAGTCAGCTGCTCTGGGCACCACGCACTACTTGACGGGGTAAACTGAACTGGATCTGCGGGGGCTGCACTCTTCTGGGTCAGCTGCTCTGGGTACCACGCACTGCTTGACGGGGTAAACTGAACTGGGTCTGCAGGGGCTGCACTCTCCTGTGTCAGCTGCTCTGGGTACCACGTACTACTTGACGGGGTAAAGTGAACTGTATCTGCAGGGGCTGCACTCTTCTGGGTCAGCTGCTCTGTGTACCACGCACTACTTGACGGGGTAAACTGAACTGAATTCGGGTCTGCTGTACTCCTTTGGGTTGGTGTCTTCCAGTACCACGCACTACTTAACGGGGTAGACTGAGCTGGATTTAAGTTTACCGACATGACTGGCGACTGAGCTGGGTCACGTGCTACTGACACGACTGACGACTGAACTGTGTCACGTGCTACTGACATGACTGACAACTGAGCTGGGTCACGTGTTACTGACATGACTGACGACTGTCCTGGGTCCTGTGTTACTGACATGACTGACGACTGAACTGGGTCACGCGCTACTGACATGACTGACGACTGAACTGGGTCACGCGCTACTGACATGACTGACGACTGAACTGGGTCACGCGCTACTGACATGACTGACGACTGAACTGTGTCACGCGCTACTGACATGACTGACGACTGAACTGTGTCACGCGCTACTGACATGACTGACGACTGAACTGGGTCACGCGCTACTGACATGACTGACGACTGAGCTGGGTCACGTGTTCCTGAACTCAGTAAAACATATTGGACTGATGTTAAGTCATCAAATTGATTTTCTTTGGGCAACTCTAAGCTTTCTTCGATTAAAAGATCAATAGTTGCTTGTTTCAATTTAGTTTCTGCATCTAACAGCTCAATTTTTCTACTGAGTTCAGCTTTTCCTTTTTCTATTTCTTCCATTTGACGATCAATTTCTTGTCTTTCCTTTAAAGCTATCACTTGGAGTTTTGCTTCCTCTAGCTTTCTTCTTTCTCTAACACTAGTTCTACTCGAGCTTCGAGATATGACTGAGGCGGCTCTCTTAGATGTTATATTTAGCTTACGCATGTATTCATTGAACATTATTTCAAGTTGGAATTTCAAGTCTCTTTGATTTTGATAACTATCTATCATCAACTCCTTTTTCTCTTCATCTACTTCTAAGTCCATGCATACTTCATGAAATTCAATAAAGTTTTTAAATGTCTCATTATACCTTCTTATCATGTCTTGAAGTTCGTCTCTGTCAATCGTTTCACAATCGAGTAGTTCTTGTATTCTTTTCCCGGTTCGTCTCAAAATTCCAAGGCATCCTGATCTCTTACGTCTTGTATCGATTAACTTCTCAGCTTCTACTTCTTCTTCGCATAATCTTCTGTTGAATTCTTTTCTTCTAGTCTCCATTTCGACGAGGAAATGACTTCGAATGATGTAGGAAATTGTTAACTAGGTTTTGGTGGGGGGAGGGAATGTAGCACCGCTGTACGCACGTTTTGCAGGCTCATTTAGTCACATGTTATGATCGTGTAGTCTCGCACGTAGGAGATCGATTAGTGCCAAAAATGACTTGTAAGTACAATTTATCCTTCGCTTTCATTACAAAAGAAGTTATAATTAGTTAATCTATTAATATCTTGTTATAGCGAATCGCTAGTATTGCCAAGTCAGCTTGTAAATGATGAAGAAACTTGTAGAGTTGTGTAATAAAGTGAATGTGAAGTAATGGCACTGTGAGTGAGTCAATCAATTTCCTACAACATTTGTAAAAAGGTCGTCCTGTCCAAAAACAGTTCCAGTGAGAAGTTCAAGGTTTTGGCAAGCCTTACTTTTTTGTCCGGACGACACAAGTCTACGCCTATAATATGTGTTGACGACTTCTTGCAGACATATAAAGCAAACTCGTTCTTGATACTCATCACAATTTTTCGGAGTTGTTGTCATATTTCGTAAAACGAAGGACGAACAACGCCGTCATAAATAAAGTGCCGATCGAGGATAAAATGCTTGAAGACGTTGAAATATAGACGCGCAATCATTTTTTCGCCAACAACTCATGTCACGCATGTTTTAAAATCTATCTGCGCGCTCACTTGGCGGGAAACGCAAATGGAAATCCTGCAAGTTGTACAAGTCGACCTCTTCTGACTAGATTCTGTCCGAGCTTGGATAGTCGGGTCTCAGCGCAATATCCGCGCGCCCGTTTGTTGGGCTTCCTGTGTTTTTAGCGCGCTGAATTTAATGAAATTAAAATAAATTCATTATGGACCATAAATCCTCTCCAAAATTCCCTGTGAATATCAGAGAGGTCGACTTGAGCAAGTCTATAGAAAGTTGTGCAATAAAGAAATTGTCTACGACCACACCAACTGGAAAACACCGGTTCTCGTCCGATCAACGAAGTTAAACCAGTTAGGGCTGGGTTAGTACTTGGACAGGTGACTGACTGGGAATCCCTAGTGTTGTAGACTGAATATTTTAATGTTTTTTTAGCCGCTATCCTTGTTTTTAAGAAAGACTTTGTAAAAGTTGATTGAATAAATATTGAAATTTCATTTTTTTCATTCTGTAGAGCGAGAACGTTTTATCATTGTATCCATCATTATCATTATTTGCAAAATGTGTTAGTTTTAATCCTGCACCGGTCTGAATGATAGTAACTTTAAAAAAATGTCATTCATTCATTCATTCATTCATCCATTTATCAGTCAGCATGTGTATGTGTGAGAGTTTTATGTTTTTTGACATTTTTAGAAACATAAACAACATTGTCGAATCAAAGCATTTGATCACGATCTTTTGATTCATGTGTTGGCTCCTAAAGGAGCCGTTTTTTATAAGTGTTTCTTGACTGTTGCAAGCTCACTTGCTACTGGTATATTTTGTAACGGCCTTTGTTCCCTCGCCGACGGCGTGCTTAGCCAGCTCACCAGGTAAAAGCAGTCGTATAGCTGTCTGAATCTCTCTGGAAGTAATAGTTGCTTTCTTGTTGTAATGGGCTAGCCTGGAAGACTCGTTGGCAACGCGCTCAAAGATGTCATGATACCCATGGCTTTGCTGGAAATACCAGTGTCAGGATGGACTTGCTTGAGGACCTTGTAAATGTAGATTGCGTAGCTCTCTTTACGTCTAGCGAGTCGACCTTTCTTGTCTGTCTACTCCACCCTAAATGCGCACTAATTGAAACATACTGACAACCATGTTCTTCTCAAGCAATGGTAACAATAAGCCGACGATAAACAGATGAAAATACAAAGTGTTCTTTCTTACTTCTAATCGACAAACAATTACAAACGCTTTACTCCCTTCATGCCCTATTTACTCGAACACTCGGGCATCTCAATAATGCTTTTTGGGCTTGTTTTATTCCTTTTTTAAGTCAATTTCATTTTTTTTATTCTTATTTCGGATTTTAGTTTATGATTTTCGTCGTGTGTGTGTTTGTTTTAATCGTTGTTTGCAAACGGTATTAGTTGATTTTGTATTTAATTCACGCTTGTTGTTTCGTTTAGTTCTAAGTTTCTGTTTATTTATTCGTCGTAGCGTTTTTTTTATTGGAGTTTATTCCAAGCTCATATCATACACGTATTTTTGTTGTTCATTTAATATGCTTTTGTTTAGCTTTGTCAACACTTTTACATTTTTTTTTAATATCTCAGCTTAGATTTTGAAAAGAATAATAACAAAATGAATCCCAAAACTAGAAAGAAAACGAAAAAAAGAACATGAAAACAGTAGCACGAAGAAGAAAAATCATAATTAATAATAATGAAAAAAAATTGATTGAAAAAACTCCGTCAAAATCGCTTGAAATAGGCATTTTTTTCAAAGCGCGCGTAAAAAACTGAGGAGAAAAAAGACAATCAATTATTGGCGTTCTAAGAACGTTCTAATTGTGATGTCATGAATTCTACGCGCGCGCGCTCCTTTAGTTTTGCTTAAGTCAGTAGAAAAAAAAGCAATTTTTCGAGGAAAAAATAGGATTTTTTAGAAAAAAAACACGGAATAATTTCAGGAAGAAACCAGCGCAATCGTAGATGCTAAAAATAGTCTATTTTGATGTTACATTGTTGTTTTTTTCGTTGTGGAAAAGAGAAAGTTGTGCAATAAAGAAATTGTCTACGACCACACCAACTGGAAAACACCGGTTCTCGTCCGATCACCGAAGTTAAACCAGTTAGGGCTGGGTTAGTACTTGGACAGGTGACTGCCTGGGAATCCCTAGTGTTGTAGACTGAATATTTTAATGTTTTTTTAGCCGCTATCCTTGTTTTTAAGAAAGACTTTGTAAAAGCTGATTGAATAAATATTGAAATTTCATTTTTTTCGTTCTGTAGAGCGAGAACGTTTTATCATTGTATCCATCATTATCATTATTTGCAAAATGTGTTAGTTTTAATCCTGCACCGGGCTGAATGATTGTAACTTTAAAAAAATTTCATTCATTCATTCATTCATTCATTCTTTCATTGATTTATCAGTCAGCATGTGTATGTGTGAGAGTTTTATGTTTTTTGACTTTTTTAGAAACATAAACAACATTGTCGAATCAAAGCATTTGATCACGATCTTTTGATTCATGTGTTGGCTCCTAAAGGAGCCGTTTTTTATGTGTTTCTTGACTGTTGCAAGCTCACTTGCTGCTGGTATATTTTGTAAAGGACTTTGTTCCCTCGCTAACGGCGTGCTTAGCCAGCTCACCAGGTAAAAGCAGTCGTATAGCTGTCTGAATCTCTCTGGAAGTAATAGTTGATTCCTTGTTGTAATGGGCTAGCCTGGAAGACTCGTTGGCAACGCGCTCAAAGATGTCATGTTACCCATGGCTTTGCTGGAAATACCAGTGTCAGGATGGACTTGCTTGAGGACCTTGTAAATGTAGATTGCGTAGCTCTCTTTACGTCTAGCGAGTCGACCTTTCTTGTCTGTCTACTCCACCCTAAATGCGCTCTAATTGAAACATACTGACAACCATGTTCTTCTCAAGCAATGGTAACAATAAGCCGACGATAAACAGATGAAAATACAAAGTGTTCTTTCTTACTTCTAATCGACAAACAATTACAAACGCTTTACTCCCTTCATGCCCTATTTACTCGAACACTCGGGCATCTCAATAATGCTTTTTGGGCTTGTTTTATTCCTTTTTTAAGTCAATTTCATTTTTTTTATTCTTATTTCGGATTTTAGTTGATGATTTTCGTCGTGTGTGTGTTTGTTTTAATCGCTGTTTGCAAACGGTATTAGTTGATTTTGTATTTAATTCACGCTCGTTGTTTCGTTTAGTTCTAAGTTTCTGTTTATTTATTCGTCGTAGCGTTTTTTTTATTGGAGTTTATTTCAAGCTCATATCATACACGTATTTTTGTTGTTCATTTAATATGCTTTTGTTTAGCTTTGTAAACACTTTTACATTTTTTTTTAATATCTCAGCTTAGATTTTGAAAAGAATAATAACAAAATGAATCCCAAAACTAGAAAGAAAACGAAAAAAAGAACATGAAAACAGTAGCACGAAGAAGAAAAATCATAATTAATAATAATGAAAAAAAATTGATTGAAAAAACTCCGTCAAAATCGCTTGAAATAGGCATTTTTTTCAAAGCGCGCGTAAAAAACTGAGGAGAAAAAAGACAATCAATTATTGGCGTTCTAAGAACGTTCTAATTGTGATGTCATGAATTCTACGCGCCCGCGCTCCTTTAGTTTTGCGTAAGTCAGTAGAAAAAAAAGCAATTTTTCGAGGAAAAAATAGGATTTTTTAGAAAAAAAACACGGAATAATTTCAGGAAGAAACCAGCGCAATCGTAGATGCTAAAAATAGTCTATTTTGATGTTACATTGTTGTTTTTTTCGTTGTGGAAAAGAGAAAGTTGTGCAATAAAGAAATTGTCTACGACCACACCAACTGGAAAACACCGGTTCTCGTCCGATCACCGAAGTTAAACCAGTTAGGGCTGGGTTAGTACTTGGACAGGTGACTGCCTGGGAATCCCTAGTGTTGTAGACTGAATATTTTAATGTTTTTTTAGCCGCTATCCTTGTTTTTAAGAAAGACTTTGTAAAAGCTGATTGAATAAATATTGAAATTTCATTTTTTTCGTTCTGTAGAGCGAGAACGTTTTATCATTGTATCCATCATTATCATTATTTGCAAAATGTGTTAGTTTTAATCCTGCACCCGGCTGAATGATTGTAACTTTAAAAAAATTTCATTTATTCATTCATTCATTCATTCATTCATTCATTCATTCATTCTTTCATTCATTTATCAGTCAGCATGTGTATGTGTGAGAGTTTTATGTTTTTTGACTTTTTTAGAAATATAAACAACATTGTCGAATCAAAGCATTTGATCACGATCTTTTGATTCATGTGTTGGCTCCTAAAGGAGCCGTTTTTTATGTGTTTCTTGACTGTTGCAAGCTCACTTGCTGCTGGTATATTTTGTAAAGGACTTTGTTCCCTCGCTAACGGCGTGCTTAGCCAGCTCACCAGGTAAAAGCAGTCGTATAGCTGTCTGAATCTCTCTGGAAGTAATACTTGATTCCTTGTTGTAATGGGCTAGCCTGGAAGACTCGTTGGCAACGCGCTCAAAGATGTCATGTTACCCATGGCTTTGCTGGAAATACCAGTGTCAGGATGGACTTGCTTGAGGACCTTGTAAATGTAGATTGCGTAGCTCTCTTTACGTCTAGCGCGTCGACCTTTCTTGTCTGTCTACTCCACCCTAAATGCGCTCTAATTGAAACATACTGACAACCATGTTCTTCTCAAGCAATGGTAACAATAAGCCGACGATAAACAGATGAAAATACAAAGTGTTCTTTCTTACTTCTAATTGACAACAATTACAAACACTTTACTCCCTTCATGGCCTATTTACTCGAACACTCGGGCATCTCAACATGCTTTTTGGGCTTGTTTTATTCCTTTTTTAAGTCAATTTCATTTTTTCATTCTTATTTCGGATTTTAGTTTGTTATTTTCATGGTGTGTGTGTTTGTTTTAATCGTTGTTTGCAAACGGTATTAGTTGATTTTGTATTTAATTCACGCTTGTTGTTTCGTTTAGTTCTAAGTTTCTGTTTATTTATTCGTCGTAGCGTTTTTTTATTGGAGTTTATTCCAAGCTCATATCATACACGTATTTTTGTTGTTCATTTAATATGCTTTTGTTTAGCTTTGTCTCACTTTTACATTTTTTTTTAATATCTCAGCTTAGATTTTGAAAAGAATAATAACAAAAAGAAGCCCAAAACTAGAAAGAAAACGAGCATTCAGACAACTATCTCGTAAAAATAAAAAAAGGGTCGAAAAAATCGAAAAAATATTCATTTCCTTAAAAAAATTAATTGGACATTGGGTGACGTACGTATTGCATTCTGATTGGCTCATTTTTCATCCAGGTCAAACCGGTTTTAGCAGCTCATACTTACACGCCGTTTTAGCCGATTATCCACATGTAGGTTTCTCGACTGATTTTTCACAAATTTTGGCTGTATTTTGAGAAAAAAGAGGGAGAACGTCAACAAGACAAAGAAAATAATAGCTACCGTGTGGAAACTTTGATGAAATCAAATGCAAAATGCAGCAACAAAGTAAATGTTGTGTCTAGAACTTGCAGTGATTGTAGTGCTTTCGTTTCCATTCGTAGATCATAGTTGCCTGCTTGCATTAGCTTTACATTTCTACTTTAAAGGACATTTTTGCAGCTCTTTCACTGAAGGATTACATTTTGTGGTATTAAGGTAAAATTTTTCTTTTCCTTGTATGAGTTAGTTTTAAGCTTAGTATGTCAATAAACTTGTGAGCTTAAAGCATTTTCTGTTCTCTGTGTTTACAATCATGTTCATTTTGACTCTGTTTTCAATTTTTATTTCTTAATATTTCTTATATCTTAATAACAGAAGAATCGAAAGCGTTTTTTGTAGAAAACGTTCAAAATAAATTCAGTTTGTCGTAGATGCTGTAGATGAAAACCTGTCAAACTGGTATAGACAGCAAAAAATATCGCTGTATATTTTTACTCGAACCAGTCTTACTCACGCGTTATTTTTTACAAGTTGGATTATAAATTACGAAATTATGCGGAAAATACTAGAATAAACTGCTGAGCAAGAGAATAAATTATCTGCCGTCCCTAATTTTTGACCTTATTATCGTACCATTCTGTTACCTACTACTTATCATCTACATTGTTGCTTATATGCTGTTAATATAATATAAAAATTAGGTAAACCTAATAGCGGAGCTCCGATTTAAAGAAATGAATTATTTATTCAATCATTCATTCATTCATTCATTCACTACCAATTATCAAATTGTTGATCAATCAATCAATCAAAAATGACTATAGATAAAAAAGTAAACAAATAAATAAATTAATGAATGAATGAATCAATTCAAATAATCATGAAAAGAAAATAACATAGCAAAAAAAAGGGAGAAGTGCGGGATAATTTTCTCTTTTTTTTTTCTTTCTTTTTTTTTGTCTTTTTTTTTTTTTTTTGCTATGTTTGCTTTTCATGACTAAATAATCATATATTCAATTGAAATATTCAAATCTTTATGCATACGACAACATTTTATTATACCCAAGAAATATGCACAAAAATTAAATGCGAAAAATATCCGACCGTATATATTTTTGGCTTGTTGTTATGCATGGTAAAAATTGCACTTGTCAATTAAAATTGATTGTCCAATCAGAAGTTAGAAAAGCACTAAAATGGCTTCTTTGAGTTGTAAACAAATCCCCGCGCGGTTCTCGCTTTACGCTCTTTTACGTTTGAAAAAATGTTATAAAAATCGACAAAAATTTCACTTTTCTGGTGAAATGTGTAATGAATTACTTATTGGTAATCTAGCTATCTAAAACTGTTGTGCATTTTTAATTATCAAATGCGAATACTGCGTAACTCGTTAAAAAATAGATAGTGTGAACTTTTGAAATTTTAACTTGCATATGAGTACAATGACGAATTTGCAATTCAATAACAAATCAAAAAATAACAACAATTAAATTAAAAACACACACATAAAGATCTCAACGATGGAGAAATATCTTACGAAAAGAAGTAAATATAATTATTGCAAACTGCTTTCATGTGGATGGTATAAAAAAGAAATTCATTAAAGATCGTCAAAAAAGGTAAACATACCGGCGCCACGTTTCTTGTCGTGTACTGTCACTTTTCCACTGAACTTTTCGTCCTCAGTTCTGATTGCAATAAGCTAGCTTGTTCATGTTTTTAGAATTTTAAAAGTGGCAAAAAAACATTTTCACCGCCTCTAAAAAGTTTACACAGTTCAACTGAACGGCGATGGCAAGCTCGTGTTGGTCGATCACACATTGTGGTAAAATTTGCATTTTCATTCCTTCCCTGAACTGGCAGTCCTACTTTGTTGACAAACATTACATCTTGAATGAAAAGTTTTTTGTTGTGAATAGTTGATAAATCTGTATTGATCCTAAAGCTCTCCGTGTTATGAATTACTTGTAAAAATTTGATGAATGAACAGAGTGGAGTTATCTAGCTTCGTGAGTCTTCTTCGTCTTGCTTTTCACCTGTTTTGAATTGCTGCAAATGCAGCGCATATTATTTTTTTTTCATGAACGTTTTGTCGCCGTTGATTTTACTTTTAAAAGTAGATTAGTCCATCAGTAATGATTGAAAAACGCCACGAAGAATCCACGAAGAATACGGCCTTTTTTACTAAGGTACCATCTGACAACCTTGCCGTCGAATAAACTCTTCGAGAAAATACAACTTGTAAAATCTTCAGCTTTGAATGACTATTGAATGAAGTATCAAATAAAGTTTTAACAGCTCTGCATGACTGCACATTTGAATAGTTAAAAACAGCGACACGAGCGAATTTTGCACATTTTGTCAGTGAATTGAATATTTTGAAGCTTTTCATCATTGAATTGTAGATATTTTTCTTTTTCACGGCGCGGCCTTTGTACCCTTTCGTAGTCAAACCTCTTCAAGCCGTCAGCTTAGCTTTACCATTTTCATATTATTCTTTGTCCAATGCAGAAATACATTTTGTAGAAAAATTTCAGTAAATTGCAAAAAAAATTGATTGTTTTGCGCCCACTAAAACTGGTCAGCAAATTTTGCGTGAATGTACACGGACGGACGTACGTATTTCTGAAATCCGGGCTTCCTGTGGTCGATTTCAAATGAGCTCGATGGTTTACCATATTTTCTTAATTATGGTGCTCCGCTTGCGCGGGCCTTCGGCCCGCGCGGAGCTCCGCTATAACATAGTCGATGGATATAGTTGGTACCTGTAGGCGTTGTCTACTTGTATTGTGTGACACAGGAAACGTAGAGGGGATCCGCTGGGACCGGGATATTATGTGTATTTAAGCATTAGAAGATGATTTCCGTGTTTCTATACTCTGTTAGAAACACGCGGGATTGTTGGGAGAAAACGAGAAAAGGTATTGAATCACGAGCTAATACTTTTATAAAATAACAACAACAGGTAATAACAAAAAAATAGGTAAAATAGAATTTAATACGCCTGATCACACAATAAATTCTCCATACGTCGTCAAATGCAAAAACCAACCAATCAAAAAGCACCTTACATTTTCAACTTACGTTTGTTGAAAAAATAGCCTTGTTTTCGATAGAAAAATCGACGTTTATTCGTCTCAAAGTGTTAATTTAAAGAAAAGAATGAAAGATAATCTGGTTAATGTGTACTTAAAAGCGGATTTCAGTGTTCATCTCAAGGAAAATAGTCTAAAGTCAAGCAAAAACGCTTCAACTTTCAAAATGTGCCGGTGCTTTGCAGAACTTTACTAAGCGAATGTGACGATTCCTACAAGTCGAAAAAATTGCTGCCTATTTAATTAGCTACTCAGGAAGTGGCTACTCTAGTTTGGAATTGTGGGACTTTGGATGCTCTGAGTAATGGTTGGTCGTTGTTTTGGTATTAAAACTGACTTGAGAGGACATCGCTGCACTGATCGATCGAGGTTGTTTGAATTAGGCCGGCTTTGCACTATTTGTCAGTAAGTAGAGGATTTTCCCCGTGAATTCAGTGTGCTTTTTTTTCATTACCAGAACTTTTGTTTTTGTACACAAACAATACGATACCTTGCTAATGTGTTCAAGTGCTAACTGGTAATGTTTTGCATGTTTTTCTTCCGTTGCGAAAGGACTTAAATAGTGAAATTTTCGCTACAAATGTGGATTTTCACATTGGACATTTTCTTTTTTGTTTCTTTCAGATTGTATTGGTCTTTATTGCGTTGCTGTGAAGCATTTACTGATTCGTGTAGCTCGATATTAAAGTGTTAAAGAAATGAAGTTTGTCAGTTTTGGGATTTAAATTATTTTTACAACTTTTTAATACGGCCTCATCGTTTGTAATGACGACACCCTTGAAACCCGTGTTTCTATGCTCTTATAGAAACATGGTTTTTTGGACGTTTTAGCCAATCAGAGCACGCGTTATATAATAGTTATTTTATAAAACAAAATGGTAAAAAAACACAACTCTAGACTTTTTTAGGCTTTTTTATTTTTACATTAAAAAATATAAGGCTTTGGTAGAATGTTATTGAAATGGTGGAAAGATACCGTAAGTCATTAGCTTATATTGGTATAGAAAATATACACTAGTATCTATGTTTCTGTGGGTAAACAGTTTCTTTCCTTCAATTTACCGGGCGACTACTCCAACCAAAGCCACCACAAAATCAGTACAATTTTTAAATTGAAAGTATAATTTATTTATAAATAAATACAATGCAAATTAATGTGGTATTATCACTGATGAACCTTAATTGATCCTGTTTCTATAATGAGTGATTACGTTTGTCATAAATGTTTGATTTCTACTTTGTTATTGTATATGTGTAACGTTTGCTCAATTGCATTGCATTTAAGCAGAATTTACAATATTCAGCAAACGTTTTGCCTTTGTAAAAATGCGTAAAAACAAACAAACCACTAAACATACTTTCAAATACGTTTACTCGCATACAAATTCACAATACAGTTTAATAATTCCAAATGAAGAGTAATCATATACAGTCTGCTAAAAACGGTACACACAAAGGGTTTTTCAGCCACACATTCTTATGAAAACAAAACACCAGCTCTTCCGAATCATCCAATGAACATTTAAAAGTATCGATAAGAGATAATGTGAGGAATTATGAAGTTGATCTACTATATCTGTCAGCCCGTTTGGGGGAATTTTGTCAAATCGAGTTGCTATAGCTGTCAATTTCAGCTGTTCTTGCAATGCGATCAAGTATCAGTTTGCAAATTATTCACTATAAGAAGGCATTGAACTCTTTACATTTGCTCATAATAAAACGTCCATCATAAATGCACAGTGAACTTCGTCCTCATTTACAGTCAAAACACCTCAAACGTACCCACCAAAAGTTCATTATTGATTTCGTTCTTTGAATCTTGATTTGATTATTTGATTTGAATATCCAATTTTGAAATCGACCCGTCTAACATTCCAGATTAAGGTAGTACCGGACCCTTGCTACTGCGGATTCAGCGCGCGCATGTGGATCTGAAAAAAATTTCCTGCGCAGCTAAATTGAAATCGTACGTTAAAGGCAAAATTTGGTCATTTGCGGACTTTTCACTCAAAATTAACTTTGAAACACTTATGGACCTAAATGGAAATTAGTGCCCATGCTTTCCCTGCCAAAACATCGAAATTACAACAATTTTCGCGCGTTTTTAGTTTATAGCTCCAAAAATAAGACGGGGACCCCATTTTTTTCTTTTTCATTCGATTCTGCATATTTTATTCTTTAGATAAAGAGAGAAAAAAAAGAAGTTCATTTACCAATTTTCTCAAATTTCAACATTTTTACTTCCGCACGAACATATAATTTGCCCGAATACAAGGAATGTTGCTTTCTACAATTTATTTTTTACACTTCTTATAAAATATTGGAAGAATTCTTAATTTTGATATGTTTTCTAAACTCAATACCTATATTTTGGAACAGGTTTTTGCTTTTCTTCTGTAAATGGATGGGAGTGATTTGAATTTATTGATTGAGGTAGATTTTCTGTAAAAACACGGGGAAAACTGAAAAATCGCACTTTTTGACGTCTTATACCTCGAAAACCAATACGGTGACCACATAATTTTTTCCAGTATTTGAATGCCCTAACAATAATCTTCAAATGACAGAATTTAAAAAAAAATTCATTGACGATTTCTGAAGATCCGGTACTACCTTAAGACAGAAAAAACTTTGAAAAACTTCAACTGAAAGATTAAACTGTCTAGAAACTCTCACTGAAGTATTTCTTGACAAAAGAAAGATGTTCTTTTGCTATTTTAGGATTTTTTTTGAATATGTTATTTTGAATTTTGTAGACTTGTTTTCAAATTTTATTACTGGAATCGAATAATCAACTCAATATTCGAATAATGAATTCAATAATGAAGTTTTGGTGGGTACTTTTAGTCGACTCTCGACCACAATTTTTTTCAGTTTGCTTATATCTAAGAAGGTCTCTGTCCAATTAAGTGTAAAGCAACCAATCACTCTGTGGGCTGCGTAATCTTCCACACGAGGGAACTAGCCAAGTGGTAGTTAAAGGTAGTTTAATCACACTCCTACAACTTCAGCAACAACTTCTACTACAACTAATTAATTACATGCCACATCTATTCTTATACTGTGACACCGTGTATGACCCAGCTACACCATGATTGGCTCGTACACAATACTCGAAAGCCATTCAAGTGCTATGACGTAGCTATAGTCACACAAGGTCTACACTTGACGCGTAAAACTAATAAGAACTAATGCAACAATACAAAAGAAACACTTGCATAAAAGAAGCAAAACCATAAAGTGGAAATATGTAAAACCTAGAAGTAGATTTCACTATAAACTATGAAACAACTGTGTGTGCACAATAAGATGTGATGGAATTCGGATGCAACTCAATCTGATATCGAAAATCATAACAATCAGATTCGGATAAACAAACTAAGAAGATAAAAGCACTAAGTAAATGCATTAAAACATTCCTTAGATAATAAAGAATAAAACATCAATCATCCATCCAGTAATTGCATGCACACAGCTATCTCAGTTGACTAAACAGGAAATAACTGAAAAACAAGATAAAATGAGAAATGGAATGAGAATAAGAAATGTTAAGGGATTGTCTCCTTAACAACTCTGTCCGACAAAAATTACTGTTTGCTTGTTGTGCCTGACTAAATGTTATGTATGTTGAGATTGAACTTGTCTTTCAATTTTGCTTCTACTTTTTGGCGAGCTTGAGAATAAATGCTCTCGTTAAAACTCAAATTTTCATGACACATGTAAAGCTCGATACTGTCTTTGGTGGATGGATACAAGGGAAACGTTTTGTTTGATGTTTGCAGCAAAGTGAAATAAAATCCAAAAAAAAAAATTGTTTTGGTGTCATTCTTGTTCGAGCAAAGCAATAACTGAAAGTTACCATAGTTTTTGTAGTGGATGTTTTCGAGTAAAATTTTAAGGGAATCTTTGTTATGCTCTAGGTCACTTAAAACATTTGCAAGAACTTCACTAGTTGCTGATTTGTCGCTTTCCATCACTATATCACTGATCATAAACGATTCCTTTCTTGGCTGGTATTTCTCGAATGGAACAAGTGGTGTAATGAATCCAATATTTTCCAGAACATATGTGTAGTACTTGTACCAATCGTTTGGACTTGTAAATCGATTGTACCTCTTGTCTGCAGCAAGTTGAGCTAACAAAGTACTTTGCATTATGTCCTTTTTAAATTGCCCAGGGAGTTCACTCAAGAAGATCACTAAACTTCCATGGTCTACGTATGCGTTTTCTGACACTTTGATCCTTCTGGAAAAAAATGGTAAGTTTGTCACATTACTACGTGTCAAAAAGCTTTTTTTTTACTGGGCTGGCTATGGCGGCCACAACATGTTTTTGCTCTGTTTTTTTTTTCTCCGCCAAATACACGAATTTTTGCACAAAACGTAACCCCCTTGGCCCTTTGCGGCCAAGACGTCCATAGCCAGGTAAACAGGATTCTGCAAATTTTGATGGTTGCATATTGTAATTAAACATGAATAAACAACTGCCCTAAAACTTTGTTTAGAAGAATTGATGATTAAAGGAAATGACGTGAAATGAGATCATCTTAAACAAGAGCTATCTGTATCACTGCAGGTTATGTTTTGGTAACGACTTTCGATTCGCTGGGTTGATGTCTTTTCAGTGGACTAGTTGTTTGCTTATATACCTAGACTAGGGTGTATATGAACTGTCCCCCGGGATGTATACAGATACATTCCTGTGCCCATCCATGAAAATCAAAGGATTTTGGCCATCCTCAATTAGTAAAGTTATTAATCTCGAACTGGTGGGTAGGTAGCTCGAAACTAGAAAAAAGTAGAGCATCCAGAACAAAAGTAGAGCATTCAGAAAAACGTAGAGCAACTAGAGAAAAGTAGAGCAACTAGAAAAAAAGTAAAGCAACTGGAAGAAAATAGAGCAACTAGAAAAAAGTAGAAAATCAAGAAAAAAAATAGAGCTACTAGTACTAGAAAAAAGTACAGCAATTAGAAAAAAAAGTAGAACAACTAGAAAAGAGTAGAGCATCAGAAAAAAAGTAGAGCAACTAGAAAAAAGTAGAGCAGCTAGAAAAAAGTAGAGCATCCAGAAAAAAAGTAGAGCAACTAGAAAAAAGTAGAGCATCCAGAAAGAAAGTAGAGCATTCAGAAAAAAGTAGAGCAACTGGAAAAAAAAGAGCAACTAGAAAAAAGTAGAGCAACTAGAAAAAAGTAGAGCAACTAGAAAAAAGTAGAGCAACTAGAAAAAAGTAGAGCAACTAGAAAAAAGTAGAGCAACTAGAAAAAAGTAGAGCATTCAGAAAATAGTAGAGCAACTAGAAAAAAGTAGAGCAACTAGAAAAACGTAGAGCATCCAGAACACAGTAGAGCAACTAGAAAAAAGTAGAGCAACTAGAAAAAAGTAGAGCAGCTGGAAAATATTTAGAGCAACTAGAAAAAAGTAGAGCATCCAGAAAAAAAGTAGAGCAACTAGAGCATGGCCCCTTCAGGACTTCGTAAGATTCCCCATTCCACTGTTTTACTTAAATATTAAAAAAAATTAAAAAATATGTTATGCTATTATTGACACAAGAAAAATTGCTATTAAACTATTCAATGGAAAAAATGGGAACATTTTATTTATATACGGCCGACAATTTAACCATTTCAGAAACTTTAATTTTGTCGTTTAAAGTGGATTTCACGGGTAAATTGCGTATGACAATCACATTTTTTAAATTTTCATTTTGGTTCCTAAAAATTAAAAAGGTTATAATGCTATGCTTGAGACAAATAAGGCTACCTTTGAACTTTTCGAAAGAAAAAAGAAACAAAGTAATACCATGTCACTCGGGAAATTAGCGATTAAATTTCCCCGAAACCTCGGGAAAATTTAATCACTAATTTCCCTCGTGCCATGGTATTATAACAATTCAGATCACGATCTGCGATTCTGGATCAAGTCGGCCACATCCATCTGTTATTTGAATAATATCAATGTATTTTAAAAATTGCAGGTCGAAATATTTTAAAAAGTTATTTGAGATCAAATAATGTTGAGTTTAATTTTTAACACGCTCAGCAGTGTTTTTTTCCCCCAATAAATCATTATGAATCATGATCATGTATAGCGCATGAAACTTTCTACTTCGAAAAGCGAAAGAAAGTCGAATTGTTTGGCATTTGCAATTGGCATCGGCTGTCCAATTCACATTCTCACCAACAGTAATATTTGCTGCCGCAGCGAAGCGAGCCTGAGCAAGCGTAGCAAGGCAGCATTATAATTGAGTAGTTAGGGAGCTGAAATCAAAATTTTGAGCCCTCCAGGATCCTTTGCGAGTTTCTTTGAGGGATTATATTACACGATCTTGAGGGATTGTATTTCAGTCCCACGATCTTGCTACTGCAGCGAAGCGAGCATGAGCGAGCGTATATACTGATTGTTCGTATCTTTTTGTTTTGTATTAAATCAATTTTGTCTGAATACTATTTGGAGAAACTTCTTATAGATACAACAAGGCTCATTTCATTAAGTATTTAGATCTTGTCAAAGGTCATCTTAGCGTGACTGTGAAACGTGAGCTCTTAATTTTCACCGCTCGAATTTCTGTAATTTTTCGTATCAGCTTTTTTATTTCTGTTTACAAATATTTTAGTTGTCACCATTCAACCACTCAGCAATATTAGAAACTTAGTACAATTTGGTGTTATTTTTTTTTCAACTTTTGTGGTCTTGTTCATTTTTGCATGCCTCAGTCATGCAGGTAAATAGCATCTTCTAGGTAATATGAGTTTAAATTCCTTTTTCCAAATACCTTTAGGCGAAATATTAAACTAAATGAAAGGCAGCATTCACTAAGAGGTCTCTTGGGGTAGTAAGTAGTTATACTATTCTCCATTTATTCAATTAAATTGACACCGTCTTGTTTGAATTTCAAACCCACAAAGCATTCCGAATAAATTTCCCTAATGTTTTTTTTAGAATCCATGAAAAAAGCTATCAGTTGACTACCGAATAAATTGTATATGAAACGAAATAAATCATAGCTATACCAGACGCGACAAAATCTGATTATCAGAAATTTTAATCTCTTTAACTTACCCTGGAAAAACTGGTAATTCGGAACTTATATCATCAAGTAAATTGTCGACAAAATCTTCAGCACCTGCCATAGCCCAATCGTTAAATCACCGTTTTTTTGGACGAGCACCAACCACTAACTAATGAAGTTATGAGTAAGCAGCAATACTTATGCAATATTCAAGTTATCAAATTTCAATATCCTGTTATTACTGGTCAAGACACTCGTACAAGAGAAACGCCTTCTCTTGAAAATTAACATAATAACGAGACTGGAACAAATATACCGTTTCCTGACTGACCAATATCAAAACTTATAAACAAGCACACACTGAGTCCCTTTTAATTAATAACTATAAGAACCCTAATTTTTCAGTTGTTTTTTTGTTCTCTTTTTATCAACGTAGTCAGCTTAGTTTTCATCCATCGGTAAAATGGTTTATTGCCTGCAAAACTGCATTTTCAAAAAAATGATACCGTGATCCTATGGAGAGACCTTAATTATTGCTAGGAAACTCTAGCAATAGCATATCTGACACACCATAAAAAAAACAAGCGTTTGCAAATTAGACTTTTGCAACAGTTTCAAACAGCCAAAAATTCTGTCTTAAACATGTAGTGTTTGCTCCTTCACATAAAAAAAAGTTTTGCGTTCGCGTGACACGATCGCTTCAACAGAACTGACAGACACTTGGATCATATATGATGATAAATGATATTAAAAGAGTTTATGGAATACTCATGTTATCAAATTTCATTATCTTGTTATTACTGTTTTATTTTTTTGACACCTATAGGACGCCTTCTCTTGAGAATTAACATAATAACGAGACTGGAACAAATACCGTTTCCTGACTGACCAATATCAAAACTTATAAACAAGCACACACTGAGTCCCTTTTAATTAATAACGATAAACGATAAATAAACAAGCACACACTGAGTCCCTTTTAATTAATAACTATAAGAACCCTAATTTTTCAGTTGTTTTTTGTTCTCTTTTTATCAACGTAGTCAGCTTAGTTTTCATCCATCGGTAAAATGGTTTATTGCCTGCAAAACTGCATTTTCAAAAAAATGATACGGTGATCCTATGGAGAGACCTTAATTATTGCTAGGAAACTCTAGCAATAGCATATCTGACCCACCATAAAAAAAGCGTTTGCAAATTAGACTTTTGCAACAGTTTCAAACAGCCTAAAATTCTGTCTTAAACATGTAGTGTTTTAACATAAAAAAACGTTTTGCGTTCGCGTGACACGATCGCTTCAACAGAACTGACAGACACTTGTTGACGAATTGTCTTTAGCAGTCACTGGTGCAAAACAACTGCTTCAAATGAGAAATAATACCACCCAAACAGTTAAAACACAAGACAATACAGGTCTCTATTACAGTTTGGTTGCCTTTGTTTGCATTCATAATATATCCCTATTACTGAAAGAGTTAATTTGCTTGTTTTCGTTGATTAACATGGAGAATAGTTCATCCCTTTCGCTTGCTTAAAAGGAACAAATTAGTACTGAGCAAAGATGCATATCATCTTCAATACAATTTTTTTTTGTTTACAAATTCTATCTTCTGGATTTGTATAGCGTCTCGTATATCGACCTCTCTCTATTTCTAAACAATGATTACTTATTCTTAGTTTTGTAAAACTTATCCTATGTTTGATATTTTTATTTCTGTGACACGTCCCTCCTCCTTAATATCTTTTTTGAATATTCTGTAGGTTCTTATATTGCTTTTCTGTGAGCCATTTCTTGAGACAAAATGATGGAAATTTTTTAACCCAAATCCACAGGCCGATTCTTAGAGACGCAGCCCTTTAATTATCAGTGTTTTGTTATGAAAATTAAGTCATTTAGCTAGATATATCCAATATCTTCGTCATGACTTCTTCTCTGAAATTGATTGTGTCGAAGTTTAGTATATAAAGACGCCAACCAGGGCGATAACCGGGGGGAGGAGGGTGTGCTGAGGGTGCACGTGCACCCCTCAACAATAAAGCAAATGGTCCGCTCATCCTTCTACATCATTTTATTACAAGGATTGTTTCCTAAGATTTGGAAGCTAGACAACAAAATTATAAATTTATTGATTTATTTATTTCAAAGTAATAAAATAATCAGAGTATTTTTCCTTCGATGACTGAATATTTAATACGGGTTTTCACGGGTTGTTGAAAAGCAGGCCTAGTTTCTGAAAAATACTGATGACAGCTCTAATAAAAAAGGCTACTAAAAACCCAACAATGGTCCAAGGTTTTTTTCATGTACATCTCCCCCCCCACCGTAAAAATTTCTGGTTACGGTCCTGCAAACTTTCAACAAAAAGGATTCCACCTGAACAGTCATTTAGAAAAGAAGCAGGATTATTGAAAATGATACATAAAGGCAAATTCAATCAATCTGATGAAGAATGATAAAATACTGATGCGTTTATTTTTTGGTAATTATCATCATATATGATGATAAATGATATTAAAAGAGTTTATGGAATACTCATGTTATCAAATTTCATTATCTTGTTATTACTGTTTTATTTTTTGACACCTATAGGACGCCTTCTCTTGAGAATTAACATAATAACGAGACTGGAACAAATACCGTTTCCTGACTGAACAATATCAAAACTTATAAACAAGCACACACTGAGTCCCTTTTAATTAATAACGATAAACGATAAATAAACAAGCACACACTGAGTCCCTTTTAATTAATAACTATAAGAACCCTAATTTTTCAGTTGTTTTTTGTTCTCTTTTTATCAACGTAGTCAGCTTAGTTTTCATCCATCGGTAAAATGGTTTATTGCCTGCAAAACTGCATTTTCAAAAAAAAAAAAAAATGATACCGTGATCCTATGGAGAGACCTCATGACGAGCCCCGTAACAGGCATGTTGTATTTCGAGGACTGGACTCACACTGGACTGGACTGACAAAACGCGGACTTGTAAAACGCGGACTTGTAAAACGCGGACTTGTAAAACGCGGACTGACAAAACGCGGACTTGTAAAACGCGGACTGACAAAACGCGGACTTGTAAAACGCGGACTGACAAAGCCACGCAAATAGATATAATAATAATAATATCTGGAATAAGTGAATATCTATAGTTCAAAGGAATATATATATAGACCTAAAAAAGAACAATGTTTGCAAAAGTCCAGTATTTTATGTAAATATATTGCTGCAGATCATGTACAAACTATAACCATTGGGCACCGATTGACATATTATGTAGTCGGCATTAATGAATGGATTTACTGATGATATTGTTGCTCATTTTTTCTTCGTTTCCATTTTGCCTGTCGACATTCTCTTCATTTGGCAACATTTAGTGCAAATTTGTTTACCTGGGCTGTAAACAAAATGTAGGCATTGTGTGAAGTGATTTGAAATTCACACACACACACACACACACCAACATGTTAGTTGAAATTCTTTGTCTTTGTAACTACTACGAAAATCATTTGAAGTATAAATTAGTAATCTAGAAACTGAGAAAAACTTACGACTATAAAACATGCTTGTTCCTAATTTCAACAAAAGCTAATAGATGTGCAAGTACTATCAAATATTGTTTGTTGAAAACATTTTCTTGTGCATTTTCCAAACTATTTACAAACTTTGCTGGACATTTTGAGCCCAAAACAAAGTACACCTAACTGTGATCTTAGCAACTCCAAAAACGATTACTGAAAAATACACAATCATAAAAAGTATATACAATATTCTCAGCATTTCATTGTAATCGTTACTGACATAATTCTACAGGAGAGAATAAAGATCTGATCATTAACATGCATAAATATGTAGTTCACTATGAAACACTGTTTGCTTTATTGCTACAAATGTAATTAACAATGAGGTGTTATTTTCTGAAGTTAAGCATCGTTTTGTTTTAGGGATTAACATTCTGACCAATCAAAGACTCTCAAAAGTAATAATTATCACTATTTTCTGAGCCTTTTGTCAACTCAAAGAGTAGAAGAAAAAAAAAAGAACTATATGTTATGAAAAACACCTGGCAAAAGTTTCTGTTCTCTTCAGTTTGCTTTGTACAACAAAAACCACAAATGTCATATCTTCCTGCTAACAGCACTTTGACATGACAGGTTGTTTGTTTTTTCTAGTTTTCAACTGATTATTTTGTTTATGCACATGTCGATACAATGTCGGTGTGCATGCAACCATGGAACACTTTTATAAGGGCAACTAATATTGATCTATTCATTTGCCTCGGTAAATTGCACATTAAGTACGTTTTAGAGCTAATTTGGATGTTTCGTTTTTTTGCTAGAGATCATTTTCTAGCTGGTTATGATGCAATATAAACTAAACTTGATTGATTGATTGAGTGATGATGATAAGAGTATAAAAAGAATTTGCATAAACATGCCGCATATACTTGATCGGAGTAAGATGCAAGTATTACGGGATCTTTTTAGGGTAGACTAGCTACACTTGAAGTTCCAAAGACAACGTTAAATGTACTCTTACGAACATACTCATGTGTCACAATTACTTCATATTAACTAAGAAATTCTAGAAGGCGTAACCTAAGTAGTTATAAAATTGAAAAGTACTATGAAAATAGCAAATTTATAAAATAATTCCTGGTCAATTAAAATACAATCTACAAGGAAGCGTTTGGACATAGAAAGGCCAATTATGACAAGGGATAAGCGGTTTTAGAATCCAAAGTCCAAGTCCGCGTTTTTCCAGTCCCATTTTTTGCAGTCCGCGTTTTCTCAGTCCGCGTTTTACAAGTCCGCGTTTTGTCAGTCCGCGTTTTACAAGTCCGCGTTTTACAAGTCCGCGTTTTGTCAGTCCAGTCCAGTCCACTGTGAGTCCAGTCCTCAAAATACAACATGCCCTCGATAACAGAGATACATTTTTTTGCAAAACGAGAGATATTGTAAAACATCTAATCGGCTAATTTATGTCATTATTAATGTTACGTTTGTAGATCAATTAAGAAATCGATTATAAGCGATGTTTTGAATCTTTCTCATAACGGGCGAATTCGAATATTAAATCTTTACATTAATGTATACATATCATAGTGCATCAAATCATATCATATAAAATATACAAATAGGTACTATATGCATTACATGCACGTACTGTACAATA
The DNA here is from genome assembly GCA_918843875.1 of Diadumene lineata. Taxonomy (NCBI): domain Eukaryota; kingdom Metazoa; phylum Cnidaria; class Anthozoa; order Actiniaria; family Diadumenidae; genus Diadumene; species Diadumene lineata. Next base: position 3,531,720 of record OU974069.1, read on the forward strand.
CATATATCAAAACTTTAGATGTTTATATACATATACAAAATACAAAGTCCACTAGTGCTATAATATAACTTTTTTATCAAAAGCTAGACATACAGTTCGTAAAGTATTTTGTTGAAGCATGCCATCGGTCTTGTCTCACAGAACCACAGTCGTGTCAACCAAGTGTTTCTGTTGCTTAAAAGCACTTAGGAATAACAAGAAAGCCATAGCAATTTCCAACAAAATTAAAAATGTAATCACAATGTTTATACGAAATCGAAGCATGTCATCGGTCTTGTCTCACAGAACCACAGTCGTGTCAACCAAGTGTTTCTGTTGCTTAAAAGCACTTAGGAATAACAAGAAAGCCATAGCAATTTTCAACAAAATCAAACTAATGTAATCGATGTTGTTATACGAAATCGAAGCATGTAATTTTCGTCGTTTCTGTGTCGACGGTGGTACCTTTTGGCGGGACAATTTGGCGGGAGTAAGTAAAATCGATCTAATGGCCGTCTGTATCCCAGGACACAGTGGTCCCTTTCTTATTGCACAGACTACCAATTATACCAACTTAAGTGGCTACGTTTGACTCCTTGCTTACTGGCATTGTCACCAAAAAAACATTCTATCGCAGGCTCGTAACATGGTATATTTTCTTCTAAATTATCCCTGTATTTTCAGACAATTTTGATCCCTGGGCCCAATTTTAAACGAATTTTTGATCCCTGAGCCCAACTATAATTATTGATCCCACTGGTATTTTCCCCATATTTTTCTATGTTTTGATTGATGCATAGCTCTAAAATTTGGCAGTGCATAATGGAATAGCTCATCATTGCATTTTCTGTTTTTGTTTTTTGACGATGGCGGATTAAATGTGCACAAGAAGAATTATGATTATGAAATATTCATCACAAGTGTTGGCGTTTTAATTATGTTAACACGACCATCAGAGGTTTAAAGTTGCATCGAACTGAAAGTGACCCATTTTCTGACATTTTGCCGGTGACTCGCAAACAGATGTCAGTTTTATTTTATTTGTAAAAAATTGTAAAAGTGAGAAATCAATAACATGCAATAACGCCGTATGCACAGTAAATGCACCTAGTTTTAGCTGAAAGAATGACATAGGCACTTTTAGGGATGTACTGTTAGAAAATAGTGTTTTTTTTCTCATTGGCAGCGATGAATTTTGTTTTGAGCTACATAGTTACACATTTTTACATGCAGTTTCTTTTCTCTCTTTTGTATTTTTTTCCTGGCTTCCGTTTTTGAGGTAGATGGATATATAGACTTGTCAGGAGGTTCGGGGGCATGCTCCTCCAAAGAAATTTTTCAAATTCAGAACCTTCCGTTAAAAGCGCAATTTGCAGTATTTTGAACGATAAATAAGTTTTTGGGTAGACAGATAGACAATTGGTAATCGTTAAGGGGTGACATTTCTTTAGGGGGGTTTGGGGGCATGCTCCCCGAGCAAATTTCTTTGATTTAGAAGTTAAAAAGTACAATTTGTAGCATTTTGTATGATAAATAATTTGAGATTTTGGGGGTAGACAGATATAAAATTGGCAATCACCAAGGGGTGGTATTTCTTTAGGGAAGTTTGGAGGCATGTTTGTCCGAAAAAATCCTTTTAAATCTTAACTTTGATAAAACAACGTTCAGCATTTTGGGCGAAAAATAAATTCTGTACTGTATTCATTTTCTTTCCGCCGAAAAATCTCAAATTTAGTTATTTTTGAAGTACAATTTTCATTTTTTAGTATGAGGAAATTGATTTTGCAATTTGTTATTTTGCTCATGCACTCCCCCTAAATAAAACATAAATATTTTTAATGGCCTCCCAAAAAAGTAGCCAACTTTTCTTGGCGTCCCTACCCCGTTCCCCCCTCCCCCCAAAAAAATCTCAAAGGTAATACACGCTCTTTGACATCATTTGTGAAGATTCTCAAAGTTGGTGAAATTTGATCATTTTCCCATTTTGCTCCCCAGTGCAACACCAACATGAAATATTAAACAATGGACTTTATAGTTTTTCTATCGATCGGTGGGGCTTATCAAGAGTGAAAGAAAGCCCTGAAAGGCGTTTAGATATAAGAGTCAACCGACTCAACTTTGGTCTAGACAAACGTGTTGTATTTTCTTTTACTGACATTCTATGATCGTGGCTTTTTCTTTTTTCCCATGGTAAAAAAAAATATATTTATCTCAGTTATCAACTATAAGTATTATAGCCAGTATCACACAGTCAAAACTTCGATGCACATGAAGTATGTCATTAACATGCATCTGGAATATGATACCTATCATTCTATGCTTGAATACACACACCCGTAACAGCCAGCAAAATTTACTCGAAGCAACGATAAACTTTTACATTTCAGCCTGTGCACGTGACAGCAGTGACAAAACGTAAATGATCCCACTATCCCCGAATTTTTTACCTGATCCTCCATCCCAACGCCTTGATCCCCGAGCCCATGCTTTTGATCCCGATCCCAAGCAAAATTTAGGGGACTGATCCCTGATCCCATATACCATGTTACGAGCCTGCTATCGTGACACGACTACCATCTTGTTGACACAGATCAGCAAGTACAACTTAAATTCTTTAAACAATGCATATATCTGTCGAGAGAGCTTACCATAACACCAAGGAGTCTAGTTTCGGCGAAAAAACTACATGAAACATCAACACGTCCGACTACATATGACCGAAAACATCAGAACGCACTGGAGAGAATGACACTGATATTGTATATCAGTTCGAAAAAACCGCCCAAACTATTTCAATGCCAACTATAGAGTTATCCTTTGAAAGAGAATGTTGACAGTGACTAAAATATGTATATAGTAATGGCAATCAATGCATGACATTTTAATCTTATTAACACCTATAGCTAACCACAATGTCAATAACTGTGAGTCCAAAATCTCTGGTACGGGGCTCGTCATGAATTATTGCTAGGAAACTCTAGCAATAGCATATCTGACACACCATAAAAAAACAAGCGTTTGCAAATTAGACTTTTGCAACAGTTTCAAACAGCCAAAAATTCTGTCTTAAACATGTAGTGTTTGCTCCTTAACATAAAAAAAAGTTTTGCGTTCGCGTGACACGATCGCTTCAACAGAACTGACAGACACTTGGATCATATATGATGATAAATGATATTAAAAGAGTTTATGGAATACTCATGTTATCAAATTTCATTATCTTGTTATTACTGTTTTATTTTTTTGACACCTATAGGACGCCTTCTCTTGAGAATTAACATAATAACGAGACTGGAACAAATATACCGTTTCCTGACTGACCAATATCAAAACTTATAAACAAGCACACACTGAGTCCCTTTTAATTAATAACGATAAACGATAAATAAACAAGCACACACTGAGTCCCTTTTAATTAATAACGATAAACGATAAATAAACAAGCACACACTGAGTCCCTTTTAATTAATAACTATAAGAACCCTAATTTTTCAGTTGTTTTTTGTTCTCTTTTTATCAACGTAGTCAGCTTAGTTTTCATCCATCGGTAAAATGGTTTATTGCCTGCAAAACTGCATTTTCAAAAAAATGATACCGTGATCCTATGGAGAGACCTTAATTATTGCTAGGAAACTCTAGCAATAGCATATCTGACCCACCATAAAAAAAGCGTTTGCAAATTAGACTTTTGCAACAGTTTCAAACAGCCAAAAATTCTGTCTTAAACATGTAGTGTTTGCTCCTTAACATAAAAAAACGTTTTGCGTTCGCGTGACACGATCGCTTCAACAGAACTGACAGACACTTGGATCATATATGATGATAAATGATATTAAAAGAGTTTATGGAATACTCATGTTATCAAATTTCATTATCTTGTTATTACTGTTTTATTTTTTTGACACCTATAGGACGCCTTCTCTTGAGAATTAACATAATAACGAGACTGGAACAAAAACCGTTTCCTTACTGAACAATATCAAAACTTGTTGACAAGCACACAACCCCTTTTATTAATTAGTAACGATAACAACCCTATCTTTTCAGTTGTTTTTCTTTTTTTATGAAAGTAGTCAGCTTAAAAAAAAAGAAGAAAAACAACCGAAAAAGTAGGGTTATTAACATTATTAATTAAATGGGGCTGTGTTTTGATATTGTTACAACAGGAAACTTCTCTTGTTACAGTCTCGTTATTATGTTAATTCTCAAGAGAAGGCGTTTTTCTTGTATGAAAGTCAAAATACTAAACCAGTAACAAACAAGATATTGAAATTTCACAGCTTGAGAATGGTATAAATATTGCTCCTTACTCATAACCTGATTCATTGGGATGCTGGCTTTAAGCTTAGTTTGTGGTTGGTACTCGTTCCAAAGAATTGCGATTTAACGATTTCCTAATGGCAACGGCTCGAGCTTTTGTCGACAAATTGGTACTTGATGATTGCAGTTCCAAGTTATTACTTCCGAGAGGGTAAGTTAAAGGATCACTATTTTTTAAGGCCACTGCCTATAGTTTCGAGACGCTCGACCATACCTAATTCAAATGACTGTAGCTCCCACAAAAACCAACCCACAGTTCTGAGTTTTTAATGATGTATTTTTTGTTTACATACGTGTTACCATGGCAACGGAACAATGGTGTCATAAGGTTTACGTTTTGCTCATTTTACGCGCTTTTCGATCTAAACTTTTAAAACCACACCCATGACGGTATTTTTCAAGTAATTGCCTCAAAGTATACGGAGTTAGAAAAAATTGTATCAAGCCGATTTTGAGTTATTAGAGACGACTTTTTTTAACCCCTAAATTCATAATTGTTTGTTAGTGTTGCGATAACTTTGGGAAGAAGACTCTTATGCCACTATAATACCGTCCAAATATTGCTCAAATATTAGGCTACCTTCCTGTAAAAATTCAGGTTATATAGTGCAACAGATCTTAGTCAGTAATCATCGAAGTAAACATAACTTTGAGTATTTTTTTCCGAAAGCTGACGGCAAGTAGAATTAGCTACATAAATTTCATTCAGAGGGTTATAACCACTTTAATTGTTCTCTTGACATTCTTTGCACATCCAAACAGCTAACAAACAGCTGTCGTTTTTAATTTATGTTGTGGTCTTATACTAACTTTCCCTCTGTATAATATATGCAAGAGGGAAATTTAGTAAAAGACAAAGGATTTCTTTGTCTTCTAAATTTCCCTCATGTCTATGCATGAGGGAAATTCGGGATTGTAATTCCCGCGGAAGACAAACGAATCCGAGGTGATCTTGTTATAATAAAATACATATTTTAAGTACATACAAATAATGCATACTACTAGCGATTTCTATCGAAAGTGAAGTGCTGCGAAAAACGACAATGAGATATCCAAAAATTAACCAGAAGACAAATTAAAATCTTTATTAATCATAATTATTACAAAGAATTATATATAAATTGAAATATGAATTTCTTTGTGATTTTTAAAAAATATATAAATATAATATAAAAAAAACGTTCAATAGATTGGTTTTCCGGCAATCATGGAAAGAAAAAATTAATTGGTAGCAATTAGAAAAAAATCTGGTAAATAATCAGACAAAGTATAAACACATAGCCACATTAGAGAGCATTCTGAACAAATTAAGCGTACTTATTTGTAATAGTTAGGATAACATATATGCCTAGTTTGTATTAGACTATTAGCTTTCGTTTATTACAAACTACCACCACTAATATTAGCCTTACTTTTTATTGTTGATGGAGAACTACTCTATTGATTTGTTATTATACGTTATCATTTTAAGATCAATCATATAGTACGGTGGCCCAGAAGGCTCAAACAATTTCATAAAAAAAAGTGAAAATAAAATTAAAAAAGTCAAACAGCAAACAAAAATATTGCTTCAAACAACAAAAAGTGTACAGCATTTACAAAAACTCTTTTGCAAACCAAAATCCTGCAGCAAATAAAAATCCGGCTGCAAACAAAGAAACCCTGCTGCAAACAAAAATCCTGCAGCAAACAAAAATCCTGCAGCAAACAAAAATCCTGCTGCAAATAAAAATCTTGCTGCAAACAAACATTTATGCTAATTATCCTACGATATAGACTGGGTACTAGTTACGGAAATAAAAATGGCGAACGAAGCGTAGTTGGAAACAATTTGTTTTGAGAATCGATGAAAGTCGATATAAAGACTTTATTGGAGCACTACTTTCATCTTGGATCTGAAAATAGAATTATACTTGATTTTTTGAAACATCAAGAATAAAACAAAAAACAAAAAAAAACATAAAGATCTCAGCGATTGAGAAATATCTTACAAAAAGAAGTAGATAGCTTGCAGGAATTATTGCAAATACCTTACTCTTGCTGAGGTGAATTATTTTTTGGCGAATAATCTCCGGTAAAGGCCTCCAAACACATAAACACGACCGCAACTTTCTAGCCGCCATTTTTCTAGGTCTTCCGGTGTTACTAATTGGCCAATCAAAACTCGTATATTGAATTTAAATTTGACTGGAATTTTCGAATTTCCGTTATCGACGATGTCAATTTCAACTGGATTGATGGAGTCAATATTCGAAAATTGAAATCAATAATCGACTCTAGGGGTCAACGCGTGAGATGGTTTGACTGTAAAGTAAGATTGGCAAAAAATGTAAACATACCGGCGCCACGTTTCTTGTCCTGTACTGTCACTTTTCCACTGACATTTTCGTCCTCAGTTCTGATTACAAAAAGCTTGTTCATGTTTTTAGCATTTTAAAAGTGAAAAAAATTGATGAATGAGCAGAGTGAAATTATCTTCGTGTGTCGTGTTGGTCTTGCTTTTCACCTCTTTTGAATTGCTGCAAATGCAGCGCATATTTGTTTTTTTTTGTTTAAACTTTTTGTCGACGTGGATTTTACTTTTAAATGTACATTAGTCGATCAGTAATGCTTGAAAAATGCCACGTAGAATCCATGAAGAATGCAGCCTTTTTACCATCTGGCAAACGTGTCAAATAAACTCTTCCAGAAAATACAACTTGTAAAATCTCCAGCTCTGAATGACTATTGAATGAAGTATCAAATAAAATTTTAGAAGCTCTGCATGACTACACATTTGAATAGTTAAAAACAGCGCCACGAGCGACTTTTACCCATTTTGTCAGTGAAAATATTTTGAAGCTTTTCATTGGTTAAATTGTAATTTTTATTTTTCACACCGCGTTCATTTGTTTCTCTTTCGCAGTCAAACCTCTTCGAGCCGTTAGCTTAGCTTTACCATTTTCATGCTCTTTGTCCAGTGTAGAAATAAATTTTGTAGAAAAATTTCAGAAAACTGCGAAAAACTGGTCAGCAAATTTTGCGTTAATGTACACGGAAGGACGTACGTATTTTTGAAATGCGGGCTTCCTGTGTTCGATTTCAAATGAGCTCGATGGTTTACCATATTTTCTTAATTATGGTGATTCGCTTGCGCGGGCCCTCGGGCAGCGCGTAACTCCGCTATTAAAATCCGAAATTTTGGAGAGCTTTCCAGATGTACCAAAGAGCATAAATTCCATGTGTTCAGAATTGAGTGTCATTTATGGTATGCCGAAAGGAAAATACTCGTGTCCAACTCACATACAATCGCTCGTCCAGCAATATAAACAAAGAAAATGGTAAAAATGTGCGAAACCTATCGTTTGAGTCATGGTATAAGTAGACAGAAGTATTTTTGTAACAGAAAGCAACATTAGAATTTGAAAGTCATTTATGCATATATGACTGACCTTTAGCCATTCCCAATTTTGCACATTACTTCAATCGCTTTTTCGATGGCGAAAGTTGCCTCGCTGAAGCGCTGTTTTATATGGGAAATTTGGCTCCTTCCATTTGCACTTCAATTAATTCATCCCTCGAAGAAGGTCGAACAAAAGTAACACTTGAATTTAGATCCCCAGTTACTCCGATGATAATCTTTTCATTCAGCTCCTTTGGGCGACATTGGTTTCAAACGAAGTTTTGACAATTTCTCCTAGCCACTTTTCGGGAATTACGCGTGGATCACGGTGGAGCTATTTTGTCTGAGGGAATGAACTGGTAACGACAGCGCGCGAAAATCTAAAAAATTGTAATTTTCATTTCTTAAAAAAATTAGTTGGACATTGCGTGACCTACGTATTGCATTCTGATTGGCTGATTTTTACAAATTGCGACAGTACACCGATTCTGATTTTTGAACGTGTCAATCATGCTTGCGTTTTTTTTCACTCAGCATGATCTCCAAGGCAACGCAAAAAGTGCCAGGATCTTTGAATCTTCGTTTTGGCGAAGACCAAAATGTCTGGCCATTTTTCAAAAGTCCTGTAAACAATTTGAAAGCAGCTCCCAAATTCAAAACATGCGCTGAGAACTGTACGCACTGCAAAACCATACGGAATCATCTTAAATGCGTTGCAGCCAGTCAATATGAAACTGGAGTTATATTGTTCTTCATGTGCTTACAATTTCAATTATCTGTTTGATTTCTTGTAGTGGAGAAAATTATGACGGACATCACTACACCAATGACGGCTCCCTCATGTCCTTCACTGAACACCTCTCTCCACAGAATAAAGAAGATGTCCTCAACAGCACACTATTGGCTCAGCTTGCAGCAAACAAAAAACACGACCGATACACGGAGCTAGACGAATGGTATAAGTTTTATATTAATGTTTTGGAAAACATTGGCTGGACTATTCAAGAGTTTGAATTTCAAAAATATGATTCCAAGATAAAATCATTGTCACTTGCCGAAGTTGTCCTGGAAATATTGGAAATGACAACACCTGAGCTACTCAAAGGAATACAAGAAACCATCCAGAAACTCAAAGAAACGTCTAATGGTGAAGCTTTGAAATTATTTGAAAGTCGCAGCTCTTCGCACGATAAAGCTAATTTCCAAATAGTACCATTCACTGAAGGCAGAGGGGGTCAGGTAACGGGAAAATTTATTGGATTAAAATTCAATAGTCAAGAAAACAAAGGTGACTATTTTTTCTTCACCTGGAATAGCTCCTCTGTCGAAATATCTTATTGCCATAGTACCGTTACACTTAACGAGAAAATTTATTCTAAAGTTCGCGACAATGTAGAGAACAAATTAGGCGACAAGGCAAAGAAATTTATTCAGGACTTGGATATATAGATCACATAAAGGTCATATAAAGATTTTTTTTAAGAACGTTCATTGGCAAAAAAACTAACGGTCGGACATCTTTATAGACTGCATAAACAACTATTATGTTTTTGTCCAAAAATAAATAAAAAAAAAATAGGAGTAAGGGCTTTGCTTTTTACACACCATTGGCAAAAAAAGGTTTTGTATTATTTTCTTCAGAAATTCGCGTTCCATATGAAACAAGTTACTGTTAAAGTCAAAACCGCTCACGCTTATCTCTCCTGGGATGAAAAATGATTGCATCATTCCATTATTCAATTTATTTTTGACATTTAGAATACGCAACGAACATGTAGAGAATTTGTCTGCTCATGTCAGAAAATTTTAGCTCGCGGTCATTTTTACATTTTTTTCTACGACCGGGGAACTTTTGAGCACCAATCGCAGTCTTAGTGATTTTCAATTTAGGAAAATATAAGTGGATACTTAAAGTCTATCACTTTGTAAGGTGCTGTGACTAAATCGAATAAATGAGGAGGATATCGATATCAAAATATTTTTGAGCAAAAGACCCCAAAACGAAGAAGAAAAACACAAACCTACTGCATTCGTATGCGGACTGCTGCCATAATAAAAGAAATAGCAGAAAAATGTTTCCACAGATTAAGAATCAAAGCTCATGAGAATTGTGTCGAACAAAATGATTTCTTATAGAGGATCGATTTTGTGGGATGATAAGCAGGTTATTTGCCCATTTTCCAAGTTTTGTGTCAACTTTCCTTCCTGATAAGCGGTATGTTTGAGGGCTGTGCCAAAGCTAAATATAACTGATACGAGTCGTCAAACCCCATTCTACATCGCAGCATTGTTATTTTGTTTAAGAAAGCTGGACCAAAACGTGATATTTCTATATTTGTTTATGCCATTAATGTGTTTCTCCTCACAAGCAATTTTGACTGATTTGAATATCGAACGTGAAATTAGGTTAGAATAATTTTGATTAATCCAAATAATTGTGAAAAAACAGACAAACCATCAAATTTTGTAAATTTCTGGTCAGGCTTTTGTTGATATACTTCTATCTTCACTAAATATAAACTTTATCTCAAGCATGGAGAAGATCTGTAAGTCTTGCTCTATGGTCAATCTTTTCGCATAAATTTGAAGAAAAGTCGAGCTTGAATGTTATGCGCCACTAAGTTTTTCCTTTGTATGCTTTCTTTAATAATCTTAGATTGGTATTATACTTTTGGTTCTGAATAGAATTTTGGTCGTTGTGAAAGCGAGCACATTGCAGAATCTTCATGATACTCCATGTTTATAAGCAAACAAATTGTTATGCTAATGTGCCAACAAGAACTACAATAAGCCGTACGGAAATAACGGCCAATCACTGTCTGGTTGGAAAACAGACTTTCGTCAGCTGAATTATCGCTTTTGTGAATTGGGATTAAAGGGGATTTAGAAGGTATTTTTCTTTCGCGTGATTATAGCAACTTCTACCATAACTTACGATATGCGCAGACAAATTCTCTATATGCTTACATAACGTAGATTTAATATTCAAAATTAACAGCGACGCCATATAGGGAAAAAACTTCAACAGGAAGCCCAAAAATCATAATTTTGAAAAAAACAAAAATGACGCCCGCAGTTAGGAATTTACATAAGCGAATGTTTGAGCAATGAAAGCCTCTTCCAAAGTTTATAAGGAATAGTGTTATTAATAATAAAACCTAGTAGGTGAAACTATATAGTAAAAATTGCCTTAGAGATGAACGTTTTCAAGCGTTCTGTCCCAGATATGTTCGTTTCGTTGAAGGTATTTCCAAATTTAATCAATGTAATAACTGTGGAACAATGCGTTTTAACTGTAAATTTGCATCTTATTAATTAAACTCCTAACGAAAAAAAAAGTTAGAAAAAATATGGATACCAAGTGGAACTGTCACTGAATGTTTTGAATATAGATTGAAGCTCAGAAGATGCAACTGGAAATACTTATAAGCTTTTTATATGGAAGTATCCCTGTTATAAAGCCAAAATTTGCAGCTCCGGTTCCTTGAGAGGTCGACTTGTTAGGTAAATTTTATCTCACATCAAACTCAATCGTCAGTTTCTCTTTGTTTCAAATTATGATGTGAAACATGTTAGTACCTTTGTTATATAGAGATTTTGCCAATGAACGTCCTGAATTAACTTAACAGCAAATAAACATATATTTCCCTTTTGTTCATTTTTTGGTCCTGTCAACCACAACTCCGAACTTCGATTCACCGAACTGCTTTTATGTATTATTCATATCATCATTCAGACGTTTGTACGAAGTTAATGATGTTGAACCATGTATGGTTAGTTTTCATTCGGGTAGTCAGAGTTTTGATTGACAGGAGCAATTTCTTAAAAAAAACTCATTATAGACCCTTTGCACCTATTGTGCATTTCAAGGTAATGACAATAGAGAAGTCAAACGCTAAATTGAATTGAGTCAAATGACAGTGTTTATTTCATTTGTTTTCAATTTATGTAGATTGTTTCGTATTCCTTATAAGGATGAGCGTTTTGACAATCTTGACAAAATTGCATAATTGTTTTATTAATGAATGTGCTTAGGGGCGGACCATTACATATTTGAGGGGGGGGGGGGTGGCGGTTGGTCAATTTATTTGTGCAGGACATTTTTTTCCCATGTGATGTTTGTGCAGGATATTTTCTTCCTCTTTGCACAAATTTTTTTATTGGCACATCTGCCGTCCACGTTCTCTGTTTAGGGCTTTTCTCGATATTTTTTTGGTATTTGCCCAAACCCCCTTCAAATATCTAATGGTCCGTCCCTCAGGCAACTATTTACATGACTAGATAATTATATCGTATTTTAATCATTGACCCCTGGGGTGCAACATTTTACGTGTTGACATAGCCCAGTTGTTATGGTGTGGTCAACATCAAGTGGGTACTACTCCGTGCCATGGTTATTCTTGGGTTGCAACCACATGACCAAGAATCCCTTGAGGAATAAAGAACAAAGCTGTTGCCGCCATGTTGGATGAACAAACAAGAGAAACTAATAAGGAATGCTCTGTTATCGACATCCAACATGGCGGCTATGACGTAACGTGCAACCCTAGAATACATAAATCTATCCGAAGATAACCACCACACATCACCATGTGAGATCCATTTTTATCACGAATATAAATTGAGTTTGTAGATCCTTATAGCGACTTCACAACATACAACGGACATATATTCAGTGGTAAAAATGTCCTACGAAATTGTTATTTGGGTCTTACAAATCTTTTTTTCTAAGAAAACATCAAGCAAGTTCAGTATTTTGCATGGTATTCTAACATCTTATGTGCAACGTTTTCGAATTCAAATTAGTTCACTTTGAATGAGGAATGTTGATTTTATTCATTATTGATTCTAAAATCAGTTTTAAAAATAGTTTCGAAAAAATATTAACAGCTTTCCAGGACGACTGCTGAATCTTCTAATATGGTCTTGGCGTCAAGTTTATATTTCCAAAGATAACATGGCTAATTTGAATTTAACATTTGGATAGATTAATTTATAACCACTTTTATTATCTCATTTAAACTTGTATTCGTAATTTAGAACAGTTTGGACGTTTCCAAAGAGGTATATAAGGAATATGCCTTCAAAGTTGATAATAAAATGAATGCTTTGCACATTATGTGTGACTAACTACCAAGGTATATGTGTCAGAAAGCTGATATGCGATAACAGTTTTGGAAACAGATAAAGTACATTATTTATATCTAAAGTAGAGTAAAAGTAAACTTTTGTATTTTTGAATTAAATTTATTTTAAATAAAACAATCCCATCATTGAGTAGATCTGAGTATGCACATAACGTAACGCGAACTAATGGCATTAAGGATAGTGCCCCCTAATTGCAACCCATCTGTATTTCTCTTAAACCCTGTCATTCATTTGAAATACCTAATGCGCTATTGGAAACTTAAAAAAAAAGGTTTGGGGTTCCATGCATATCAGCGAGATAATTAACTCTAAACACCTAATGACGTAAGCATCAAATTCAGCGATGAAAACATGTATTACTTCTCATTGTTTAGGAATATCGGGGAAAAAAAACTGGCTAGAAATATTCTACTACATACATATTTTCTATAAAACATTAAAAATTGCATTTGATAGCGGAGCTCCGCGAGGGCCGAAGGCCCGTGCAAGCGGAGCACCATAATTAAGAAAATATGGTAAACCATGAACCTCATTTGAAATCGACCACAGAAAGCCCGAATTTCATAAATACGTACAACAACCGTCCCTACATACATACATGCAACCGTCCGTGTACATTCACGCAATATTTGCTGACCAGTTTTAGTGGGCGCCAAAACAATCAATTTTTTTTGCAGTTTACTGAAATTACATACATACATATATACTTTATTAAGAGCGGATTTCTCTAAATATTTAGCATAGCGTGGCAAGTCAAGGTTCACCAATTTCTTTCAAATTTCGTTCATGGATAGTATTTAGGGAGATAAGAACTCTGCGAAAGTTTTTCTTACCAGGACATTTTTCTCGCTGATATATGACGATTTTAGATTTTCGATCAAAACCTCAAAATTTTTGCAAATATAATGTTTGAATTTTATGCAAAAAACTCGCTCTAAAAAAGCACTAAAATCATTCCATATTTTGAAAATAACCATGGAATCCCAAAGCCAAGACGTTGTTCTATCTTTCTAAGACAAACGAACTCCGCAATATGAAGTTTAGAGTATATTTTTGATTTTTCAAAAAAAAGGATTTTTTCCGATTTAAGTCATTGGAAAATTATGCTCTCCGAAAAAAAAAATGTTTACGGTATGTGCCATTTAATCGATTTTCTTAAAAATTTGTATATTACATCCAAAAATGATGCTGATTAACGTGTATAAAGCTTTTTATTGGTTATTGTAATCTAAAGGAGTTACGAGCGGCTGAAATTGGCGGAAATTCACAGATCACGTGACAATCTTGTTTTATTAAGTAACTGCCAATATGGGCGAAATAAAGAGAATAAAACTACTTATTGCTTTTTGAGGTATTTATGCATCGTAAATTGTGTTAAAAAGTCCGTAAATGTTTATTGCACTATTATTATTATTATTTTTTGGATTGCGTGACATCTATTTTTTCAATGTCACAAACTTATGGTACTAAAAACCTAATAACAACTACAAATTGACTGATTCAACATTTTTGCTTTGTTTAATGGATTATTTATTTGTTTATTTTTCTTCCTAACAGTTGTCTTGGTTTGTTTGTTTTTTTGTCTTGGTTTGTTTGTTTTGTATCTTCCCTCATTTGTTTTTCCCATTTTATGTCAATTTCATTTCACATGAAATGAAGCGATGCACTTGTCATTTTCGTTTTAATCCAAACTAGAGCTACTACGTAGAACTTACCGTGCCCAGTGTAACTGAGAAGTGTCTGGGTACGAGAATCTTGCTAGTGTTTGGAGTTCATTTGAACCATAGTTAATATATATCAACTATATTTACTATGTTTGGACATTTGAATTTGTTTTTCTGACGACGCTCGGCTTTGCCTTCTTTTAGTGCGAGTGTACAAATGGCGAGCAGTGTGTGTGTTTGTTGGTGTTTTGATAGTCTTTTTTAACTCATTTTCCACTAAATCTTGAAAATGGAAAATATTTAACGTCTTGGCCACGTTGTTGAGACTGGGCTTACTCTAGTCTCATCGGCAATGTGTGGTGAGACTGGGCGCTAGCAAAAACAATTCATTAAGTATTGACCGAAAAGGTAAACCTTGACCGTGCCGCCGCCTTACGGCTGGGCACGGTAATAATTTTTTGCCGACTTACTGCCGCGCACAATATCTGTAAAATACGGTTTTTTTAAAACGTTGTTTGTTGGGGTTTTCTAGTCTAGTTCGAACAATATGGAATTAAGTGAAGCTTAGAAATTACTCTCGCTCTCGATTTTTTGAATGTATATATTACATTGTACTATGGAATCAGAACAAAAATACATTCAAATTAATGCAACATTTAAATGGAATTACGTTTTCTTTCAACGACCAACAACAGATTTTCAAAAGAGCATTTTGCAGTTAAAATAATGGGCTGCCGTGTTGTCAATTTCCTTCATTTGCTTTTTTTAATGCAAGTTGTAAGGAAAGATAAAATAAATAGGAGAAATAAGGCAACAGAAAAAAGAAAACAAAAACAACAAAAGATTGGAAGGAATAAAGACAAAAAAGAATGCAGTAAGAAACTGGAAGGGAGAAAAAACAAAGCAAAAATGACAGAAAGATAATCAAAAAGAAAGAAAGAAAAAAAGCAAGGAAAAAGGAAAATTAAATGAATAAATAAACCAAATGGAGTACCAATCAAAGAATCAATGATTTCATGAATAAATCAATTAATCAAAAACTTTTGAGATAATAATATAGGGAGTAGTTTGGGATGACAATCCAAAAAAAAAATTAAAACATTTTCAAATAAATAAATAGGGATTTAAGTCGAAAGGGTATAATGCTAGAAAAAAACGTAATTTAGTTTTTTACTATTTTTAGCATTTTTTATAGTTTTATAGGTCCAGTTTACACGATTTTTTTTGAAACTATACTACTTTTTAAATCCATTTTTCAAAACGATTTTCGATATATCTTCACTATGAGTTTACATTACAACACTCATTTATTTCGTGAAAATTAATGTTCTTATTTGGATCAATTAAACCGGTTTCGTATTCATAATTTCAATTCTCTTTTTCACACAGACACCAGGGATATTTCCACGGAATATTCATCAATGCATGGGGCCTTCAAAGTATTGCACGCAATGCAAAAACAATAGTCCAGTTTAGAATTCTCTTTTCCACAGCTTTACCTTCAAAGGCATTTTTAAAATAAAAATAAATAATTAAAATACATTAAAATACATTCTTTGTTTTTAGTAACACCCCGTTGAAATGTTATTTTAAAAGACAATTGGATTATCTAATGAATATTTTGCGCAGAGAATTGAGGCTAAGGTGGTGTAAAAGATAATTCGAAACTGGACTATTCAGTCTAATAGTTAAAATGACGAACTTTGACGAACTTTTAGATTGCTAAAAAGTAGCAAAGAGTAAAACAAATTGTAAATGAACAATAAGGAATGCATAAAAAATTCAATAAACCGTTAGAAAGTCAATGTTTTGGCCATATTGGCAATTAAGATTGTCACGTGATCTGCGAATTTCCCCCAAGTTCAGCCGCTCATAACTCCGTTAGTTTGCAATAACCAAGAAAAAGCTTTATACAAGTTAATTATCATCTCTTTGGGATGTAATACACAAATTTTCAAGAAAATCAATTAAATGGCACATACCGTAAACATTTTGTTTCGGAGAGCATAATTTTTCAATGATTTAAATCGGAAAAAATCCTTCTTTTTGAAAAATCAAAAATATACTCTAAACTTAATATTGCGGAGTTCTTTTGGCTTAGATAGATAGAACAACGTCTTGGCTTTGGGATTCCATGGTTATTTTCAAAATATGGAATGATTTTAGTGCTTTTTTAGAGCGAGTTTTTTGGATAAAATTCAAACATTATATTTGCAAAAATCTTAAGGTTTTGATCGAAAATCTAAAATCGCCATATCTCAGCGAGAAAAATGTCTTTGTAAGAAAAACTTTCGCAGAGTTCTTATCTCCCTAAATACTATCTATGAGCAAAATATAAAGTAAATCGGCAAAAGTCGACTTGCCGCGTATGTGCGATTATGCTCAATTATTACAGAAATTGGCTCTTAACATTCCAATCATGGTTTTTCAATGTTAATTTACAAAATATACATGAAATATATATAAAATATGTGATACATAAATGTTTATAAAATGCAGGAATAATTACAATTAAGAATCTATACTATTTGTTTTTAAAAGTTTGTAATAGTTGCCTTTTGAATGACTTAAAATTGTTATTAGACTTTACAGTGAGGGCACTCGAACCGTGAACACTTGTCTTTATTTAGCTTTTTATTTTCTGAGCTTTTTACTGCTTCAAATTCTCTAAATAAGTAGGACTGAACTCAAATGCACTGAGTTATCAAAATTCAAATGTTTTCAAATAGATTCACTCGAAGGATGCATGTTAAAAAAAGTGTCAAAAAAGCACAAAGTGTTCACGGTTCGAGTGTCCTCACTGTAAGGCATCATCAAGATTGTTCCATAGTTTAATACTGCGGTAAAGAAACGTTCTTTGACCAGTGAAAGTCCTGGATTTGGGAATATCTAGATTGTTTTTTTATCTCGTGCATCTCTCATGAATTTCACTTCTTTTCATATATCGAAGGGATAGGTATTTGGGGCGTCAGACCGTGAAGACATTTAAACGTCGTTAAAGGGGTACTTGGACGTATATTAGGACAATTTTAGAAAATCTTTAATATTCAGTTTTACAAGCTAAAAATTTGCACAGATATTCAAAATGAAATAAAGAGCTACTACAAAAAGTTTCGTTGAGATTGTGTAAAATGAAGTATGAAAAAATAGCGATTTTGTGTTCGCTACGCCATGATTTACTCGTCTCACGGCCAAAGAGTCATTATGTACAGCGGCTAGTTTTATGACGTCATACACACAAGGAATTTATAATGAGCGTCCATTTTGCTGTACATTTACCGAGTAATCTTCCCGTTGATTCTTTGCATTTTCATACAAGTAAATTGGACTTTTTTCGTATTTAAGAAGCTAAATAGCACTATAAGACATCTCGTTTAGTATTCATGGCTAGTAATATGAATTACACAGAATATAATGAGGCTATGGAGCCGGTCGCAAATAGCGAAGAAGTTGCTTGTTACCAAAGGGATTTACGAGAAGAGCAAGAAGAAGAACAAATGCTCTCAGACCGATTCAGTATGAAGGTCTCAGTGAACGAGTGGTAAGTATACAATTTATTAATTGCTTTTTTACAATGTAATGGTAGCTATAACAACTTTTCTCTGTTGTAGGTGTTCTTGTTCTATGTGTAAAACTGAGAATGTTGTCAAGAAAGAGGAGTGCTTTTGTTGTGGGGACATTGACCGCTGCGTCCAAAAAATGGAAGAAGTAGAAGGAGAACTGAATTGTATAACTAAACACCCTGGATTTAACAATGTATGTTTAGACCGTTATGTTCTAGAGGCGGCAGCTATTGGTCTTCGAACTCGCAAAGGGCGACGATATACTGTATTGAGAGCACAGCGACAATCAAATGACTCACAGTAAGTTATGTTGTAAATTATGTTACTTCGTACAACACATTTTTTCGAAAAAAGAACCTTCAGATATGTGTTATAAAATCTCATCTCTTTCAACTTTCTTAGATTTTTCAGGTCTGTGGATTATAGACAATTCTTTCGGTTTGTGTGGCAGTTCGAAGGTAACTCAAAAAGACTTCCTCTACCTTGCTGTGTCTACAATGTGATCCGTAGCACGTTTCCCTCGGATGATGGCCATTATTGTGGATTTTTAGGAGATGAAGAGGACTTGGACACTGACAGTGACAGTGACTCTGACAGTGAAGAACTCGAGGAATAATTTATAACAAAACAGTAAGTTTTTATTGTATTACAAATGTAATAAATAACTTGAAATATTTGTGTTATTCATTTGTCACAAGGTCCTCTCTTGTGGCCTTTCATTGGCTGCAAACACGTTTTACATGTAGGAGGCTTTCGTCCTTTGCTTTGAGGTTGTCTTGGCTGTGTCAATTGTTCTAGTTCAGCATCTACAGTTGAATTAAAATGCATTTGAATGTTAGCGTACATCTCCATAATGTTCAATAAAATGTTCCCACAGGTGGTAAAATTCTTTACTATCATAAAGGGAAGCCTATTGTAACAGATCAGACCAGTGCATATATACAAGCATACATGACAAATGATAGTATTACAGTATTTTGAACATAGCTGCTTTCAAACAAATATTTAAATAATAACATTACCTGTACAAGTTGGTGGCACAATTTGCAATTCTTTTTCTTTTCTCTGTTTGTATTTCTCAATTGCATCATCTTTTGATTGTTGTTCCATCATAGTATTCATTGGCAAAGGCACAGTTTCTTGTAATTCCATGTTGATTTCATTCAATTTATCTCTTGATGTCTCAACCATAGTTTTATATATTTCACACACATAATCTAGAAGAAAGATATAAAGGATGCCATTTTGGCTTATGTTTCGCAGTCATTCAAGTCTTCACACAAAATTAGGTTCTCAAAATTGTCTGTCCACTGGATAAATTACATCGTATTACTTTGAATTTAGTACTGTTGTTCACTACCATTGGTTTACTGGATTTTGTTCATTGATTATTATCAAATTTCTACTTACCATAATTTTGAGGAACTTTTGATTCTTTAATTGTTGCTTCTCCATACTTGTATTTTGGGTAACTAACCACAACTTTTGCTTGACCTGTATGGTCTTTTCTCGAATCCCTTCCAACATTGTAGTTGAAATGGAAAGCCACCAATATTGTTCTATAACGGACACACAAGTTATATTATATAAGTTGTATTATATATATGAACAGGCCTAGTGAGCCTTAAATGCTCAAGTAATTACTGCTGAATTGTACAACATCTACCAGTTCAGATGAACATATTTACTGATTTGTTTTATTATTTGTTTTCAGAAGTTATGAACTGCATGGACAGTCTATGGAAACAACAACAACAATGCAGCTCTATCAGACTCTAAAAGCAAGTGTGTTTGCTAGTTTTTGTTTCATTTCATTATTTTGTAAGCACAATGATTGAGATTATCATGTATATGTGATTAAAGCTGTTGTTTTACCATCGATACACTACGGTTTGCAGTAAATATCACTAGTACCTGCTTAATAAGCCAAGATATGAAAATGAGTACATCTTAGGAGCAAACTGATTTATGACGGAGTGATAACCCTCCAAACAACTAGTCTGTGCAGATGATGATGCTTGTTTTATAGCTTTTGATAAGCTATCCTTTGTCAGTGTTTCAGTAAGTTTTTCGTATGCTTCAGAACCTATGTTACATCAAAATGTATTAACAAGTTTAGCATATTTATTGCATGTAAGTCAGTAATAAAACTCTTCATGCAAGATTATGATTTTGTGATAATTTATGATTATAGGGATTTTGAACTTTGACTAGTCAAATATCGAGGTGATTTACTTATCTCAATTATAACAATCATGTTATTGGTAATATAAAACAGTTGAAAATTTACTTAATCAACAACTTACATGTTAAGTATGATAATCTACAGTAACTTGTTTAACTGTCATTATTTTGGATCAGATTTCAAGAGCATATAAAGATTTTTTTGCATTTGTTACCACTGTTTTCAATAATATATGCCTCCATTGTTGTGTGTTTTTTGTTGTTGTTTTTTGTGATGAGTGTGTGTCAATGAAAACAGTGGTAAATAGAAAATAATTTACCTTTGAGCATCCAGAGTTTGGGAATGGAAATGACACCGTGACAGCACTTGTTGAAAATCTTATTTGGGAAATCTCTGTGCTTGTTTATGATATGGTACAAGAATGCTTGGAATTTTGCAAGCTTAACTTCCCTAAGAAGGACAGGAGTTGACATGACTGCCTAGTAAAGATGGTTGACGCAAGCTTTGCGCCATCGACCAATTATTTCACAGCCTTTTTGCTTACTGAGTTTCAGTAATGTTTTGTTGATTTCTGAAATAAACCAAGTACAAGATTAATTGTATTATTTTGGCATATTATAATCAGTCATGTTATTGGTGAGTTAAATTTTGATATCAGCTAAACTTTACAATACTTAATTGTACATATTTCTCATTTTATGATTTGCTGCTTCCTGTGTTATGTCAGTGATATTTCTTTCATTTGTAAATGGCAGTTGTGATAAATGACTTAAGTACAGAAGCGCTATATTTGGACAACATTTTTGCAAATAGTGGTACTTACTTTTTGCAATGTGCCACAGATCAAAGAAGTGTTCAATTTTGGGTTTTCCCATTTCATGACATATCCTTGGGCAGTCCTCTCTCATCCATTTGGCTATTGATGTGTGCCTGTCAGTGATGTATTCTTTAATAACCATTCCTGTGGCCAACAAAAACATCAGGCATCTTTGATGGCCACCAAATTCCATACCAGTGCTGTTTCCAACTTCATTAGCCTTGCATAAAAGATAAAAATTCTAATATTAGTTTATTATCAAAGTGGAGGTGTGTTGATGGATTTTTTTGTTGACAAGTATCACAAACACATACATACAAAATCAAACCACTCGCATACTTAGGTATGTGACAAAGTTGAAGCATAATAATATTATGCAAAATATTTAATATGTGAAATAAACAGATGGAAAAAGATAAAATCATTACCTGCACAAGAACGATGTTAATGATGAGGCCAATTGTGCAACAGAATATGGTATAGGTGCAATACTTTGCTGAATGCCCCATACTGTCATGGCGACCATCACCAGTCAAAGCCACTTGAACACCCTTTAGTTGATCTATCAGAGCCTTTTGATAATTTTTCCAGGTGGCAACAATTGAAGGTATCAACAGATGCTTCTGATGGTAGTAGTAAGTTGATTCGTTATAAATCAACACATTCATGTGTTTCAATAACAGAAGCATCTTCTTGACTGACGCACCAGCACACAGTATGGAGAAGCTCAGAAGGAGGTTGCAGGCTGGAAACCTTCCAAGAAGCATTGGTTGACTTGACCAAGTATACACATTTTGGCATTTAGAGCATTTTGTAGTCACAGTTATCATAGTGCCAGTTTGTGTTGTTGTTATTGATGGCTCTGGATTAAAACAAAGATGACAGAATTTGAAGAGCAGAAAAATGTTGGACAAAAAGACTATTCCCTTCGGCTGTTCGCGATAATTTTTCCCTTCAGTGCTCAATCTGAAATTAAGAGGGAAAAAAGGTTTTTCTTTTTTGTACTAACCTTAGTGTACACAACTACTGTTTTCATGAGTAAGATTTTACATAACATAACATATTTGCATTGTGTAAAATCAATATTTGAATGAAGTGTAAATGCTTATGTTAAGCAAATTATTTTAAAAAAATTCAAAAAAAAAAAATTGCTGTCATGGTAATTACCTAGAGCTGTATTGGTTCTCGGTATCATCGCCACAACTTGCATATTCTTCGTCAACACTCATATTGGGTTCCTCCTCTATGGAATATTCGTTTTCATCGTCAAACAGCTTTCCAACCTCATCCTCTAACTCTTCCATTTCCACGTCAACATTGCTGTTCTCCTCTGATATTTCATCTATTATGGTGTGATTTAGATCAGTTTGACAACCTGCAACACAAATCAGATTAATTCTGTCAATTTCAATCATGATCCATGCAAAACTATGTACATTCTCATTTTTTCTGCTTCATTTCACTACTTATTTCTTTTTATTTGTTGATGTTTTGTTCTGTTATACAGTTTGTCCATACATGCAGTTGTTGTTTTTAATGAGAATACTAGTATGTGACTGGCACATAAAATCGCAATAAAATATTGTGTTAATGTACCTGTTGAGACTGGAATTGGACGTTTGCTTATTTCAGCTAGTGCATCGGTGAGTTGAGAGTTTTCTTTTTCTGTTCTTTTCATTTTTGATTTCAGGGATCTAATCTCTGCCTTTAAAGTCTTATTATCTTCTTTGAAATTGATGCATTGTAAGCAGTGTGAAGCAGTAGATGATTCCTGCAATTAAAATAAATCGGCAAGCTGACAAATATATCATAGTGGCTGGTTGTGGCCAGTTATAACTAGTATTTTTACCTCCTGCTCCACAATAATCATACATATCGTCTTTGCGCGGTTGAATGAAAATATACACAAATTATAAAAAAAAAAGATTGCAGCATTTCGAAACTAGAAATGACCCGCCTTTAATTTGTCCAAATTTGATGAGAGAAATTACAGTGAAGTTTTTCGAACAATTACACTCGTGTTGATATGGAAACTGTTTACGATTTGTCTATTTCAAAGCTGTTCGCTACACATCTGAAATGCGCTACTTTTATGTAACGCAAATTATCATTGATTCGATATTATTGGAACATTAATAGCTAAATTTGAAAGAAACTCAATACATAGATCATGCGCTTAATTTTCAGGATACGGAATTAATGACAACAATACTCACGTTTATATTGCAATTGACGCGTACGTGTGCTGGCACGTTGCCTTCCGGTTCATTTAACTCGGGTCTTTGTTGTGGCTCTTCAAAGTTGCTGGCACTCTAGGACATAAACAGAAAATAATAGTGTTTTTGTGAGCACTAATTCATCTAATTATGAAGAACAAAGCGGCTTATCTTAGCCTTGTTTTTGTTTTGAATAAAACAAAAGAAAATAATTTCAGTGAGAGTTAATAGTGATTAGTGAGGCGTAAACTACGACTTTGGATTTTAAATGCCGTTTTGCTCAATTGCACATGTTTCTTTTTCAGGTCTAATACTCAATGAATAGAAAATTATAGTTAATTACAACTAAACTGGAATAATTCTTCAGTTTTTTCGGTCTCCTCCTGTTCTACGACTTCTTCAGCTGAGCTTTGCACTGGTTCTGGCTCGTGACATGGTTGTGGATTTTTCTCCATTTTCTCGTTTATTTCTTTCAATGTCTATGTTGATAAAAAGACATCGATTTTGCAATAGTTTTTAATACATAACTTGGCATGATTTATCTCATTTTTCACGCAACAAGAATAGTATGAGTGTTGGGATTTGAGATTGATATTTTCAAGGTATTTTGAATCATACACGTGGGCTTCGAACTTTCAAATCATAGACTTGCACAATCAGTTTTTTTAGAAATATTGAACACTATTCACGGAGATAATGACGTAATATTGGAAAAAATATATTTGAAATAAAAAAATGTGTATTCATTATAATTACAACCACGATCCATACATATAGTACTTATTTACAGTGTATAAACGAACACTTACCATACGCCGGCTTCGATCACTGACAGTCTCTACAATGATTTCAGGACTTTCTTCATGCCACCAGATCGATGGAATTGCACCCTTTTTAAGGCGCCTTTGATGTCCTTTGATGTGTACAGCTCGAGAGAAGCAGTCCTGTGAAAAGTGTTTCGAACAAACTCCAAACTGGCCTTTAGTCTGGAAATTTGCTCGATGTAAGCGAACAAATCGCTTCCATTTATCCGATTCTGACTTCTTTGCTGGTGAAATGTGAATCGATACACCTTCGTCAGTGTTGGTGACATTATCACAGCCATAAACAACGCAGCGCCAAGACATTTCGTCAAGTTTGCTAACTTTCTTTCTTGTTTCACATGTATATTAGCCACGAGTGTTTGTGTTGTTTTGGAGGAATGACGTCACATCCCCAAACTCGACCCATTCTTTTTGAGCCGGTGAAGCGAGACAAGTAAATAATGGCGAACGAGAACAAAATCGCTTATTTTTACTACTTCCTTTTGGAATATCAAAACATAACTTAACAGAGATCTTAGGTGTTTATTCAACTTTATTTCTGAAAAGTTTCAGTTTGTAAAACAAAATATTAAAGATTTTCTAAAAATGACCTAATATACGTCCAAGTACCCCTTTAATGTATTCTTAAATGGCTGTCTCCCTAAGAATCAGCCGGTGGATTTTGGGTCAGAAAATAGATTTCCCTATTTTTTTCTATGGAGAATTATTACCATATGTGATGAACAAATACCAGGATAATTTTTGTCAAAACTCTGTTTTTCAATTTTTTTAACCAATTTTTCGAATGGACTCAAATTTGCATAGGTTGAGCATTTTTCACGACAAATTTTAGTAAAAGTTGAAGCTTCGCCATACCGCGCACATTTAGTTTGACGAATTTCATTTTACACCACTTATTGATATGTATTTCCAAGTTGTTATTTTGGTCAAATATAAAACAAGTTATCAGTTATTTTGTGACCCCTACTAAAGCGCTCTGATCACAACATGGCCTACATAACCAAACTAAACCTCCATTTTCTCAAAAGTAGCACCTGGTTAACAAAGCGTTCTACCATAGTAAGTTACTACTAGCATGAAACTACACAAATATGTAAAAACATTTGTGTGCACTTGCTGTTTGTTTCTTTACCGCAGCGTTCAATTTCCATAAAAATTGCTTTTCGCTCAAAAACAGCAATATTGTATAGCTAATAATTGGTCGATTATTTGGTTGCAATCCAAACATATTTTTGCTGTCAATACTTAAGTGTGATTGCCTGAGAATACCGGGCAGGGACAAAAGATAGGGGTCGGCCTTTGGAGCTGAAACTTTCACCGTTTAATAGCCATCGGATAAGAATACCAATGACCAAATATTAGCGACATCGGACGTTTCGTTCTCGAGATGACCACCCCCCTCAATTTTTGCTCAGAAATTACGCCAAAATTATCAAAGTTAATCGGAAACTTTGGAGCCTCATAAATTGCAAACGGTAACACCAGAGCAAAGTATTCTACTTTGAGATTGGAAACAAGGTATTAATTGACCTATTTATTGTCAAATGAATGAAATTGGTGAAAACGGAATTTTTTGTCGCTCCCTCAAACGATTCGATACTAACGGCCTTTGAGAAATACTGACATTTTACAAAAAGTTAAAAAATACTTTTCTCAAAAGTGCGGCAGTTTTTTTTAATTTTTTATCGCTTGACATAATACTTGTATATTGATCTTTAAATTAAAGCACTCTCAAAATTGGTACCTTTTAATATCGGAAAGTTATAAACGATTGAATTTTCCTTAATTTCGCTTGCGTGACAACACTTTTCCCGCCAAATCCGTGAAATAGTTTATATGCAAGTACACAAACATTGATAAATTATATCAATTTTCTATGCTAAAAACACTGCTGGACTCTGTGGCTTGATAACATGCTATTTAGGTCTCAATGAGATCATTTGACTATATAATATCGAGATTTGACTGATATTTGATGTGGTAAATCTAAGAAAAATGTACATATTTTAGAAACTTTTGTTCGACTGACTATAAATAACTCGAGTCTTGATTATTTTTCACAGCTGATCGAAAGATAGCAGTCTTCTTTATCCAAAAGTTACATTTATGATAAAATAAATAGTAATCTTCACTGATTTAGCTTATTCTGGCACGCCGCTTTACTCATGGACACCTAGTCTCTGCAGAAATAGGGAGCCCGAAGGGTAAGAATGAAGGCCACGACCGTATCAAACTTTTAACCAAACTTTTAATTTCAATATCAATAAAATATCAATAAATAATTTACTCACTTTAAATCAAAATTAACAAATTATTAGCTGGCTTATTTAATGAATGTTATGTATTGTAGCACCTGGAATAAACTTCGGGAGAAACAAATACGTGGAACCGTGGATGACTATAAATATAAACGTAACATTGATACGAACTAGGACCGACCGACCGGACGGACGAGCGAACGAACGAACGAACGAAGGAAGGAAAGAAAGAAAGAACGAAAGAAAGAAAGAAAGAAGTTTCAATAATATGTTGTGGGAAGTTCATTACAAAATTCCTTTATTCGAACTAAAATTTCCAATGATTTTAGCAATTCATAAAAATGTGAACTGCAACAAATTTTTAATAAAATGATATTTCTCGTCCTGTTTTAGCTTGGTAGTGCTTATATGTAATATATACAATATGAGTGGACGATGTGTATGAAATATATAATGTCGAGCCCCCCGGGGGGGGGGGGGGGGGGGGACTCCGATGGTAAACGAACGGGGATGCTCGTCGTATCTTTTAGGGGTAAAAATCAACGATTTGGTATCTTTTAGGATTTGAAATGAAATTTGCCAAATTCTCACTTTTTGGTATCTTTTAGGGGTTGAATAGCACTGAAACTCATGATTTTGGTATCTTTCAGAGATGAAAAATTTGTGAAGCCACCCCTTTTGAAAAACTTCAGGTATCTTTTAGGGGTACTTTTGAAAAATTCCGACGAGAATCCCTGATCGTTTTTCCCCGGAATCCCCCCCCCCCACTAATAGATTACTTGTTCTTATTGTTACTCATTACTTGTTCATGAATTTTATAATGCGAGTGACGACAACCCCGAATAAACGCAAAATAATTGTTTAAAACAATTGTTTACTTGATTTCGAATAACAATCCTTCAACTGATGTCGATTTTCAACGATATCCAACGCCAATTGAATACACCTGGGTTTGCTGTGCCACTGCATACGAGTCAGTTAACATTTTTTTGTTACACATAGAATTTCCACCCCTAAATATTGCAGTAATTATAAGCCAAAAAGCAAATCATCTACCTAAATATATTGCTTACCATATCTAATAGGCAGAGCGATTTGAGAGTTCGGAAACAGCTCATTATAGATAGTGAAAGATTCACTCCCCGTAGTCATTCTTGAACTGTTTTCGGAACTCTTCGGTGTGATGGGCGACAACACACAGACCTTCAATTCCACCCCGGTCGATCATCAGTGCTCTTCGATGACTTGGGTAAACTGTCATAGCCACAATGTCCTCATCTTCAACATTATATCAGTAATTATTGCAGTACTACGACCACGTTTTGAGTTCACCACGAGACTTATCAAATGCGATGTCATATCATTCTCGCATTTGCTCAAAGGTAAAGCGTCTTTTCGAAATGCCTCAATATGAGCCAAATGGCAACTATTCAGAGGAATAAAAAAAACTCATAAGCAATTTCACCACTCTGAGCTCAAAATAAACCCGACGATTCAGTGTAATATATGTGAAATGTGCAACGTGATACTGATCTGTGATTGTTTACATTCGAGTTCAATTGAGGTCATCTTTTTAAAAATGTTACTCATGCATTGACGGAGTAAATAATTAAGGTGGAAAAACATTCATATATATGACTATCTTTAGCGTCATTTCTTGTTAATTTAAAATCGAGTAGATTATTGTTAATTGCGAATTAATTCGTTTTAACTTACATTTCGAAAAATTGAGATTTTCAGAGTGAGTTAGCGTGACTTGAATAGCGTGACGCATCGGATAAATCACTGAAAATTCAACAAGGATCAAGAAGTATGAAACAGGCCTTATAAATTGGATAAGATACACTATGATCGGCCAATAAGAATAAAAAATAAATATACAGTATTACATTTTTGTCAGCTAGCTAGGATGCACATTTTGAATGACTTGTTTACGGATTTTCCGAATCAAAAACCCGATATTGTCACCATTACGATACTCAAAAATAAACTTATTTCAAATTAAAATGTTTCCCTTTGAAAATTTGCACAATTTGTTAACGTATTTCTTTTTATATGAAAAACCCTCTGAATTTGGCAGAAAAAGTGTTGTCACACAAGCGAAATTAAGAATAATTCAATCGTTTAAATAAGCCAGCTAATTTGTTAATTTTGATTTAAAGTGAGTAAATTATTTATTGATATTTTATTGATATTGAATACAAGGAAGAAATTAAAAGTTTGGTTAAAAGTTTGATACGGTCGTGGCCTTCATTCTTACTCTTCGGGCTCCCTATTTCCGCAGAGACTAGGTGTCCATGAGTAAAGTGGCGTGCCAGAATGAGCTAAATCAGTGAAGATTACTATTTATTTTATCATAAATGTAACTTTTGGATAAAGAAGACTGCTGTTTTTCGATCAGCTGTGAAAAATAATCAAGAATCGAGTTATTTATAGTCAGTCGAACAAAAGTTTCTAAAATGTGTACATTTTTCTTAGATTTACCACATCAAATATCAGTCAAATCTCGATATTATAAAGTCAAATGATCTCATTGAGACCTAAATAGCATGTTATCAAGCCACAGAGTCCAGCAGTGTTTTTAGCATAGAAAATTGATATAATTTATCAATGTTTGTGTACTTGCATATGAACTATTTCGCGGATTTGGCGGGAAAAGTGTTGTCACGCAAGCGAAATTAAGGAAAATTCAATCGTTTATAACTTTCCGATATTAAAAGGTACCAATTTTGAGAGTGCTTTAATTTAAAGATCAATATACAAGTATTATGTCAAGCGATAAAAATTTAAAAAAAACTGCCGCACTTTTGAGAAAATATTTTTTAACTTTTTGTAAAATGTCAGTATTTCTCAAAGGCCGTTAGTATCGAATCGTTTGAGGGAGCGACAAAAAATTCCGTTTTCACCAATTTCATTCATTTGACAATAAATAGGTCAATTAATACCTTGTTTCCAATCTCAAAGTAGAATACTTTGCTCTGGTGTTACCGTTTGCAATTTATGAGGCTCCAAAGTTTCCGATTAACTTTGATGATTTTGGCGTAATTTCTGAGCAAAAATTGAGGGGGGTGGTCATCTCGAGAACGAAACGTCCGATGTCGCTAATATTTGGTCATTTGTAATCTTATCCGATGGCTATCAAACGGTGAAAGTTTCAGCTCCAAAGGCCGACCCCTATCTTTTGGCCCTGCCCGGTATTCTCAGGCAATTACACTTAACTAATTGTAGTTTAACGAAAATCAGTTGTTAGCTTTAAAAAATATCTCAAAGTGTGCATAAATGTCGTTAGTTAAATAGATTATTTTTAGCTGCATCAAAATATGCTAATCAGGTCTGACTACTTTTTGTGGTTACTCCAACGGAGTAATCCACTATGGTACACTGTAGCAAAAAATATGGGTTTAAATAAGTCCGTAACAGGTGTCCACGGTACAATTGACCAGCGGCGAAGTTGGTGAATGCCTCGACTTACAACGAACCAAAAGGCATCATTTGGTACATAAACAGTTGTTTTTAGTAATTTTATTCTTCTTTATGTTTCTCAGCTTTGATTTAATAACATCGAATGAAATAATTGAAGCCTTTTTAACGGTTTTTTCTAGCTTTCAATCGATTTTTGGAACAGTTTTGCAACAAAGTCACATTCACGCGGTGGTCAACAATGCCGAACCTTCGCATCAAGCTAGAAGCTCCCACACAAGACGAACTACGAACGAAATGTAATCAATTGCTACGTTTTCGGAGGAAATAGGAACTACCTCATTGCAGGTTAATTAATCAACATCTTATTATTAAAAATACATTACTGTTCTAATTTTATACAAACATTACTTGTCAAAAATGTAGTGTTCAAATTTCATACAAACAAAAAATGTGATGTCTATGTTAGAGTGCTAACACTAGAGTGCACCCACTGGAAGTGTGCAAATACCACTAAATAGTGCTATTTTATGCTAATCCTATCGATGTCTTTTGTTTAATTAGTGCTATTTACTACTAAATAGTGACAACTGTTTGATCCACACATTTAGTGTTTTCATACAAACGCTTACAAACATTACTTGTAAAACATTGTCATGTCTACTGTTCTGATTTAAAACAAATTCAACATTACTTCAAAAACTTGTTATGTCATATATATATAAGTATTGTTTTTATTTGCAATGACATACAAACTCAAAAAAGATTATTTAGTTTAATCCATAATAAAGCAATGGTTAAAACTGTGTGAATGTGAATTGAATTCATGATATTAAAAATATAATTTCTATTAATTTAATATTGTACTGATAGAGTGCACTCACTACAAGTGTGCAACAAATACCATTTAATAGTGTTTTTTTATGCTAATTTTATTGTTTTCTTTTGTTTAATTAATGCTATTTAGTACAGTCTAAATGTTGCACTCATTTAGTGTTTGCACTCTAGAGTGTAAATAATATCCACAATATTACCTCTTATTATTAAAATATTACTATTTGAACTATAGAAAACAATTATACTGTTAACATTTGAATTCTAATAATAGTTCAATTTACTGCTACCAATATTTAACAGATATATTATTTGCACTTTAACTGTTAAACAGTTTCTTGCAAATATAAGTAAAAAACAGACCCTTAATCACAGACAAAATTGCCACCATATTATCCCAGACCTAATAGCCGAAAAATCATACCATATACAGGGCTGTAACCAGACCGTTTACAGGGGGGTGCACATAAAAAACCTGGACCATTGATGGGGGTGTAGTATATTTTTTTATTAGTCATTTTCAAAAACCCGTATTACAATTTACTGCGCTTTACAGCAGTCCTTTTGAATGACTCTTTGTATTTTCGGTGATTATTACATCTTATTGCAACCCATTACACTTTGTCTCGGTCCTTTCACAGTGGTAATTCACACGGGTTTTATAAATGAATTATAGTTTTGAGCGGACCTTTTGCTTTTCTGGGGGGGGGAGGGGTGCATGTGCAACCTGTGCCCTCCCCTTGGTTACGGCCTTGCTATAGGGCAGTACATACCCACCTCTATAGTAAATGTAGAGTACCCCCTCCCCTCCCCTAATGTAAGCAACAATTGATGAGAACTTTTCGAGCGAGCAAAGACCAGGAAAGACAAAGTTTGAAACTATGTTAACAAAACTTGAATGGCTATTTTCATTTCACAATCAAAACTATCAAAACGGTGTTGTGAACTACATGCGCTCTTAGAGCGACTTTAATTTCTTTTGGACTCTAAAAATAAGCCCTCACAACATCAAATGTGTTTTAAACCGGACTTTTAATTTTACTTGGCATATTGAGCTATTTTTGTCTTGTGTTTTAGCTGTTTGGGATGTATTATTTTGCTTTTGAATGTAAGTTGTTTTGCACACGTTGCAACAACTCGTCGAAAAGTGTCTGTCTGAAACGTGAAATCTACAACGTAGGATCGACCGTATTACGCGAAAGGAAAACTCTTTTTATCGGTTAAGGAATAAACTCTAGATATTCGATATTCCTTTGAAAGCCTAATGTGGGATACGAGTTTTCGACTAATGCTTTGTCAGCGACAGCGGTTAATTATGATTTACTAAAGTTTCCTTAATTAATTTTACAAAAAGTAAAAATTGAACGAAGGACTCCACCTCAAAAGTGGACAAAAAGTATAGGATTCGAAATTCACCACAGCAAACTTAATCTGATGCAGAATTGTCTCGTCGTTAGTTCATAAAAATAGCTTAGATGAATTCCTAATGGGGGTACCGAAATCTCAGTTGACTACAAATTTTTTGCCCAAATCGCAGTTAACTACTAGTTTCCAAAATCAAAATTTTACCTTAGTTGGGCAGAAAATGCAAAAATTCTTCAAAAGTTTATATAAATCTCAGTTCTCTGCTAATTTTTGGGGTTTATTCTCACGCGTTGCAGGGCCGTAACCAAGGGCAGGGCACAAGGTGTCCGTGCAGCCCCCTCCCGCCCCCCCGAAAAGCGAAAGGTCCTATTATTCATTTATAAAAACCGTGTGAAAGACTACTGTGAAAAGACAAAGACGTTTTCGCAAATAAATGAATTACAAAAGTGTTACAAAAATATAGTATGTACAATTAAAATATGATCTTAATATTTGAATTTACAGGTCGATTAAAAAAGTTTATAATGAAATATAATTTAAGAATGATTACAAGTTATTTAATAGAATTGATTGAGGAAAGAAACTCTGTCTCAGTCGCACAGTTCTACATTTGAAAGTTACGTAATTTTTTGCTCTTCTTGTGTTGTGATTGTGTGTGTCCACTCCGCTCTTTGGTAGGTGCTTCAGAAGAGGGCCTCCTTTGAATATTTTCGTGAATGTCTTTGTGTACAGGTCGAGGCGTCTCGAGTCTAGTCTTGGTAGATTGTGGAAAGCTAAGGCCTCTCTATATGATAGCGCAAGAGTGATGATTTTCAAAGCTCTTTTCTGTATATGTTCTAATTCTTCAGAAAGGTAGTCAGGAAGGGCATGCTGCCAAACTGCACAGGAATATTCAAGTACTGATCTTATTAAAGAGGTGTATACGGTTACTAAATCAGTGTTCGCAACACCTCCTCTACGCACAGGAATATTCAAGTACTGATCTTATTAAAGAGGTGTATACGGTTACTAAGTCATTGTTCGCAACACCTCCTCTACGCACAGGAATATTCAAGTACTGATCTTATTATAGAGGTGTATGCGGTTACTAAATCATTGTTCGCGACACCTCCTCTACGCACAGGAATATTCAAGTACTGATCTTATTATAGAGGTGTATACGGTTACTAAATCAGTGTTCGCAACACCTCCTCTACGCACAGGAATATTCAAGTACTGATCTTATTAAAGAGGTGTATACGGTTACTAAGTCATTGTTCGCAACACCTCCTCTACGCACAGGAATATTCAAGTACTGATCTTATTATAGAGGTGTATGCGGTTACTAAATCATTGTTCGCGACACCTCCTCTACGCACAGGAATATTCAAGTACTGATCTTATTATAGAGGTGTATACGGTTACTAAGTCATTGTTCGCGACACCTCCTCTACGCACAGGAATATTCAAGTACTGATCTTATTAAAGAGGTGTATACGGTTACTAAGTCATTGTTCGCAACACCTCCTCTACGCACAGGAATATTCAAGTACTGATCTTATTATAGAGGTGTATACGGTTACTAAATCATTGTTCGCGACACCTCCTCTACGCACAGGAATATTCAAGTACTGATCTTATTATAGAGGTGTATACGGTTACTAAATCATTGTTCGCAACACCTCCTCTACGCAGGACCCTAAGAATCTGTTTGGAAGCTTTCGTGACTGTATCATTGATGTGAATATTCCATTTTAAGTTGTTTTGGATTGTAAGGCAGAGAACCTTGAGAGAAGTGACGAGTTCCATCTGTTCGTTGTCTATTTTTTAGCATTGAGAGGTCGGGAGTATTCCTTAAAGAAACATACTCGCATCTCCTTGCACTTCTTTGTATTCAGTTTCATCCAGCTATCCTGACTCCAGGTGGCAATGGTGTCAAGGCTGGATTGGATGGTGGAGGTACTGCGTTTTGTAAGTCCCTCAGATAAGGACACGTCGTCGACATACTTCCACATATTGGCTTCAGGTGTTGATATCTTCAAGCTATTTACCATTATTAGAAACAAAATGGGAGCATGTTTGGTTCCCTGTGGTACTCCAGCGGGTAATGGGAGCCAGTTTGACAATACCTTTGTTAGTTTCACCCGCTGCCGTTGGTTGGTTAGAAAATCAATGATCCATGGGATTAAAATTAAACATCTACGTACTCCCAAGTCGAGCAGACTGTCTATCAAAATATTATACCCAATGCGATCGAAGTCTTTTTGAAAAGCACGCCGACTTCGTGAAAATGATATGACAACTAATAAAAAAAGTCTACTAAAAACTCATCAATAGTCCAGGGTTTTTAATGTGCACCCCCTGTAAACTGTCTTGTTACGCCCCTGCGTTAGCTACTGATATTTTAGCCGAATCTTAGTTAATTGCTAACCCCATTAGGACCATCTTAGGGTATTCTAAAAATATAAACCTTTTATCAAGTCTATGTTACAATAATCAAACTGATCGCAGTAGTTGAAAATATTTTCGAGATCAGACACTAACGGGCCACTAATAACGTCAGTAATCTCACCATCATGTTTTTTTAAGTTTAAAAATGTGCAAAATCATTAAGAACTTTTAGATTTGAAATAGTTTACTGAAAAAGGGTGAGTATGAGGGAAATCAGAACATGCAAGAAATGAAAAATAAAAAAAATTTCTAAAACTACCAACATATAGCACCAAATCTTAGTTTGCTTTAGTCCGTACTTACTAAAAGGCGCAATGAGCTACAATGAGGTACAACCTTATATAAAATAATCTACAATTACAAAACAATCAATCTACGGCTAGAAAAGATTAATGCTGTGAAAGCAATAAAATATTTGGTTTATATTGATCCAAAATTGTGCACCTGTATCAAGACCGAAGGGAGCACTTGAATGGCTTTCCAGCGCTCTTTGGACTATTAGTAAAATAACAAAGTTCGATTTCCTTGGTTATCATTTACAGAATCCTTGCCATCAACTACAAATATATGTTTTCGATAAAATGAATGTGAAAAATTATTCAAAATATCTTTATGGCAGTAGTAAATAGTTCAGAACGATATTCAGAACGATATTCAGAACTGATCTACTAATTAAGAAATCAAAAGTTCCACGTTTTTGCGTTTTTTGCTACTTTTCTCGCGCATTTGCATAATCACAGCTGTTTTTGTAAAAATTAGTTCCACAAGAGTGATCTACTAATGAAGAAATCAAAAGTTCCACTTTAATGCAAATTTATGCAATTTTTTTTTCAATTTTTATTATTGTTTTGATATTATTGTTCTAATATTTCACTTTCAAAGCATAAATGACAAATACTTTTAAAATCTTAAAATATGCAGCGAAATCCTCGCGTTATTTTTTATAAATGAATTTGATTATCGTGCATGTTTTGTATGACATTTTAGTTGGCCTTCAGTATTTCATTTCATTAATTATAAAATGAGAGGGAATAGACAAAGAAAACGAGCAATGTCTTTTACTTTTCAGGTTGTTTACCTAAGCCAATTCACTTCATCCATTTTTTACACAAGAGTTTTGCATTTGAGTGACACGGTACAACCACGATCGTTGTAGATTTCACCGTTCACACAGACACTTGTCGACGAGTTGTTGCAACGTGTGAAAAACAACTTACATTCAAATGCAAAATAATACATCAAAAATAGCTCAATATGTAAAGTAAAATTAAAAGTCCGGTTTAAAACACATTTGATTTTTTGAGGGCTTATTTTTAGAGTCCAAAAGAAAGAATGCAGTCAGAGCTAATAAGCATATTTTGATGCAGCTAAAAATAGTCTATTTAACTAACGACATTTATGCACACTTTGAGATATTTTTTAAAACTAACAACTCATTTCTCTTAAACTACAATTAGTTTAAGTACTGACAGCAAAAATATCATTGGATTGCAACCAAATAATCGACCAATTATTAGCTAAACAATATCGTTGTTTTTGAGCGAAAAGCAATTTTTATTTGAACGCTTCGGTACAGAAACAAACCGCGAGTGCACACAAATGTTTTTTCATATTTGTGTAGTTTCATGCTAGTAGTAACTAACGGTAGAACGGTTTTCTGACCAGGTACCACTTTTGAGAACATGGAATTATCCTGGTATTTGTTCATCACATATGATAATAATTCTCCAAAGAAAAAATTAGGGAAATCTATTTTCCGACCCAAAATCCACCGGCTGATTCTTAGGGAGACAGCCTCTTAAGTTCAAACCTTTGTTTGATTGTGAGCCAATGTAGTTCTCGTAAAGCAGGGGTGGCGTGATCGAATTTTCGTTTGCCAGTGATGATTTTTGCTGCATTATTCTGTACGAGCTGAATTTTTCTGTTGGAATTTGATGTGCTCGATCACACCGAAGAGCAGTAGTCGATCTTACTAAGCACTAATGCGTTGATAATGACTTTGAGTGTACCTTAGTCAAAGGCATGTCTAGCACGATTTATTCGATTTAAGATTGACATACAGGAAGCTGAAAACTGTTGAACGTGTTCATTAAAAGTGAGGTTAGCATCAATCACTAGCCCAAGGTCTTTAGCAGAGTGGGAGGGTCTTATAAGTTTGCACAGAAAGTCTAAACTAGGAATTTCTGGAAGTTTGCTAAAAACTGTCGGGTGCCAATTAGTAAAAATTTAGTTTTATCAGGCTTAATAAGAAGACGATTCTGACAACACCATTCCACAACTCTTCGTAGATCCTCTTGTAGTAGTGTTAAGGAGTTGTTTATAGTCTCTTTTGAGAAAGAAATTAACAGCTTTGAGTCATCTACGTACGATTCTAAGTTGCAATCTTTGGGAACAGATGGAAGATCGTTAGTGTAAAGCGTAAACAGGAATGGTGATAATATGGACCCTTGTGGAATACCGTGAGTGATGAGCATTTTGGAGGAGCATGAAGTGCAAATACGCACATACTGAGACCTATTGGATAGGTAACTTGTACAGATGGAGACGCAGCGAAGTTGAAGAGCTTTTGAAAAAGTATATCATGATGAACACTATCAAACGCTATAGACAAGTCCAATAACACTAATGTAGAAATGAGCTTGGCATCCATGGCTTCCAATATAGTGTCAGTAACAGAAATGTTTAGGGTTTCGGTTGAATGAAAAGTACGGTTTCCACTTTGGTGATTGCTCAACAACTTGTGCTCGTTCAGGAAAGATGTGTATTGATTCAAAACCGCTTTTTCGATCTTGGAGAAAACTGAGAGTAATGATAGTGGTCGATTATTGGAAGCAGTCTCGTGGTCTCCCACCTTATGAAGAGGTATGACCTCAGCAGTTTTCCAGGCTGACGGAAAAGTAGATGTTGAAAGAGAGCAGTTTATGATATCTGTAATTGCAAGCAGAACATTATCAGGAGAGTCCTTGATGGCTTGAAGCCCTATTATAATTCAGAAGGCAAATCGAAAATTTCGCTGGACCGCCGTATATGACTACGACACGCAATTTAGGAAATGTCTTGCCACCGATGCCTCCTCAGGGCGATTTGATATAGTCGACTCTACACTATATGCCACTATTCTGGATTCCTCTAGCGTCAGGAAAGAGAGTGTCACATGTCAACGGTGTTAGTCGGAGAATCACTTGGTGCGCGACTGCTCCTTTTGTCCGAAAACGACGCTGGAGGAGAAGAAATCAACGACGAAAGCAAGCACGAACCCGGATAGCAGCTGGAAATTCGAACGTTGGTTCGCCCACGACAAGGAAGGTTGCAATTTGTACCAACGACGCTCCTGCCAACAAGGATCAAATTGCAAACGAGCCCATGTGTGCAAATCTTGTCGTGGGGACCATCCTCTGGCCGATTGCAAACTTGCAACCGCAGCTAACCACAATTAAGTCACCATTCAATTCTTCCATCTGGAAATCACATTTACGAGATCATCCGGATCAAAACTTGGTAAATTACTTAATCAACGGAATTGACAATGGTATTACAATTGGTTTCACCGGAAACTGCAACTTTCAAATCTCAGATAACCATTACTGCGCTTTATCTAATAGTACCGCCATCGCTAAAGAATTAGAACGTGAGCTCACTCTAAAACGAAAACTTGGGCCTTTTCTCAGCCCACCATTTGCTAATTTCATCGGATGACCGATGGGCGCTATACCAAAAAAGCGCTCCGAACAAGTACGCTGGCGTGTTATTAACGATTTATCATGGCCGCCGGGCAACAGTATAAATGATTACATTCCTAAGGAACTCTGCTCGTGTCGTTACGATACTCTCGATAACGCAATTCAACAATTAAAAACTGTCGGTTGCGGAGCACTTATGAGTAAACTGGACTTATCAAATGCCTTCAGGCACATCTTAGTCAACAAGGACGACTGGGAACTGTTAGGGTCTACATGGCCAATCGAAATTAATGGTACAATAACAACCGGTTACTTTGTGGACACTTTTTTACCATTCGGGTTACGAAGCTCACCAGCCTTATTTCTTAAGTATGCTGACTCATTAGCTTACGTAATGGAGCAACGCGGTGTCTTGCCCGTATGGCATTATCTGGACGATTTTTGGACTGTCTTGCGGCCCGCCGGCCCCTCATACGCGTTGTCAAAGCAATTTAGAGCTCATGTTATCTACGTGCGAGGATCTCGGTTTTACCTATAATCAAAAGAAAACCACCGCTCCGTGCACGAAATTAGAACTTTTGGGCATGGAACTTGACAGTGCCTCGCAAGAAGCGCGTATAACCGACTCACGACTACATGAAATTAGAGAATTACTTTCAACGTGGAAATCTCGCAAATAGTACAGCAAACGTTTTTTAAAGATCTGGATTGGTGGGAGTCATTTTTAAAATGAATGGAATGGTCGCACATTCTTTTATGATGAGCAATGGTTCACTAACACTTATTTGCATTTGTACACCGATGCCTGTACAACGTCTTTTGGCGCT
Source organism: Diadumene lineata (assembly GCA_918843875.1). Taxonomy (NCBI): domain Eukaryota; kingdom Metazoa; phylum Cnidaria; class Anthozoa; order Actiniaria; family Diadumenidae; genus Diadumene; species Diadumene lineata. The sequence goes on from OU974069.1 coordinate 3,570,632, forward strand.
CTCTTTGATGATTATTGGTTCTGTGATACTTTCGCTAGTGTTGGTGTACCCACGACATACACGACAAATCTTATTTTATTGTGACAACCAAGCAGTAGTACACATTATTAACTCCGGAAGTAGTCGCTGTCCACACATCATGACATTGATGCGTTATTTATTTTTTGTTTGTGCACGATTTAACATTGTTCTCAAATCAGTTCATATTTCTGGTATACATAATTCTGCCGCTGACGCTTTGTCCCGTTTACAGGTCTCCAGGTTCAGAGAACTGACTTCACACGCACAGGCCTTACCGACTCCAGCAGTACGACTAGCGTTAGACGCCTTCACTTAAAAGCTGATTATTATTTACGGAAAGGACTAGCGGACAACACACATCAAACATACTCTTCTGCTCAACTACAATATTTCGACTTCTGTGAGACTCATAAACTACAAGCACTTCCTGGTGACGAGCAAACTCTATTATTATTTGTTTCTCATCTCGCCGACTTAATTAAACCACAGTCCATTAAAGTTTATTTAGCCGCAGTTCGAGCCATACATATTAGCCATGGTTACCATAATCCATTAACAAACACTATCAAATTACAGCAAACTGCGTGGCATTCAACGTGAACATTTCACTCCGACAAAACAGAAACTACCAATTACATTTGACATACTTTGTAAACTATGGTATGGTATGTATGGTATACATTTATTTAAACACACTAGCCCGCCACAACAATTACAAATTAGAAGTAAAACGCTGATTTCCAGCGGGGGTGTGTATAAACATTATAAGTACAATTTTCGATAAAATTAGTATTTAGTTATACAAATATTTAGGATAAATCAGCATGTCCCTAGAGATGGTATTGTGGAAAGCTTACGTTTGAATTCGCGGATACACACTGAATTTTTAGTGTCCGCGGGTAAGCTATTCCAAAGCATTGCACCACTGAAGGCAAAGCTACGCTTATATAAGTTTTTATTAGGTCTAGGCAAAAAAAGATCAAGTGACACATTTCTCAAATTGTACGGTATATCTGTGTCAGATAATTTTAATAGAAGATGACGTAGGTTTGGTGAGGCGTGCTCATTTAATATTTTATAGATCAATAATCATTTAGCATTTACGCGTCTAGTATGTAGAGGGTACCATCCTAAATGGTTTAAAATGTCAACAGACCTGGTATCATATCTGGCACCTGTGATAACACGAGCAGCCCGATTTTGAAGAATTTGTAGTCTTTCAAGCGTCTGTTTACCGCAGGTGTCCCACAGTGATGAACAGTAGTCAAAGTGTTGCTGAATTAAATATTTATCAAGCTGCTTTAGTGACTTTGGTGGAACAAAAGGATTTATTCTTTTCAGAGCACCAATTCCACAGCAAACTTTTTTTTGTGATAGAATCAATATGGTCTTTAAAATCGAGAGTTTTATCAATAGTGACTCCTAGACATTTCTGGGATTGAACTAATTTAACAGGGGTTTTGTTGAAAATTATTTGATTACTTGTTATATCGATATTATTATTCAGATTTTTAGAGGTTCCAATTATCATTGCTTTCGTTTTGGATGGATGTGATTGAAGTTTATTAGCAATGAGCCAGTCTTGCATCCTCACAAGATCATTGTTTATTGAAGTAATTAAGTCTCCAAAATTACGGGGAGACGTAAAGATTTGAGTGTCGTCAGCATATAGGCAGGGAGTGGTATGTACTAAACAATTTGGAAGATCATTAATATAGAGAAAGAACAAAAGGGGACCAATGATGGACCCTTGAGGAACTCCACAAATTATTTGTTTCTGGGACGATAAAATTCCATTGTATCAAAGGTGCATGTTGATCGAGAATTATAATAAAATTTGCTTTCCATAGTTGCCATGCTGCGTTTGGATCATTGATCGAATAGAAAGTGTCGCACTGGATATTATTTAGGTCAGAAATAAAACCGTGTTTATCAAATGATTTGAAATTTCTTACTTTCTTTAATACTGGTTTAGCCTTTGGAACTGTAAATTTACTGATTGCAAACAGGTTCGTTAGTAAAAATGAGATCAATTGTAGATTTTCAAGTGTTAGTGATCCTAGTAGGTTCAGTAATTACTTGCTTAAGCTGATAAAGGTCTGATATGAATTGTAATCTTCTAGTGTGATTATCATGATTGGATTTCCCATAATCAGCATTTATATCTCCCATAACTATAAGCTGCTTTTGCTCATAATCACATTTTTCAATGAAAAGTTCGTAGCTATCAATTAGATCGATTGTTGAATTTGGTGGGCGATACCAGGTACTAATTAGAAGTGATCTGCTATGAGGAAAGTGAATCTCAACGCAAATCATCTCTATTGGTTTAGCAACTAGGTCAGCCCTATTAGTGAAAGAAAAAGTATTTTTAACGTACAACGCAACACCACCACCTCCCCTAGTACGATCCTTTCGTATTAAATTATAATTATTAATGATCAATTCATCATCATCTACCGATGAGTCTAGTTTAGATTCATTTATGGCTAGTATATCAAGTGGGGTGTTAATCAAGAAAAAACGCAATTCGTCAATGTGGAGTAGTAAACTATTAATATTGGTGCAAGCGAGCTTTAGACCTTTAGATTCAGTGATGCAATGCATTAAGGGAATGTTACCTTGAAGAGGGACATGCTGATCAGTCTCTAGCGTCGAATGTGACGGTGACCCTTCCACTGCTGTTGAGAGTATTGATGATTTGTCTGTAGTAAGCCCAATAGCTGGTGCAGAGGGGTCAGAAAATCCGCCTGTTGATCGTGGTTTCCACGTGCTTGTTGTTTATGTCGCTTCGATTGTGGATTTATAAATTTAATGAATTTTGTTGCAAGTAGTGCAGAGCCCTTAGTATTTAGGTGTAATTTGCTAGAGTTGAGACATGTGTCGTCGATAACTGAGTTATTGATAAATGTAAATTTATCATTAGTTAGAAAATGATCACACCCACTCGGCCAATCAACGCTCAGTATTTCGATGCTCTATATTCCATAGAGTAACTAAAGGTGTCAAGTGGTGTGGGATTTGAAGCACAGGGAAATTGTGGGGTAAAGGAAGCATGAAATTTTATATCTAATTAGTATTCTATATATAGAGCATACTAATGATTTCTTTTGAATTCTTTTATTTTAAAAGTTCATTAGCATGCTCTATATAAAGCATACTAATCAAATATAAACTTCCACGCATGAGGTACAGATACAACAACTAACTTCAACAATTTTGATATTTTATTACTATTTTGTGGAGAAATACTAGAAATTAAAATTACACTTCTCATAACTTATTTAACATTATCATTTTATAAATTTCATTGCCGTGGCGCAGCGTGGTCATTTTTTCAGGTATGCATAAGTACATATGATTTAAAAAATCCTAAGTAAACTGATAAAAAAATACTGTATTCTTGTTTTCGTAGATTCAATTTTGCAATTTAATCAAAGTGTTGTTTTCATCACAAAAGTCTTGGTTGCGTACAAATAAAATTTTAAAAATAGAAACAATTGGTAAAAATTTCAAAATTTTCGGTAACTTCAAGTACACACGTGCGTATATGCGTATAGGACGCTTCGCCCTCGATGGCTTCGAATAATCTTGAATACAAGACAAATAGCTAACTTACAAGAAATATCTTTCTTAAACAAACTGATATATACTATATACTTTAAAGAAAAAAATTGAATTAAACTTAACGTGTTAGACTTGTCTCACCATTCGATGTTCAGTCCATGCTTTGTTAACGTTCACTGCCTACTGCGTATTTTGTCTTGTTTTTAGCAGTATTATCTCTTCTCAGTTTCGTATTTCTTCCTCTGTAGTGGGAGCTTTACATCTGCCAGTTAAATGGCCTTCCTCTATGAAGTCTAGCGTGTCTTCCAATTCAAGTAAATCGGCATTTTCGGTAAAAATCTCACTAGCTTCGATAAACGCCATTGCTCTGCAAAATGACGACCTGTACTGATTTCTTTTACAACACGGACAAAACAAAGCATTCCAACGGTATTCGTACTAAAACAATGACATAATAAACTGCCATTATCATTCCAAAACGCATGCAGAAATTGAAAGAAAGAACAACACAAGACAATATAAGCTAATTCTTTGATAGAAACATCATGCCACTCGTGAGTGTGATCATATTCTAGGTTAGTTACATGTGAATGCAATTTTTTTTTATTCCGGAAAACAAAACAGCTAAAACCTTTTTAGTTATGCAAATCACTGGCTTAGTATTCGCTAATATTGCAATGTTATTCGCTTCGTAAATTTTCATTCTACCGTGACATTGCTTTACAGAACTCGAAGCGTTAAATGATATTGATATCAACATACTGCCGACGTGATTAAAAAATCGTTGATATCATTGATATATAAGCAATACAAAGAGAAAACCTAAAACTCAGCCACCTTTATTAAAAAACTCATCTACAGTAAACAACAAACATTCCCTCGTGAGTATGATCATATTCTAAGGCAGATAAAGAATGAAAACTCGTGTTCCATGGGATATAGAGTCCCTCGCATGAGATAAAAGGCCACTCGGGCTACGCCCTCGTGGCCTTTTATCTTATGCTCGGGACTCTATATCCCATAGAACACTCGTTTTCATTCTTTATCCCTTACGTAAATTTCAGTTTACTATTTATGTCAGAAATCTTTTCTGCGACATCTAATTATCTAATTGATCACTCGCTAAACACAGACATTACTTACTGGGCAGGCATCACTACGGCACACTTCTTGTTACTTCGCGCTAGTGAATTTACTATTACAGATACACAATTTGATCACGCTCCTCTTCTCATGAAAGATGCAGCAATCGGTTTCTCTTCGGACGGGGATGAATACCTAGCGCTACGAATAAAAACATCCAAGACCGACCAGAAAGGCGAAGTGATTGTTTTATATACTGGACATACAAAGCACAAAGTTTGCGCGGTCTGCGCCATAAAAGCTAACTTAAAGTTACATAAGTCACACGATCGTCAGGACAATGTTCCTTCATTTCAACTGGCTAACGGAAAGTCAATAACTCGTCAAGGTCTCATTAACTTTATCACTCCACTTCTCCGTCTCGTCGGGTTGGAACCAACGGAGTATAGTGGACACAGTTTTCGTATTGGCGGAGCAACCTCAGCATCTGTAGCTGGACTTCAGGACTATGAGATCAAACTTATGGGATGTTGGTCATTGGACTGCTACAAACGCTACATACGTTCATCTTTGAGCATATTCCTTCGCAATGCAAGACTTATTGCCACTACTGACAACACTTCCTACCAATATGCCAATCTATATTCATCGCCATAACCTCACCATCCATTAATAGGCCACTATTCTTGGGCAGTTGTATTGTGTGACCCATGTACAATATAGTAATAAACTGCTCATTAAGGCCCAAACCTGCGTATTCATTGTACATATATATCTTACTCATGTTTTGTTATTGATCGGAATGGACATTAACTATTAAAATGTGCAGTCATGCAGAGCTGTTAAAATTTTGTTAGATAATTCATTCAATAGTCATTCAAAACTGAAGATTTCACAAGTTGTATTTTCTGGATCCGGAAGAGTTTATTTGACGGCAAGTTTGCCAGATGGTAAAAAAGGCCGTATTCTTCGTGGATTCTTCGTGGCGTTTTTCAATCATTACTTACTAGTATGGACTAATCTACTTTTAAAAGTAAAATCAACGGCGACAAAACGTTCATGAAAACAAAAACAAAACAAATATGCGCTGCATTTGCAGCAACTCAAAAGACTCACGAGCAGATAACTTCACTTTGTCCATTCATCAATTTTTTACGGGCAATTCATAACACGGAGAGCTTTAGGATCAATACAGATTTATCAACTATTCACAACAAAAAAACTTTTCATACAAGATGTTTGTCAACAAAGTAGGACTGCCAGTTCAGGGAAGGGATGAAAATGCAAATTTAGCACAATGTGTGATCGAGCAACACGAGCTTGCCATCGTCGTTCAGTTGAACAGTGAAAATGTTTTTTTTTTTGCCACTTTTAAAATTCTAAAAACATAAACAAGCTTATTGTAAGCAGAACAGAGGACTAAACGTTCAGTGGAAAAGTGACAGTACACGACAAGAAACGTGGCGCCGGTATGTTTACATTTTTGACGATCTTTAATAAATTTATTTTTTACCATCCACATGAAAGCAGTTTGCAATAATCATATCTACTTCTTTTTGTAAGATATTTCTCCATAGTTGAGATCCTTATGTGTGTGTTTTTTAATTTCATTCTTGTTATAAGTCTTTGATTTGTTATTGAATTGCAATAAAACGATTGTATGAATTCGTCATACTCATCTGCAAGTTAAAATTTCAAAAGTTCATACTAGCTATTTTTTAACGAATTACGCAGTATTCACATTTGATAAAAAAAATGCACAACCGTTTTAGATAGCTAGATTACCAATAAGTAATTCATTACACATTTCACCAGAAAAGTGAATTTTTGTCGATTTTTATAACATTTTTCAAACGTGAAAGAGTGTACAGGGAGAAGCGTGCGGGGATTTGTTTACAACTCAAAGAACCCATGTTAGTGTTTTTCTAACTTCTCATTGGACAATCAATTTTAATTGACAAGTGCTATTTTTACTATGGATAACAACATAAAAGGAAGCCAAAAAATACGGTCGGATATTTTTCGCATTTTTGTGCATGTTTCTTGCGTACAATAAAATGTTGTCGCATGCATAAAGATTTGAATATTTCAATTGATTATATGATTACTTGATCATGAAAAGCAAACATAGCAACAAAAAAGTTATTTTCTTTTCATGATTATTTGAATGGATTATTCATTAATTAATTCATTTATTTGTTTACTTTTTTATCTATAGTCATTTTTGATTGATTGATTGATCAGCAATTTGGTAATTGGTAGTGAATGAACAAATAAATGAATAAAAGATTGACCAAATAATCCATTTCATTAAATCGGAGCGCCGCTATTAGGTTTACCTAATGTTTATATTAGTGACTTCTGTGCACTTGAGATGTTCGAACTTCAAGGAAAAAGTAAGAAATAAGAAGCTGAACAGGTCAGTTCGTAATTTTAAAATTTCATAAAAATTTCATAAAAATATCAGGTTGTGAAGCAAATCTCATGTTGTGTATAATTGTTTGGCTTAATTTATAAGAAAATAAAGGGATTACAGAATTTATTGCGAATTGTAGTGCATTATGTACTATTTAATAAATAAACAGCAGCGTTTTATCAGGATACCTGATAAAACACGTGATCGAATTTATTGAATGACTGACAAAATGCATTAATAATTCATGACCATTTTGTACATTATCGATGAAACTAAACCAAAAGAAATGTAATTGAAGGTTGTTTGCATTTGTCAGTATCTTATTCAGTCGATTGTGATGTTTTGATACTTCGCTTCCATAAGTGAAAACATGTTTGCGAAACGAGGTCACCAAAGTTAAAGAAGAGGAAAAAACAAACGTATTGGAACAGTGCATCTCAAAGTTCACGTTCGTCTAGAAAGTTGTCTTTTAAATTTTTTTTGAATGGAAAACAGGTCGAGTCAACAAAGATCCTTGTACTTTTCGCTTGTAAGTATTACAAAATAAATGTTTATTGGAATTAATGCTTTTTATATTTTATTCCTACTATCTTCAAATTTGAAGCATTATATACTATCACACGTAGCATTATACATTATTATAAAATTCATGAATAATTAATGAACCCAGAACAATAGAAAATTTCTACCGTGAAGGCATCTGTATATTTTATACAGAAATCGTCCTGATTTGCATAAGGTTTAGCTTGAAATATCTCGGCAAAATTAAATCTAATTTCAAAAACATTACTCTAGAATAGCTGCATTAATCTAGACATTTTATAAGTAATATACAATATGAACGTCCGATCTGTATTATGGAATATAAAATGTCTCACCTTCAGCTTGACATTGTATATTCCATACAGATCGGACGCTCATATTGTATATATTACATATTGATAGATAATGCAACGTGTGCAATTATATAATGTTTAATGTCCATTTGTATTCCATTGTTTTTCTATTATAACCTATTATTCCCCTGGGCCACATTCAAAACCCTCCCCGTGCTTTTTAGTTTCAAGCTCACTTTATGTGGAAAAGAGTGCTTTCCTCGTGACCAGAGAGGAGCATCGAATTGGACAAATTGGCCATGAATTATTATTGTTTTTTAAGAGTAAACACTCGATGTTTTGGGGTTGAAAATCGTGGATAATTAGGTGGACTATTGTTTATTCAGTCGTTATTCTATAGCACTGAAGCATAGTAACATTCATGACAATTTTAAGTTGGTGTTCAAAAGTTTTTTATCCTCGTGTCCTTAATGCTCGGGACTCTATCCCATGGAACACTCGTATTCATTCTTTAACCATTACATAAAGATCAGCTGCGAATATTTTATATTGCTTAAAAAAATTATTGCACACTATTCCGAACGAAAACTATGATTGTGGGGTTCCTGTGGTACCAGATAATATCTGATGCTCGTGGGCTATGTCGCGATGGATGATTTCCCATATGCCATCTCGGCCGTAATTTATGGGGTTCCTGTGGTACAAGAGAATATCCGATCCTCGGGGATGATTTTGGGACTACAGGATAAAACTCCGTAATAACGTTTGAAAATTTAATTTAAAATGCTACTTTATTCGCTCGTCGAAGTATTCTTCAAGGTGATAGTCGTTTCAGCGATGTTTAAAGGAAATGTCAATGTGCTTTTATGAGTCTTTCTGCTTCGTTATGTGCAAATTCGTACAATATTTTGACGTGGACATCGGATACCATCGATGGAATTTTATACCGAAGATGAAGCCATGTACGTAAAAGCTTTTGAAGAACGTTCTATACCTGATGCAGAGACAATCTCCTTAAACTATTTGCCAAATAGAGTCCTTTTTTTAGCGATATATTTCTAGAGGAAGACAATGTGCTTTTATGAGTCTTTCGGTTTTGTTATCATTGTTTTGTGCAAATTCGTGCGATCGCGTCAAGAATTATATAGTTTCTACAGTTTTTACTCGCTTGTAATTTTACATTCTTGACATTATATTATTTTACTGTAATTTTTAAGATAAAAGAATTAGTGATTCGTTTATAATAAATACACATTAAATAAAATTTAAAACTTTCAGATTGCTATATACTCCTCTTATACACCCGTTTAACAATTAATACCATTTTATACGGGTAAAGTTAGTTAACCGTAAAATTGCAGTAAGTCTCTAGCTATTTCCATTGTCTCGCCCATTTTGTCTCTTTGACTATGGTATGAAGTTATTTTTATTTGAGAGGTTAACTGACTTCACTCTAACTACAATGGAAGTTAGGAGTTTGTTCCTGTTTGACTAATTTAGTAGCCGCCGCACACGGTGAGCAATTTGCCTCGCGAACCATTTCACGGTGAGCAATTTGCCTCGCGAACCATTTCACAAGTTTATTGCATATGACTCTATATTAGCAGAAATCTATGAAATACACTTAATTTATTCACATAATTTATAACACCCTTCGTCTTTTGCCATTTATCAGTATTGCCAATATTTGATTACTACGATTTATTACAGGTTTTTATCCCTAATAAATGATGAAAAATCGATTCTCGCAGCATTCACTTTCGAAAGAAATCGCTAGTTTCCTAAATCATATTTAGCTGAAATATTCAACAACAAACAATAACAAATATATTTTGGGGGGATAAAATTCAAGTTAAAGTTGTATGCAAATCAGGACGAATCTCTTGCTGAGATTACGGGCAATATCGAATCGTTTTTACGTGTGTAAAAAATGCGTGACAAAGCTGCGTGACAGCTGGCATGATTCACCAGTAGGACTGTTGTGGAGGAACTTCTTCGATAACAATTCTGGAAACCGACAAAACACACGAGCTAGCGTCGGCATCGCCGTAATTTTTACAGTTACCTACGTGAAAACCAACACGCACCCTCCCAGCTGGAATGTTAGTACAGTAGCCTTCAATGTGATTTCTGTACGAGTATAAATCATTTATTAGCTAAACTGCATTCTACAAAAACTACAGGACAACAAATAAGGTGGTGGACATCTCATTTATTCATGTTCATGGACCCGTTGCTAGATTACAGTAGATATATAGCCTTACGTGCAAAGTTTACATTTTTAAAATTGTAGTACCAGTCATATTTCTTGCTAAAAAATGTGACAATTTTGTTATAGTTTGTTATTATGGTAGAGCAAATTCGAACGTCCGGTACGATCCAGGTTAGTCAATCCTTGCTACGCATCAGAGCCGGTCACGCAACCACCAAAAACCACTTTGTGGAAATAATGTGGACGTGAACCCCCGGCCATGCTAAGATGCAGCCTTTGGGGTTTTAAGGTAGCTAGGATGAAACTAAGACCTGATTATTCATGTCTGATAGCAGAGAAGTGTACAATTACATGTAAAAGAGTGTCATATAAACTGATAGAAACTTATGTGGATATGGCTGACGTATATTACTGTATTTGACAATTTACGTTAAACTGTTGCACAACCGCGCTGGAGAGATGTCTTCAAGTGACTATCACTTAGCATCTCTGTTCTTATATGTTCTTATATAATCCCGCATATTAATGACCCAAGGGGATACTGACCCTCCTGCACAATGCTAGGTACAAACATGTATACATTCCGTAACGCTTACTAAATACATTTATACTCTTCACTTCTGTACGAGTATAAATCATTTATTAGCTAAACTGCATTCTACAAAAACTACAGGACAACAAATAAGGTGGTGGACATCTCATTTATTCATGTCCACCCTTCAGTGATAAAGAAAGATAATACTACAGACGTGACGCCATACTGCAATGAATTTCCAACCTTTAATAATTACGTATTCATCCGATGTGGACAAAACCCCTAGACAATATAAATGGCTATTTACTTAAGGTAGTACTGGATCTTCAGAAATCGTCAATGAATTTTTTTTAAAATTCTGTCATTTGAAGATTATTCTTAGGGCATTCTTATACTGGAAAAAAATATGTGGTCACCGTATTGGTTTTCGAGGTATAAGACGTCAAAAAGTGCGATTTTTCAGTTTTCCGCGCGTTTTTACAGAAAATCTACCTCAATCAATAAATTCAAATCACTCCCATCCATTTATAGAAGAAAAGCAAAAAACTGTTTCGAAATATAGGTATTGAGTTTAGAAAACATATCAAAATAAAAAATTCTTCCAATATTTTATAAGTAGTGTAAAAAATAAATTGTAGAAAGCCACATTCCTTGTATTCGGGCAAATTATATGTTTGTGCTGAAGTAAAAATGTTGAAATTTGAGAAAATTGGTCAATGAATGTCCATATAAAGCGTTTCAAAGTTAATTTAGAGTGAAAAGTCCGCAAATGGCCAAATTTTGCCTTTAAAGAACGGTTTCAATTTAGCTGCGCAGGAAATTTTATTCAGATCCACATGCGCGCGCTGCATGCTCAGTAGCAAGGGTCCGGTACTACCTTAAACTACGAGATACAGACAGTAATGAATCTAGACCATCTTTAACATAACCGTCCTTGGCTGTTTCAGACCTCCATCGCCCATGGCGCTTAAATAATCTATCATTTACACCAGCATTTGCAGCAGCTGTCGCCCCTCCACTGCGTAAACTATGTAACCCGAAATTATCTTTATTTAATCCAATGCTTTCAAGCGCTTGTAAAACTATTTCTCTTACCCGCGTATAGCTCATACCTCCATGACTCCGTAGTTTGTAACTTTTAAGGGAACTAATATGTTGTAAATTACGAAAAAGTGGCTCTTTGGAGCTAAGATCAATACTTGATGCTTTAACGTAGTTAGACAAAATTACATATGGACAACAGGCATCATTGGTTTCAGCTAATAAAACCTTAGCACCGTCTCTATAAATATCTGTTTTGCTTTGTGAAATATACAGTTCTACAAACTTTGTTTTGTCTTTTGTACGAAATTTGACTTCACAACAGCGTAAATTAGATAACTCATTAAACCTCAAAAAACCGTGGAATGCTGTTACGGCAAATAGCTGCTTTACGCAAATTGGGGACATTTGAGTCATCAACAGCATACTTTGAACAAAGTTTAGTCAACATATCATAGGATAATTAGGCTCTTTCTTAATTATGGGCTTCTTTAATTTTCGCTTACCAGCTTTCAGAATATTCTTGACGAGGCCTGAATTGCAGGGATTAGCAAGGCCGTAGATATTGTGTACCCACTGAATTCCGTAAAAAACTGACTCAAGCTTAGAAGCGCAACAATTGCTATCGATAAGATACTCCAAATAAAGGCTTACAGAAACACTGCTAGCTGGTAAAGTATTAATCTCAGGATAATCGGACGCCCAGCTTTTGAACTCATTGAAGGCACGAGAATAACGGTCCACAGTGGACGGTGCTTTGGACTCGAGAACACGTAAAGGAATATGACCGTCAAGTCTACGTAATTCGGGGTCTGTGTTGGTTATAGCATCAAACAATTGTAAACCCTGTGGATATAAAAATAGAACAAGCTATCATAAGCATCGGTTTGTGATTTCAGACAATGTCAAACAATATTTTTTTTCCAGTCAATTGATTGCAAAGACAAAGCTGTTCTGTTAACCTGGCGCTCCGTCTAATAATAGAAACGCTATGGCGCCATTAAAGTACTTAGAACCAAACAAACAGTTTTTATTTGCGCCATGTTCATAAACTTGTTTACCATCTTTCACGTACCACCAATCAACAACAAATGAACGGAAATAACCCTCTCTACTTAGCAAAAAAGGCCAAAACACTGATGAAGGCCAGACAGGTGTTTCGAAGACGAATTTTAATGCGAAAAGATTTTACTTTTACACTCCAAGATCTAACCATGTGCTCTGTTCCTACTCGTCCAAAACCGGTTTTACAAGTTTTTGCCGCTTTGACAGGGAGGGGAGGGGTACTCTAGGACACAGGAATCCCACCTCCAAAACATTCCCCCTCCCCGCACTGACCAAGTGCGACATATACAATATATCTATTACATACAATACAAAAAACTGTTCAATGTTCAATTTCAACGTTAAGTGTTCATTGAGTATAACAACGAAGCCAATATCAGTTTAAGCATCTACTACTTAAAGAATAAATGTTCACAGTCACTTTTCCGTAAATAATGGTACTAATTTGTGAATGGGTCGAACAACTGTTTTATTCCCAACTTGAACTTTTGCTACTCGAGTGTGACCATCCTTTCCTGGGTAGGTCTCGACAATGCGACCTAGTGGCCAGTGCCCTCTCTTTACGTTGGGTTCTAGAGCGAGAACCACATCTCCTTCTTTAAGATCTTTGACTACTTCTGTCCATTTCGGTCGTCTGTTTAGAGTGGGAAGATATTCTGTTAGCCATCTGGTCCACACCTGCGTGATAAGCTGCTGCACTCTTCTCCATCGCTTGTTCAGGTTAAAATCCGTGCTATCCACCGACTCTGGGGCAACTTCTCCTCCAGTTTGTCCGTGCAAAAAATGGTTTGGTGTTAACGGCAGCGCATCTCGGTGATCCGAGGATTGGTATGTCAACGGACGCGAATTCAGCAAACCTTCAACCCCTGAAAAAGCAGTGATCAGTTCTTCATCTCTGACATCATTTTTGCCTAACACTGCATAGATGGCAGTTTTAGCAGACTTGATCATAGATTCATGAATCCCACCGAAGTGAGGACCAGCTGGAGGGTTAAAGTGCCACTTTACACTGTTGAATATGTTCGATGTCTTGCGCTTTATCTTGTCATGGTCAAGTTGACCGACTAGTTCACGAAGCTCATTTACAGCACCAACGAAGTTGGTGCCGTTGTCGCTAATCATTTCAGTAGGAACTCCTCTTCTGCTGGTAAAACGAGTAAAAGCGTTGAGAAAACTATCAGTGTCCAACGCCCAAGCCATCTCAAGGTGAATGGCTCTAGTTTGTAAACAGGTGAAGAGACACAAGTATCTCTTCTGACGCTTGATACCTCTTCCTTGCACAGTTTCAAATGGTCCTGCATAGTCTACAGCACATTGATCAAATGGTCGACAAGTAAACCTCAGCCTTATAGGTGGAAGCGGTGCCATGACTTGAGTTGCAAGCTTTGTCTTTCTTTTCTTACATTCGTTGCATTCATTTTCCCAACTTCGTATTTCTTCACGGGCAGCAATGATCCAGAATCTTTGCGAGATCTGTGACAGAATGAAGTTGACTCCTGCAGCATGGTTGGCTAGTTCATGGTAGTACTTTACGATGAGCTTAGTTACTTGATGACCTCTTGGAAGAATAATTGGGTACTTCATGTCATACGGGAGATGTTCAGCAAACATCAGACGACCTTCGAGTCGGATCAATCCATTCTCATCTAAGCGAGGCGACAACTTGGTAAGCTGGCTTTTGGCAGGAAGCTGCTTCTTACTCACTAGTGCTTTGTATTCTTCTGTAAAGGCGTTGTACTGCGCTTGCCGTATTATGTCTTCTTCAGCATCATGGATTTCTTCTGGAAGTAGCTCTTTATCAGTTAGTCGGTTGCTTTTGCACTTCAGGTTATACAGGAAACGATTCACTCTAGCATGTATACGGACTAAGTGTGTCCAAGACGAAAAATGGATTGCGTTTAGCCTCCATTGGTTTACATCATTTGTCTTGTCGGCTTGAACAGGTGCAATTCTTGCCAGTAATGCTGTCGACGGTTGACGCTTTTCACTAACATCTTTCGATGAACCAATGTCTAGCTTTGGCCACTGTGTTGGATCCTGTAGCACCCACTCTGGTCCCTCCCACCAAAGACTTCTATCAGCTAGCTCTTCTACTTGAGTTCCTCTTGAGATCAGATCGGCAGGGTTCTGTGTTGTTGGTACATGTTGCCACTGACTGGGGTCACTGTGCATCTGTATTTCACCCACTCTATTCGCCACAAATGGACGAAAGTCCTTTCCATGACCTCTGATCCACCACAACACATCCATACTATCAGAATAAAACGTAACATCACTCATTGTCTTACTCAATACTCTTAGAAGTGTTAGAGTTAACCGTAATCCCAAAACAGCAGCCATCAACTCGAGACGAGGTATAGTAACTGGAATTAATGGTGCAACTCGACTTTTCGAGGCTATAAGTCGACACGTCACGACATCAGAGTATTTATACTCGACTCTCGCATAAACAGCTGCACCGTATGCAATCTCAGATGCATCAGCAAACATGATAAGCTTGAATGACGACACTGTATCGGCCATTCTTACACATCGAGGGACTTTGATTCCAGACACAGCTTCAAGTTGCTGGAGCCACTTGGTTATCTTAACGGCGGTTTCATCTTCGATTTCATCATCCCATCCGTAACCTCTGGACCATAGTGTTTGTAGCAGTACTTTACCACCAATGACGATGGGCGATATCAGTCCCAGTGGATCAAATACACTAGCGATTCTTCTTAAGACATTCCTCTTTGTGATTTGTAGCTCTGGTGAAACGGCAGGCACTGAAATCTTCAAGGTATCCTCCTTGCTTGACCAGGCAACTCCAAGTGTCTTTGTTACTGGACGATCATCATTTATCAGTATTTCAGACGCTCGATGGTCTTCAGGGATTGCTGACAAGACTTCTTCAGAGTTAGACACCCACTTCCGAGCTTGCATACCGGCGATTCCCCAAAGCTCTTGCAATTCTCCATATAACTTTAAGGCCGTTGCTTCATCTTCAACACTGTCGATAGAATCATCCATATAGGTGGATTTGAGTACTGTTTCTGCAGCAAGTGGGTAACGATCTTGATGTTGACGAGCGTTTTCTTGTGAAACAAGCTGTGATTCCATCGGTGCTGAGTTTTTGCCAAAGACCACTCTAGTGAACTCGTACTCATCAGGTTCTCGATCTGTTTCCAAGTCACGCCAAAGCAGTCTGAAAAAGGGTCGGTCTTTCTCTTCTATCTCGACTTGCAGATACATTTCTTTAATGTCACATACAATACCGATTGGATTTCTTCGAAAGCGTACCAATACGTCAAACAATTCTGATTGCAGCTTTGGTCCCGCATGAATAACATCATTCAGGGAAACACCTAAGTGTTTTGCTGAACAGTCAAAAACGATACGTACTTTAGTAGTAGTCTTGTCCATTCTAACAATTGGAAAGTGTGGCAAATACCATGAGTTAATTAATTGTTTTTCTTCAGGTGCGAGCTTTCTCAGATATCCTTTTTCTACGTAAGCCTTGAGTGTGTTTGCATATTCTGACTTGACAAAGTCCTTCTTGGCTAAGCTCTTTTCTGTCATCTCTAGACGTTTCAATGCTGTTTCTTTATTGTTTGGAAGTACATCTTTGTTGTCTTTCCATGGAACTGTAATACGATATCTGTTGCCCGTATGTTGTAGGGACGACTTTACTGTCTCATAAGCATTCTTTTCCTCTTTCGTCATCACAGAGGTACGAGGGGTCTCGGTACCATAACTATCGACTTCCCAGAACCTTCGTAGTAGGTTGTTTACTTCATGTTCCTGTTGAACACAGTTCGTTCTTTCTGACTCTCTGACTAGAAACGAATGTACTAAATGCGATCGCTTCCCTTCCGAGGCTCTTCCCGACGTAGTACCGATGCATGTCCAGCCTAGCGGACCAAGCCGAGCGATAGGACCACCATTTTTACCTTGAATGTCAGCCATCGAGTAGTGAAGCTCTGCATTGTCAACTCCTATTAATAGATCAACGATTCCTTCTCTTGCAGGTTTTGGGAACTGACAATTCTTTAAATGAGGCCATTGTTGTTTGGTGTCGTTCCAGTCTTCTACTTTGTACAAACCAGTTACTTGTTGAGGACAAGTTTGGACTTCTATCTCTTTATGGAAGTCACCACTTACACTTTCTATTTCAATACAAAGCGGCATTGATTGAAATGTCTCGACTGCATTGTTCAATACATGAACTTGTACACTCTGGAATGGTGCTTGTAACCCTAGATAGTTTGCAACTTCTTGATTTAGAAACGTCTCATTAGAACCGTCATCTAGGATGGCATTGACTTTTACTTTCCTTCCGTTACCTTTCAACCACACTGGTACTGTGCGAAGTGCACATTGAGCCATTTCTGGGCTATGCGTTGACATGTTTACAGCATGGTTAGTGCGTACCCCCTCCCTTGGGAGAGCCTGATCAGCTCCTTTTGGTGGTGCTGGTGGACTAAACTGTGCTGGTACTGAAGGCGAACTATACTGTACTGTTACTGAAGGCGAACTATACTGTACTGGTGATGATTGAGGATTGCACGGTACTGGGTTTGAGGCTGACCACACTGGTGAAGCTTGTGTGAAGTGAGTACTACTGAAGCCACTTGTGTTTTGTGGTGAAGTTAGGACTGTTGGACTAGCGACTACTCGATGAAGCAGTTGATGATGACTCAGTTGGCAGCGGTTTACGTTACAAGGATGCGACCTTTTACAATCTTTACCCATATGATCACTGCTTAAACAGCGAAAACACAGTTTCTTTTCCTTTGCAATACTCCATCTTTCCTCTACTGATTTCTGCTTAAATGAGTGGCAGTTCCAAATGCCATGATTTAGACCACTGCAAAACGCGCACGGTGGTTTTTGGTTTTGTGCATTGGTACTCTTGGACTGATGAGATCCCGATGACGCAAAGAACGACCTTGACTTGAATCGATCACTCCTTGGCTTTGGTGCGGTACTAGTGTCTACTGCTCTGACTGCTAGACCGTGTGACATCTCTGCTGCTTCTACTTTTATGGCAACTTCTTCTTTCAGCCAGTCTCTCAGACTTATAACAGAACGTTCCTTGTGGTTTTCGCTGATCCATCTTGTGTAACATTCTACTTGTCTATCCGTTAGTTTCTTTGCTAACATGCTGTGTAGAGTTCCTTCACCAAGTTCTCCGTCTCGTCCGTCGGCTTGTAGCTTGACGACGGTTACTCTGACAAGGTCAGCAAATCTCTCGAAGCCTTTCAGATCAGTGGTTTTGAGAGGTGGCATCTTTTCCAGTTCGTCTAAATACGCTTGTAGCTGTCGTCTTTGTCCTCCAAACTTTGTCTTTAAAATTTCTTTTGCTTCTTCATATTCTGGTTGAGAAACACCAAGCCCTCTGACAGCTTCCAACGCACTCCCTGTCAAACTTTGTTTCAACCTTGCCATTTTTATATTGGTGGGTTCTTCTGAACAGTCAACAAGACTCTCGAACAGAGCCCAGTACTCTTCGAATTCTGCTTTACTGCCATTGAAGCTTGGTACTGCTAGTGGTTGCAGCTTGGCGTTAATAGGAGACGCTTTACTCGTGGAAGGCTTAATTGGCGTTGAGGTTGACTGGAATGAACTATTGGGACCAGTGGACAAGTTGTTCTTTTTGTTGTCTGTTGTTTCTGTTTCTGTGCTACTCTTGTCATTTCTTTCATTGTCAGCTGCGGCTACGATCATTCTTTGTGCTTTCTCAATGGCTAGGTTGCATTCTCTTTCAATCTTTTGTGACTCTTCACTAATGATCTTCTGGTTTTCTTTGTCGCCATTATCGATGTAGAGAGCAGCGAGATCGTCTAAGACGGTTTGAGTTTCCTCCAATGCTTGCCAAAGTTCTTCCATGCAATGCTCTAAATTCCTGACTTCTCCTTCATTAGCTGGAGAATTTGCGGTAAGCTTTTCAAGTTCATATCGAACTTTGGACATATTCCGTTTGGCATTACGTTTACGTCGGTTGATCACGATAACTTCACGCTGACTATTTAGGACGTCGTGAAGTGATGGTGTCTCCGTACCTTCGGTCGACATGATTCACTAAATAACAACTCAATAATAGCTGAAAATCCACGGAGATTTCCACAAATTGACTGTAACACTATGTGCAACTTCAACGTAAATCCACGAGTTACATGAGAATAACTGTTCGATCCAAGGACGATCAACACATGAGACAACAATTCCAAGGTGTAAAAAGGGTCAAAAACCAGGTTAAAACGATGTAATCATTCAGATATAAAACAATGTTTTTTAATGCAACTCCACGAGTTAGATGAGTATCAATGTCACGAAACCAATAACTGATAAGTTTATCCAATAAATAACGTACCTTTTATAGCGATTAAATCAATGTCAAGCTAATCCAATACTCTTGAACGACTATCCAATAACAATTGCTTGCGAAGATCCGTTGTAACAAGTGCGAACACTTCCAAATACCTTCAGTTAACGACTTTAAAACAACTCCAAACGATGACGATAAATTTACCCGTAACTTTAGACGAAAATATCAAATATTTTTAATCCACAATAAACCAGTTCGATCCACAAACAAATCCCGTAATAATAAGACGATAATTTCTTTGATCTTGTACAGTATTCGACGATTATTTAACTCAATCCTCAAGTGAAAACAACTCCGGCAATGATTCGGCGAAAATCAGCCAAAATTCCCGCAAAAAGGGCCACAAATTCCTTGAAATACGACGATTCCAAACGATACGAAGACGATACGTCCTGGCGTGGTCGCCAAAAAATGTTTCGAAGACGAATTTTAATGCGAAAAGATTTTACTTTTACACTCCAAGATCTAACCATGTGCTCTGTTCCTACTCGTCCAAAACCGGTTTTACAAGTTTTTGCCGCTTTGACAGGGAGGGGAGGGGTACTCTAGGACACAGGAATCCCACCTCCAAAACAACAGGTACAACTAATACTGCACTGCATTTGCAAAAAAGGACATGTTGAATCGTACGAGGAATCAGTGAAATAGGTGGTACTAGCCAGCAGAATTCACCGGCCCAACTGAGCGAGAAACAATCAACTCCTAATGTACCGGGGTTGTACCATTTTGAATAGAATCTCGATACTTTTCTATTCTCACTGTTTGCAAAGCAATCAATTGTGCACTGTCCCCAGCGGGACATGGTCAAATTACGCCTGCTTAATTTTCCAGTCCTCGAAATCAATAATTTTACTCATGTAATCTGCTTTCTCATTCTGTGTTCGTGGAATCCATTCTACATCCAAAGCGACGTTAAACTTTTTTGAACAGTTAAATATATCTACTGCTAGTTTATGCAAATGCAATTTCATACTCCCCGACTCTACAATGAATTTTACTGCTTGGTTATCGGTAAACCATTTAACAGTTTTGTTTGATAGTAGTTGCGCAAAACATTCTAGTGCGTACTGTACACATTTCAATTCCCTCCAAGTGGAGCTTTGTTTCATTTCAATTTCGCTCCAATTTTTATGACACATTGGTGTGCCGTTAATCGACACATAAGCTGCGCAGCCAGTGCTGCTTGCGTCTGAATAAACAACAGTTGCTGGTAAACAGTTTGGCATTACTAAAGATCTTTGATTTAGCTTAGGTATTGCGTCAACCCAGAATGTGAGTTCCCTAATAGAGTCTTGGTCTAAAACTAGCACGCTATTCCAGTGAGAACGGGTGTCAAGTTTCCGATGAAGCGATTTTGTCATGAGTTTGCATATATTGCCAAACACAATCATATTTGAAATAATAAGTCCTGTAACTGAAGCCAGCTGTCTGGCTGAAATCTTCTTTAAAGCAAGCGCTTCGTGAATTTTTGCTAGCAGTCTAGCAACCTTGTCTTGGGGGACTGTCAAAATTTGCGCTTTCAGATCCCAGTTCAATCCCAACCATTTTGTACATTGAGTGGGTTCCCAAATACTTTTCTCTACATTGGCCACAAACCCACTTTTACATAAGTCAGATTTTACACTCAGTGATTGTTCCTCGCACGACGTAAAACTTGGGCAAACACCTAGACCATCGTCGAGGTAAACAACAATTTTAAAGGTTTTACTGCGCCAGTGCTTAACAAGTGGTCTCATAATTTTTGTAAAAATGTATGGCCCGGTCGATAGGCCAAATGGTAAAACCGTGAACACATAATATTTACAAACACCGTTAGATACCCACGAGAAACCTAAGAATTGCCAACCACCCGGGAAAATATCCACATGATGGTAACCAGACTTGATATCGAAGGAGTACAGCCAATTTTGTGGATAATCCGTGAGAACGTTAAGCATAGATTTTGAATCTTCGAACGTTATTTTGGACTTCCGAACAGATTCATTAGGATATCTCAAATCTAAAATGAGTCTCTTTTTTCCACTTGACTGCACAGATACTGAAAGTGGATTAACAACTGTGGGCGGAGACATACATTGTTTAACTAGCCCCGCCTGGACTAGTTCACTAATTGCCGAGGTGACAAAATCTGGATGTTCAAAAGCTGTCTTATTATTACAAAATCGCGCTCTTTTTGGTGTAGTAACAAACGGGATAATATATCCTCGAGAAATGGTATCTAATATGAATTTAGACGCCCCAATATGTTGCCAATCATTGTTTGATAAAGCATCAACATCACAATACTTATCTTTTTCTAACCTTTGGGCGGCATGTTTAAACTGTGTTTCCACTTGACGATAAACCTGCTGCTCCGTAACTTGTGTTTTCACCCCGACTGTATTTAGACCTGCAATCTCCGGCCCAGTGGCCTGCCTGACGAAAGGGACCACGAAAGGGCTGCACTCTGTTCTGGTAGCCTTGGTAGAGCTGCCGGCCAGCATCTTGTGTTTCTTGTTGACGCCCAGAATAAACTTTGGTAGTGGCTTTTGCTGTTTTTTTTGGCTTTTATCTTAGATAGGGCTCTCTTTTCAGCGGAGCGGAGTTTTTTCTCGTCCTCAGAGTCCTCTGCCAACTCGTCAGATTCGTACTCTTCTACGGCGGTCCAGCCGGCAGGGCTTTTATCGGCAAAACGTATCAGTTTGTTCCTCTTCTTGATGATAGACGTTAGTTTCTGTACTTCGGCATCTGCTTTATTAAGATTCCCATTGATTAGGTCTTTGCTAATAGTCTCGAGGCCGTCTAAGATGGTGGAGTTATGTTCATACTGGATTTTGTTCCCTTTAAACTTGAAAGAACTGGTGGCTTTTGACTCAACTTTTAGTTTCTTGATTTCGGAGACGTGTTCATCTTCACGCTCGTCAAAGCTACGTTTAAAACTAGCTAGTCTTGTGTCTAGTATCTGGACAAAACGATCCACCATGTTGGACGGCTGCTGGTCTCTCCTCGTAGTTGCTTCAGAAGCTGCACTAGGAATTGCAGGAGTAGGCGTTTCTGGCTCGCTTGCCAAGAGCTCGTTAGTTTCTCTATCAGACATATTCGGTAAATGTACGTTAAACTGTTGCACAACCGCGCTGGAGAGATGTCTTCAAGTGACTATCACTTAGCATCTCTGTTCTTATATACTCCCGCATATTAATGACCCAAGTGGATACTGACCCTCCTGCACAATGCTAGGTACAAACATGTATACATTCCGTAACGCTACTAAATACATATGTTGTCATAATTGTACATGAAGAAAATGCCGTCAATAGGAAGAGGGCCAGCACATTCTGCACCATAAACGTAAAATACCACCTCTTGCAACAGGATGTACACTGAAAAAGTCTAAGATTACATCCATACAGGACTCGTAGTGCAGTATGGGAATATTTGTCCTAAAAAACACATTCCTGGAAATAAAATTAGATTACATTTTTGAGTGTCTTCTTGTGTTGCCGATGTCAAGACAAGTCAAGTCAATCTTTATTTTGTACCTTTAAGTTAAAATAATATTTTGACAATTTTTACGTTTACCAGATTTATTGGTACATGTCAGCTGTAAACAGCATAAGCTAGTCGAGACAGCTGGCATATTCCTGGTTTAAGTTAATCATATGAAAATGGTCATGGAAGACTCAAAAACAAGAGAATATCGAAGTAAATAAAGAAAGCAGTTAGATATAAGTTTTACAAGATCATGACTAAAAAGAAAAAGGAAAAAACAATATATACAATAAACCTTTACAATTCTATACATATTTGGTATACTAAAGAGGGAGAGAGAGAGAGCTAGAAAGAGAAAAATAAAAAAATAATAAATATAAATATAAATTAATTATCTAGTTTAATTATTAATTATTTATTATTAAGAATCGATGTTGTTTGATATTTCTTGATTCTGTAGTATATCATTTATCATAGGTATACTCGCTTAACAAAGTGTTTTTCAAATTATTTTTGAAAGACGGTTTGCTAAGTGATTTAAATTCTTCTTCAATGGAATTCCAAACTTCAGCGCCTTTAAAACGATTATTGGATTTTCCGTAATTTGTCCTTGCTTTAGGAAGGGAGAATGAAGACTTGGATCAGGTCTTGTATTATAACTATGCACTTGGGAAATCTTTATGAAGAATGAATTAAATAATTTAGGTAGTCTGTTGTGGTGGTAGTCATACCTGAACATGGCATTGCGGTAATAGGTAAGGTCCTCAAGTTTAAATATATTTGTAGCTTTAAAAAGAGGATCTGTATGATCATCATATTTTGAATGTGGTAAGATTCTTATGACTTTCTTTTGTAAAATAAAAAGGCTTAGTTGTGGTTGGATAGGTATTGCCCCAGGCTATGATACCATATATGAGGAAAGGATATACAAGAGAGTAGTTAGTATTTTTGAGCTTATTAGGTGTCTTAGTTTGGAAAGAGCACCAATATTGCGTTTTATTTTTTTGGCTAAATATGTAACCTGTTCTTTCCAATTAAGGTGGGAGTCTATGAGGACACCAAGGTATTTAGTGTTTGTAACTTTACTGAGTGTTTTTACATTAACCATAATATTTAAATAATAATGTAGTTTTTTCTGGGGGGATGAAATATCACTATTTTTGATTTGTCTATATTCAAGACAAGCTTGTTCGCACAAAGCCAAGTGTTAAGTGACATAAGTTCGTTATTGATTACTCTTTCTAAGTCTAGTAGTCTTTTGCCACCATAGAATAGATTTGAATCGTCTGCAAAGATATGGAAATCAAGCGTCTTTGATGAGTTCGGAAAGTCATTGATATATAATAAGAACAAAAGTGGTCCTAGAATTGATCCTTGTGGTATTCCATAAGTAATTTTTAAGAGGTTTGATTTAATATTTCCTATGCTAACACATTGTTTGCTATTAGACAAGTACGATTTAAACCAATTCCTTGCTATAACTCTTATGCCGTAAAATTCCAGTTTTTGCAACAATATCTCATGGTTTACAGTGTCAAAAGCTTTGCTTAAGTCAAAAAAAAAAAACCCCTGATGCAAACATTCCACTATCTATGGCTCTTTGAATTTTGTCAGTTATAAGAAGTATTGTCATTTCTGCCGAGTGCTGATTTCTAAAGCCTAGCTGTTTTTCATAGAGTAGGTTATGTTGATTAATAAAACTTATGAGCCTTTTGTACATAAGCTTTTCTAGTATTCGATTGAATATAGATAACAAGGAAATTGGTCTGTAATCGTCTACGATCAATTTCGATCCTTTTTTAAATACTGGGATAACAGTGGACTACGCCATATGATAGTGAAAAGTTGAAAATTGATAGTAACGGCATGGAAATTATTTTATCAGTTTTAACGCAAAAACTTGAATACGGTATGGACCAACAGCTTTAGAGGGATTTAAATGGTCTATTTCGTCTTCTATTTCAGCAGCTGAAATCGGATCAAGAAAGAGAGAATCAGAAAGTCTTGGAGGCATATAACTCAAAGCAAATGTATCTGTCTCTGGAATGGTTGAAGTTAATTGGTGGCTGATTTTAATGAAATGGTTATTAAAAGCATTTGCAATTAATTTGCAGTCAGTCACTTCAGTCGAGTCATCCATAAGTATTTTTGAAGGTGTATTGATACTTCTAGGTTTAAGTGAAATGATACTTCTGATACCTTTCCATATGTTTTTTTATATTAGCTTGATTAATAGCGGAGCTCCGCGCGGGCCCAAGGCCCGCGCAAGCGGAGCACCATAAATAAGAAAATATGGTAAACCATCGAGCTGAGTTTTCGTCGACAGACACAGGAAGCCCGCGCGCCCGTAATACGTACATACGTCCGGCGTCCGTGCCCATAAGCGCGAGGTCGCTGATTATTTTTAGTGGGCGCCAAAACTTTGACAAAATTTACTGATCTCCACACATCAAAATTCACAATCAATTTTTTACAGTTTACTGACTGAAACTTTCTACAAATGTATTTCTAAAATGGACAAAAAAACAAAAAACAAAAAAACAAAAAAAAAAACAAGAAAATAGTCAAGCTAAGCTGCCGGCTAAAATAATTTTGACTGAGAAAGAGAAACAAAAAATGGAAAGACGCGTACGCCGAATTTTCAAAAAGAAAAAGAACTACGATTCAACGAAGAAAAGCTTCAAAATATTTACACCGACAAGTCCCATACCGATGTTTTTAACTAATCAAAATTAATGTGAAGTAATTTTACAAGTTATATTTTCTGGAAGAGTTTATTTGGCGAGTTTTCAAGATCCTGGTAAACACGGATGTATTCTTCGGGTTCGTGGATTCTTCGTGGCGTTTTCCAATCATTACTCATCGACTAATCTACTCTTAGAAGTAAAATCGACGGCGACCAAAATTTCATAAAAAAACGTGCATTTGCGGCCAGTATTTTCAAAAGAGGTGGAAAGCAAAATGAACACTCGATCACGAAGATGACTTCACTCTGTTCATTCATCTATTCTAAGCCATTGAATATTCATTAGCCATCCTGATGACGTCATTAGTATTATTTAAGAGCTAATCAATTATTCATCGGTCTCATTTGCCGCGAACCCGTGTAAGTGGAAGAGCTCTCGTTTGGTTGGTTTTCGTTCGCCCAGCAGTACTACTCGAATATGTCTTTAAACGACCTTGTTGCACCTTTAGAGAACCCAGTTCAGGATGAAGGCGAATCTATTTCGTCGGTTGCGTTGGCTGTTGAGTTGCCAAACGTGGTGAATCCAACATTAGCTGCTTCAAGTACTACTAGTGCTTCAACGACCTCCGTGGTTTCGGTGGTGCCAGGACCTGTGTCAAGCCCTTCAGTTTCTGAACCTGGGAAAAGTACGGTGACTCAGGTTTCAGAGGTATGTTTGAAGCTTTAAGTTGTTTTACAATTTTATAAGGTTTTCGTTGCACACGTGTGCTTTACAGTTTACGTTTGTAATATAGGTTAGCAGTCTTTTGTACATTTACGTTACATTTTCCTGGTTAGTTTTTCAAGTTTAGCCGATTCAGTATATTCTCTTCGCTTTTATAACTCTTAATCTAAAAATTTACTGTATAGGTTTTGTTTTACTTGCTCGTGTACATTTTTTTTTTAAATTTCTTTTGTGCCTTAATCATTGACCTTTCTCGTGTGTATCCTAGCGGAAAGTTATTTCTTTGTGTTCTAAATTTATAGTTTTGCTGTATTTATGTCTTTTGTAGCGTAAATTAGAACTTTTATTCCTCCATATTCGTACTAAGATACAAAGCAAATGTTGTGGACGCTAAGTCACGTCGATTACCCAATAGGTCGGTAAGACAATGTAATATTAAACCCGATAGGTCGGGTTGTATACGGCAGTATTAGGCGCCCGATAGGTTGGGCAGGTTAAAGTATAAATATTAGACCCGATAGGTTGGGTCGTATATGACAATATTAGGTGCGCCCGATAGGTCGGGCAGGATAAAGTTTAACTATTAAACCTGAAAGGTCGGGCCGCATATGACAATATTAGGTGCGCCCGATAGGTCGGGCAGGATAAAGTATAATTATTAAACCCGATAGGTCGGGTCGTATATGACAATATTCGGTGCGCCCGATAGGTCGGGCAGGATAATATAATATGAGAACCCGATAGGTTGGGTCGAATTAATAGATATGTTGGACTCAATAGGCTTGGTCGAATTTTCTGTTTTAGAATATTTAACCCGATAGGTCGGATTGGGTAGATGCATGTTAACCCGATAGGTCGGGTCAGATAGTCTGAAATTGAAATTTGGGAAGTCTGGAAAGTTAATTTCTTCTCTGTTATTTTCCATAGGTGGGAAAACTGAGAAAAGAATTAGAGGAGATGAGGACAAAAGCTGGTAAACAGACCGTTGATGGGGCTATCACCAATCTTCAGGCCCTGGTCGGTAGACCATCACCACTGTTTGATGCTTATGCTACCATGGCGGCTCTAGAAGAGGTAGTCTCAAGAGCCCAAGAGACTAATGACGTGAGAGCCTCGAAGTACAACATCATATTAAGGAAATGCCGTCCGTTGGTTGCTGCAACAGCCCTACAACAGATATTAATTAAATTGGTGGCATCTAAAGAGGAGGCCGACATTGCCAAGGCCATTGACAAAACTATGAGGCAAGCCTCTGCTGGGCGAACGAGTAGGCCTCCGACACTCTACTCGAGGCGCAACAGGGGCCCCAGAAGATGATTTATATAAGGGTTCAAACGCTAGGGCGAGGTTTTGCATTGGAATTCAAGACCGAGGGCCGCAGGCCCGAGGTCTTGAATTCCAATGCAAAACCGAGCAGGTGCGTTTGAACCGGTTTATAAACCAGGCACGCCCCAATTCTATTGTTTTTATGCAAGATTTAATCAGGTCTTTGGAATGTTATTGGCATTATAAGTCCACGGTATTCAGTGAGGCGTTTGTTGAAATGGAACGGATTTTACAATAGATATCAACAGTATTTTTGTACTAGCTTAATGACGTTTTCAATCATGTATTCTTTGCACTCTATAGTCAATTTGAAGTCGTTCAGTTGTATACCAAAATCTTTTCTAATTATAGTACAAGTTCAAAGAGTACTTTGTTTTGCTAGGACGGCGGTGTTTTTGTTAAACGATATATATGCACAACGAAACAGTTCAGTTTGTGCAAAGTGAACTTGAATGAGCCGGGTCTGCATGTGATAGCTGCGCTGGTGAAGATGAGTTTAAGCGACGATGAAGAAAGTAGATTTATTACTCCACAACATGGTGGTTATTATCCAAGCCAACACCTTTCTGGCTTTGGTGAGGATATTGGTGGTTTGCTAGAACTGGAGCAAGACAACGCAGAAGAACACATGTCCCAAAATAGCTCTGCTCAAGAATTGCCCGAGTTGGGAAGTGTAATTGATACTTTTTTGCAACGACTGTCAGAGAACAAAGAAAAAGAGGAACCTGTAGAGAATCAAGCGCAAAAACATAGATTTTCTCTCCCATCGTATTAGTCATTAACTTCATTGTAGTTCTCGCAGCCTTGATTATCAGCAGAGAAGAGTGGTTGTGAAATATAGACCTGGGACGCAGGTCTTGAATTTTGAATTCAAGACCTATCCCGGGTTTATAATTCAGCCCCACACTCCCCTGCTGATGATCAATGCCGCCCCCGAATTTTATAATGTCGGTCTTCCATTGATTTTCAAAACCCACATAGAACAATAGAATTGGGGCGTGCCTGGTTAATAATTGTAATCAAGAAGGACACATCGCAAGATTCTGTCAGCAGAATAAATTGGGGGTTAAGCGTCGTTAACAGCAATTGGGTCAATCTACTGACCGGCAGAGTAAACAATTACGACACGGATTGGACTTGGATAATAGATTGAAATAGTGCTTTGTAATGTTATAAGGATATGTGTCAAATAAATTATTTTCATTTGGATCCACTGTTTTATTATACTATCAGTCTTTAGTTCGTAAATCTAACGGTTTTATTGGCTGTTTTATTTTGTTTTAACCTTATTTCGAGAAAAGAACCTCACACAAGCGTTTTGTCTATCAGGACATGCCCTTGAGCCCGCCTTAGCGAGCTGCGTGATGGTCACTTTTTCTCGGGCTTGGGTTAATCAATGTTAAAATCGCGTTTCGGTTGTTTTCAGACCAAAAATTTCTACCCGCTGTCGGTAGTGAAAGAGTACATGGATAGAAAAATCGTATAGATGCGATCGGATGAGAGCCCAAGCTCGGAAAATGTGGCCAGTACGCCGGAAGTAGTGCTCGCAGACTTGGAGAGAGTGATAATGGGCGAAAAGGGTGATATCCGAAGGCTTTGTTTTCGGAACCCAGAGACATTTAGAGTGGGCGAAATCCACAAGCACACTGTCATGTGGGATCATATTCTAGAAGAATGCCCAGAAAGGGATAGGATTTCAAATTGGATCCATAATGGTATAAACGTCATGGAATTCATGAAACCCTTTAAAGGATCTTATAAAGGGATCTATTACGACTCACAGTACCCCCCTAAATGCGTTTTTAAGAATCATAAAGTTTGTGGGCGTTTCGAGCAGTTTATTTCGCAAACGCTGATTGATCGTATTCGTATTGGAGCAGTTCATGTTTGGGGTGAAGTTGGAAAGGTTGACCCCCCCCCTGGCTGGTACTGCCATTGACAGTGGAGCCCAATAAACCTCGTCTGTGCGTTGATGCTAGATTCCTGAATTTATGGATGAAGGAAACCCCTTTTAAATTAGACACTTTAGTATCCGTTCCTCAGTTTGTTTACCGTATCTCACATCTCTCAAAATTAGACGACAAATCTGGCTATGACCATGTCCGTTTGACTGAACGCTCCCAAAAATATTTCGGGATAGAGTGGAAAGGCTGGTGGCTAGTGGCCACCACCCTACCGTTTGGGTGGAAGAATTCACCTTTTGTATACCAAACCATTGGTAGTTGTGCGACCTCATTCCTTCGCCAAAGGGGTGTTGCTAGTTCATTATACATAGACGACCGCCTCATCGGTGAGATTTTCACAGAGAGAGGTTTTTGGTCGCTTGGAATGGATTTACGCGGGAATGAATTTAGTCAAGCAGCGGCAGAGGCAGCATTATATCTCATGTGCGTTGTGTTGACAAGCTTGGGGTATTTTCTTGGTCTAAGGAAGTGCATTCTTCGGCCCACTACGACAGTGCAATTCCTTGGGATGATTGTCGATACACATGCGCAAGCTTTTGTTGTCCCGCAGGATAAAAGGATAAAGTTTGCAGAGTTAAGGGAAGCCATCCTGGCGTGTAAATCTTCTACTTCGCTAAAGTCGATTCAGAGGATTATGGGAAAATGCTCCTCATTCTCGCTAGCTTTTCCCGGAGCAAAATTCTATATAAGGGAAATGGCGACGGCTGTGAGCAAGGCGTGCAAGGGCATAGATATAACCCTTTCAGAAAACTTGAGAGAAGAGTTGAAATTTTGGCGATTTCTAGACACTTGGTCTACACCCATTCCTTGGAGGCAAGAGTGTCATGTTGCGCTCAGAATTTCAACTGATGCTTCGGCTTTCCGATGGTCTGCAAAGATACATTTGGTGACCGGGGAGAAGGAGATTTAGTGACTACTGGACCGAGGATTTGCGCCAGGATCACATCAACGTCAAAGAGATGTACGCAGTTTTGTTAACTATACGGTCCCTTCCTCTGTCCGTTAAGGACTGTAGAGTGGATATTAATGTGGATAACCAGGTAACCCTCAACGCGTGGCATGGTCGGGGACCAAAATCCTTTAAGCAGAGCAATGTGGCCCGCCTGTTATTTCAAGAGGTTACTAAGAGGAATTTACAAGTGGAGATGTCCTACGTTCCTTCAGATGCCAATCAAGCGGATTATTTTTCTCGTACACTCTCGCGGTCGGACGCCATGTTGTCACCGGTAGCTTGGAGTAAAGTACAGGCGGCGTTCGGGGGAGACGCGGGTCACAACCTCGATTTGATGTCCCTCGACTCGAATGTTCAAAGAGATTTCACTGGAGCACCGTTGCGTCATTTTACCCCGTTTCCAACTCCCTTGTCAGGCGGTGTGAATGTTTTCGCTAAAGGTCTTTCTGCCTGTGATGGAGTAGTTACTAATGCTTATGTGTATCCTCCATTCTCACTCATTGGTCATTTGTTGCGTTTGATAAGGTCATCTAGAGCTGTTGTAAACATAGTAGCACCGAAGTTTTCGCCTCTACCTGTTTGGTGGCCCATGATCAACGCTATGGCGGTCGAGAAGCAGTTGTTAGCGCTTAAAGGAAGCACGGACAGTGTGTTATTTCCCTCGAAGAAAGGATATCATTATCAAGCTCTTCAGAATGAACTGTGGGTGTTTCGTGTGGCTCCATGCTAACTGTATTATTAAAACGATTAATGTTATAAGATATATCAATAAATGCTGTATTAGATAAAGCAAATGTAGTATTGATGTCTTTGTTTCATATTATCCTTTTACAGATCCTCCCTTTAGTACCCAGGCTTTATGTACCAGCTGTGGCATGCCCTAGTTGTAGCTACCCCAATGACAAGGTTTTCCGATTTTGTCAGCGTTGTGGCTACAAACGTCAGACGTTTTCGGAGGATTCAGCGCAAGGCCCAAGTTTGGTGGTAAACTGGGGTGAGATCCAGAAAAGAAAGGGAATTTTAGCAGAGAGGTCATCTAGCACTCCTTACTCGAAACAAAAATCGTCTTTGGAAAAAGAGTTATCTCTTTTCTTGGCTCAGTATCAACCTCCAAAAGACATTGTAGGCTCATCTCCTGATGACATAATAAATTTTCTAATATGGAAAGACGGGTCTGGGAAAACCAAGGTTCACACGGACGAATGTCCAAATTTTGGTAATACAAAGGAGACGTCTTGTTCATGTC
This sequence comes from Diadumene lineata, assembly GCA_918843875.1. Classification (NCBI taxonomy): domain Eukaryota; kingdom Metazoa; phylum Cnidaria; class Anthozoa; order Actiniaria; family Diadumenidae; genus Diadumene; species Diadumene lineata. The sequence goes on from OU974069.1 coordinate 3,602,144, forward strand.
CTACGAGGCTGGCCTACACTACAGTCGATACTTTGATTGGAAAGCTTAGATCGATTTTTAATCGTTTGGGTAGGCAACAGGATGAAGCAACTTTGCCTGGATATGGAAATCCAGCCGCGGACATCTCAGTAACAAAATACCTGTCATCCATACGAGAGGAACAGTTACGAGCGAGAATTTTACCCTCCCAGGCCCAACCTCTTTTCCTTCGAGACTTAGCTGTGATATCAAATCAGGTCTTGAGGAATTTAATAAGAGTCGCTAACACAAAAAGCCAAACATATATTTATGCACGAGACCAGGCATTTTTCAAAGTGCAATTTTTTGCGGGGGACGTCGACCGTGGAGGAGATTTGGGCCGAACGAAGTCCAAGGAGCTGCTTTTCTCTCAGGATAAGGATGTGATGATTTTTAATCACACAATTACGAAATCAATGAGGGAGGGAAGCACGAATATGTTTGCACTCAAGAGGTACAAGGACCCCGGTCTGTGACCTATAGTGGCCCTGGAGGTGTATGCTAGGATATGTGACCACTTGGGCATCCCGATAAGGCAAGGGTACCTATTCAGGCCTACAAGCCGCTCTGGTGAAGTTTCATCGTTGCCTTGGGATTCTTCCGCTGCTCAGGCTAGACTTAGTTTCTACACCAAGGAGTTGGAGATATTCAGGGGTCGACGAGTTACGAAAGATCTTCTTTAATAGAATAGTTTACGCTATCAGATACGTAAAAGCCTACACCACCAGAATTAAGTAGACTTGGTTGAGATATAAAGTTGTAACCAGGGATACTAATGTTTACAATGTTTTCCCTGGAGGCTTGACGTTTTGTTTCTGTTAATCCGATAACAGTAAAGTTATGATTTAGAACCGAAAGCATTTCAAAGAATTTGTCGAAATTTGCATTTAAGCTTCTTATATTTAAATGGAGTACTGAAAGATATTTTTCACTAGAGCAGATACGAATTTGATCATTTTCGTTAAGTTCCTGTGTAGTAAAATATATAAATTTACTTGTTCAGGAATATTTGAGTCTGGATCAATATTAGACAAATTTATGAAAGTATTCAAAGCAGACAGGAGTTCTAATTGAGGTATATCAGACTCGTATTATATTATATCAGAGAATGTAAACATTAAACTATCATTAATATACTTAGCTCTCTCTCTTCTCGTACTCAAAATAAAGTCTTTGCAAGTCAATGTCTGTATTAATTGATATGGCTCTACTGTCTGCGTCTTTCCTCATAGAAATCGTTCCATAATTTGACCAGATAAACCTAGAAGTTGAGATCTATTTTTGCTTTCAAGCACTTGTTGAATAGAATTCGATTCCTCTTGTTAAGACTCTCACTTATGAAGATCTTTCTTTCTTGATACCTTCCTAGGCCAAGGTCTTTGGTTGATTTGTTCTTTAGGTCATTTTTGGCTTCATACAGATCGTTTCTAGTATCTCTACGAGTAAACTTTACAATGATGGCTGGAGGAGGTCCATCAGGCTGTGAATTTCTCTTTGCCGGTAGACGATGAGAAGTTGAGATGTCTTCGTCGTCTAACTCAACATCTACTAAGCTTGCGACTTTTTTTAACGATTTCGTTGGTATCTTCGTTCTCTCGATGAGGTACACCTCTTATTTCTAGACAGTCTCTTCTAGAATATTGCTCAAGCTCATTAATTTGGTCAAATAGTTGTGCAATGCTTTTGCTATTTTTAAGACTCTCCATTCTAATTGATTCACAATGGTTCTCAAGGCTTGATATGTCTGTTTTAAGTTTCGTTTCTAGATCGCCAACTTGAGTGGTAAGTTCATCGTATTTCTCGTGCAGGGAATCCAACGAAGTTTCTATGTTATTCAACGTTTCGATCTTGTTCTTTACCTCATTCAGCGACTCGACGATCGGGTTTAGCTTTTTATCGAGTATTTCTTCAATGATCTTGGTAATAATTTCTTTATCCATCGATTTGTATTATGGTGTAAAGTTATTTCTGCTTTAATTCAATATTTTGTTTTTAATTGGAAACTTATACTTTTTTCATTATGGATGACGTCATGCAATAACCCAAAAATTTGCTGTGCTATGCCATCAGTTTTTAGTTTCATGTTATAGCCTCTTGCAAACATAAGAGGAAATTTTTAATCAAAAATGCTTGTAATAGCTATTTTCTTAAAATTAAAACTGACCTTGATCAGACCGTTGTCTTTATTCTCATACTCTTTCCACGCACACTGCTTCCAATTTTGGCTGGCCGGTGTGCCTGGTGATCCTGGATAGCCTATTTCACCTTTGGGTCCTACAGAACCAGGAAGACCATCTTTAGCTTTTGGACCTTGGGGACCGCGTTCACCATTGTCTCCTTTTTGACCAACAAGACCGTTATGCCCAGGTAATCCATTATGCCCTGGAACGCCATTTTTACCAGGAGGGCAAAGATGACAAAACTAAAATTTAATAGTAAGTAAAAAACATTTCTTAGTTCAACTAATACAATATCAAAATTAGTCTTAATGCTATTTTTCCTTTTTTGAACACTATTTATTAGAATACGTAAGACAATTTTTACTTTGAGGTATTTTCTGTCAATGCGTTCGCTTGGAAGACAATAATTTATTACTCGTGCCCAGTCCCTTAGGCCGGGGGCACGTGTCTTAAAATGCAGCGAGTATCAGCATCACGGAATTCTTCTGAACATGCGCACTATTTAAACTCACGTTTACGCGCGGATTTCCTGTGGCGGAGGGAAATTTAAAATTCACAGCTCAGATCGCGGTGATAGCCTTGCTCGTTTCAGCTTTTTTTAATGTAAGTTTGTTCTAAATTTTCTGTGTCGTTTGTAACAAGGAGTGTTCGAAGCATAATTCAACTAGAAATGTGGAAAGCTATAAGAATGATTTACCGGCATGTTTCGGGGTGACCTTGACGAGTGGAGTTATTTGTACAATAGCCATACTTCATGTTTATAAACAAACAAATTGTTATGCTAATGTGCCAACCAGAACTACAAAAAGCTCTATTGAAATAACGTCCAATCACTGTCTAGTTGGCACATGAATAACAAAGGTTTACGTCAGCTGAAGTATTGCTATACATTCATCAAACAAAAAACATCCTTAGCGTATTTTTTTCCTAATATAATTCAAATGACAAATTAATATAGTGTCTAAAGGGTAAGATAAATGATTTTGGTATTGGTTTTTGTTCCAGATTTAATATAAAATAGAATTCAATATTCATAATATTTACTGTTATAAAAATGAAACATATAGAGTTTTGTTATGATCAAACTCTTGGACAAGAGAGTGTCGATTACAGTGTATATTAGTTAGGATGATAGGCAAGACATATGACAACATGAAATTACCCACTGTATTGGATAAAAAAGGTTATGAGAAAAAATACAAAGTAAAAATGACATGATCGTAAATATGCTAATTCCACGCCAGTTGATATTGAACTTGAACTTTAGAGTGAAAGCGTATTTTTTATCAAAACAAAAGTACTTCAGAACAGTAAAATAAGCACTAAAGAGAGAGTGAAATACATTCTCTTACTGGTTGGAAGCCTCGATGCAAGTTCAAAACCATTTTTTTTAAAGCTGAAGTTTGTGTCTTTGTCATTCTGAATTTAAATTACCATTTGTATAACTGGCACAGATATTTTATTTTAGAGCCTAGCCTAATAAAATACAATTGTTCAAATTACCCTTGAGCAACCCGATTGTTAAAATCTGTGGTGATAAGTTGTCTCAAATAGTGAGTGGGCTCCATTATATCCTTGGTCTAGTTTAACCATGCAAGAGGTAAATCGATAGCTAATTGGATGCTCTTTTCAGCGCAATCATGCTCTAAATATACAACATTTGCAAAACTAAAACAAATGAAACAAACATAACCACTTTGGAAGGTAGATTCGCGTAAAATGATCTTGATATCTTTGACAACACAGGAGTAAAAGAAACAGCTTCTCGAAGACACACGCCAGGAAAACATAGAAATCATGAATCTACGATACGTCAAATTCCACAAAGCTCGAGGATTTTATCGATATACCCAACGGTATCATGCACGCCTTAAATGGCATCGTAAATTTACTATCTTAGCCGAAAACGCTTGAAAAGCAAGGCTCTAAAGTTTGATAAACGCTTCGTTGTGACAAATCAAAAAACTCGCCCGCAAATTTGGTCAGCGTCCACAGAATTCCGTGGTGCTGCGAGTATCACGATTTTTTTTTTCGTCCAAGTCGAACTTTTTCTCATTTTCAGACTTGCCCGCTCGAGCTAACCTCCCCTCCCCATCCACATTGCTAACATCTTTAAAAATTTATTCCTTTCTCCTTTTCGAGAAATAAATATCATTTGAGCCGGACTCGAACCTGGGACCTTGTGCATCGAAAGGCAAGTGCCTAACCACCGCGCCATCAAGACCCATGTGATGACGTATGCGAAAAATAACTACTTATAGCTGACGTGTTTGAATTCATCGACACACGATCATCAAGATTTATTGTTTTTGCTACCTGAACTACATTCGAAAACCGACCGAAAAACAGATTTAATCAAGTAGAATAATTTGTGCTTATTTTCATGGTTATTTTCAATAGAAGTGCGAACACCGAGAAAATTAAATAACGTGTGAGCTCGAGCCGTTCGACGATGTCAACAGTTTCAGTTGACAATTTAAAATGCCCATCATAGTCGAGTAACTAGCTTTCCGATGTGATTTTGTATGTAAAAATCTATATTACTTTGATGTTAGTAAAACGAAAACAGCTTATTAAATCATTCACATCAAGTTAATCGTGATATCACACGCAATCTAATAGTTTCAAAATGGCGGTTCATCGGAAGTACTCGAGTTCGAGGCCAACGCTGGGAGACTTGAAAAAAATTATTTTCTTATCTCTTGAGTTTTACCACATATTTTTCTTACTATTTTTGCTATTTATTTTTCAATAAATTGAATTTTTTCATTCACGTTTTGCATTCTTTTCGCACTATTACAGAACGTGAATAGTTGTTACCGATCCGGATCGATGGCAGCGAAGTATTTTTGAGATATGAGATCGATGTTCAGACTATTATATTTGAGTTTATTTCCCAAATTAATCTTTATATACTAAAAACTAAAATCTGTGTTCTTCATCACAATGTCTGAGTTACATACCCATTGGGCGCTTCATTTTCAAGATATATGTTGTAATTACCAATGAACTTTCCATACATTGTACCAGCCTGATATTACATTTAATGCACATAGTTGGGTTTACATGATTTTATTTCAAGTTACACTAACAGAATAATTATATTCAAAGCATACTTATTATCTGTGTAATATCATTTAAAAGCCTTCAAATTAAGGGACTTGACAAAAATTAACAGGGGTGAGGGGGAGGGGTGCAAATTTAAAATGGAGATGGAAATATAATCATGGCCCTCCCCTAGTTAAAGCATTACAATATCTTCACTCTCCCCAAGCTTCCTTCCAGCAATACATTGTTTCACCTCTTTAAGGGTTCTTATTTTTTCTGACTCTTCCCTATTACCAGTCCAGTAGTGGATCTAGGGGAAAGGTGCATACCCCTTCCCGAAAGGATTTCACGTCATTGCATTCTTATTAGTATTCTCCCAAAATATCACCAGTATTTCATGCGTACTGGATAGAGCACCCTCTCCTGAAAATGATGCAACCCTCCTGAAAACAATCCTAGATCCGCCTCTGCAGTCGCAACACCTTTACGTTCCTTGTGTCTGTGCACATTGTCTATAACAACCATACATTAATAGCACGACACACTTGACTCTGACCACCCAGACAAAAAACATGCACTTCTCAACAATGTGTCCAACTCGTATCACAGGGCACGAGTCAACCTTGCTAACAGGGTCTCTAGTTCAATTATATACTAAAGATATTGAACAAAATTCATTTAGTTAATCATGTGAAACGGATCCAGAAAACCAAACAAATTAAACAAACAAATTAAACTAACCCACCAACCAACCAACCATATACAACCGACGGACAGACGGACAGACGGACAGACGGACGCACAGGCAAACAAACAGACGGACAGACGGACAGACGGACAGACGGACAGACGGGCAGACGGACAGACGGACAGACGGACAGACGGACAGACGGACAGACGGACAGACGGACGCACAGGCAAACAAACTGGATAGAACAAAACAAAAAAACTGGACAGAACAAAACAAAAAACTGGACAGGACAAAACAAAGCAAAACAAAGCAACAAGCACTTAATCATTTTTTATACGCTGAATGGCTAAAAACCGTGTTTGCCACCTGCAGCTAGGATGCTCACCATGTCAGAGGATGGAGCCGGCCGGTGTACGAAAATTAGAAAGACGTTTACCTCAAGAAAAAGACATGTAAATGGACAAATTATCAATGGAAAAAGAAAATTCAAGAAGAGTACTCAGTAAAAACCAAACATTATTCAAAAATCGTGTCAACGGCCAAATTTTAGTTTTGGCTCATATTTTAACCATAGGTAGGCCTTAGTCTAACAGCAATCGCTATAAAGTAAGTAAGGTGAAATATTGCTTTATTCATGGAGAAAATCGAAGAAATAAGTTTTCGATACGTTTTGATAATTTTCGATCAAAAATATAGCAGCACTTTGACGTCTGATAGTAACCAACATAATCAATATTCACTATTTTTTCTTAAGGAAATTGTTAAGGGACATTTTAACTAGTTTTTGGTCGATTTTCAGATCTTTTGGTAATTTTTTTAATTTTTAAATTAATTTATTTCCAGGCGATAATTTTACACACGTTTGAAGTATGACGAAAATAATCAAACTTTTCTCCATGTGATACCGATAGATTTCCCAGTAAATACTTTTCCATCTATAGATGAGATAATATATTTTGCCACACAAGTAAAATCAATCTGGGTAAATTATTTTGTGCGCGGTATTATAGCCGTAAAGTTGTACAAATTCGCTGAAAATATGCACTAATTAGCATATTGTACCCTTACACCCTTCAATGATTTAGTTATTTTTACGTAAAAGAAAAAAAAACATCTAAAAGGACGTTTGCCCTGCCAAGATTATTATTTCCAGAGACATTAAAGTTGAATTCACTAAGATTGATAAAAATTTCAAAATCAATTAGCCAGTCTGTGATGTGTTCTTATGCAAATTAATGCAATGAGTGAATTCAACTATTTTAGCGCACTTCTATTTTTAATGTAATGTTTCTAAAAGAAATAAGGACTCTTTTAATAGAAAATACTTTAAAAAGATGTTTAAGCAGCAGATATTGTATTATAAAAACTAGGGGCGTTTTCCATTTAAAAAATACTTTCGCAGATTTTCAATTGTTCAATTCTTCTTCTTCCTTTTTTCTTTTTTCTACCCTTCCGAAAGAGCTAAAAAAATCGAGTAAACGACTTAGATAAATTGCTTGTAATATCTGGTATTTAATTTTATAAAAAGCTCAATTGAAAGCAAGACGTGCGGAGCCGAAACGTCTAGGTGGTGCGAACTTGCGAGAAGCCATTCAAATGCTTCAAAAACCCTTGCATTTTGCATGAATTCAACAAAAAAAAACATCGAATTATATGTTTTGTAAAAGTATTTTCAATCAACGTCTTGCAACATATGTGTGAATATTTGAGAAACCAGCCAAGAACTGACAATGTATAGGTAAATGTTTAAACAACGCATGAATGAATGAATGAATGAATGAATGAATGAATGAATGAATGAATGAATGAATGAATAAGTGAGTGAGTGAGTCAGTGAATGAGTCAATAAATGAGTGAATGAATGAATGAATGAATTTATTAATGAATTCATTAATTAATCAATAAAATGTTTACAAATATTAATATATAAACAATGAGAGAACAAATAAATATTAGTGTGAGTGAATGAATGAATCAAAAACTTGAAATGAACCCGAAATCTATGGAGCAAAAAAGTTGTTTTTGTCAAAGAAGACTCATCATTCAAGATTGCTCGTGTTAACAACTCATGGTGTCTTGGAACGACAACAAATCCGTAGTTTTCAGTGGCGTGCTGCCGATCGAAACCAAATGAAACACCAAGAATGATAGACACACAGGAGTATGTAATTTCTGTTTATCAACGTTTTACCTGGAAATGTCTTTAAGGTTGGTCGTTTTTTGTTGCAAAGTTGCTGTAGCCTGGCATGTTATTTGTTGTCCCGTCTTGTCCGTTTGCAATTAGTTTTTTTAATACCTTTAAACGTTTATCTGTTTAACTATAAGTCATCTATTAAATTCATTTCGCTGTCATTTCGTTTCGTTGATTATCAGTAAAGGCTGTAGTGTTTTCCATATTTATCTCAGCGATCAAATAGAGCGATCGTAGCGATCGAAATTACACATAGCTTTTTTCTAGGAAAACCAGCGATCATATGGAAACCAGGCTTCAGCTCCTTTTAGTACTGTCTTCAATTTCAATGCGAATTTCACAGTCAGTCTGCAAACTACTTTATTCTTTCTCGAGGTGACGTAATCCCATAATCATAGTCAATTGCAAAAAAGGAAGCCCATACAAGAAACTAGAAAGGGAAAAAAGAGACGCCTGCGGAGGAGGTTAGTATGTGGTCAGTTTTGAGGGATACGAAGTCTCAAAGTTAAGGGTATACGGGATATTTACGTTACATATTTAGGGGATACGGGATCTCAATACCCCCCCTAACTGGGCCTCACTACTGAAAGTAGCAATTTATTATTCGCGTCTTCTCAAAGTTTTCTCGATCAAAAGTGACCTTACATTTTTTTGAGAAATACTAGTTGTATAATTTCAAATTCTTTTTTGAAACTGCAAAAAAAAAAAAAAAAAAAAAAAAAAAAAAAAATTAAATATTTGGGACAAATAGGATTTTTATGTTTTTATTGCCGCTTCATTACACACGGTTACGTGACAGAGAATGCGTGACTTTAGTTGGGTATATCGTATAGTTTCCATAAGCTACGGTCGCGTATTTGATCGCAATTTCCATATATAGTTTATCAACCGTTGTGCACACGTGGTGTTTATAATTATAGAATTGGTAATCATATAAAAATTGCACTTTGTACTATTCGGTATGACCAGAGTTATTTTACTATCCATATATGGATTATCTTATGCTTATTGAGGAGAGGCGCATGGAAGGAAAAAGGGTGTAGTGAAACCAGGGATAGGTCATTATTGCCAAGAACACTGTTCAGTAAGCTTGAAAAGAATCGTAACGTATTATTAATTCGAAGTTCTTTCGTTTTTGTTATCATCACCTCCATTTCTTCAGGTACGTTACTATATTATATATAATATCTACTTTATTTGTCCCATTTTATTTAGTTATTTGTAATTTTGCGAATCGCAAAGCCGGATTTATGGAAAAGGGCTTTCCCAAGGTTCTCATTCTCGGCCATTCTTTTGTAAAGCGTTTTTATCGGGATGTCCGTTCTCACATTCCACACGCGGACGTTCATCTGGGACTACAGGACGTCGCCAATATCCATTTTCATGGTATAGGGGGACGAACAGTATCAAAACTTGTTCAACACGATCTGCGTGTGGTTAGCCGCCTTTGTCCCCAGATCATAATATTGGAAATTGGTACAAACGACTTGACTTCCATTTCACCCGAGAAAGTCGGTTCATCTATTGAAGAACTTGTCGATATGCTTATTTCCAAGTACGCTGTTTCTGTTGTGTGCGTTTGCCACGTAATCCCTCGGGGTGGGTCCAGCGAGCAGGCGCTTACTTTTTCTCATAAAGCGCGCATCCTTTGCCAATACCTCGACGTGGTTATTGAGCCTTTTCATAGCGCTTTTTGTTGGCGCCACACGGCGTTTACTAGCTCTCGCAAACAGCTTTATCTTGAGGACGCCGTTCATCTTAATATCAAAGGTCAGTCCTACTTATACCGTAGTTATAGGGGTGCAATATTGAAAGCTTTAAAATATTTATAGCAGTCATATATACTTGTTTTTACGCCCTACCTCTCTGTCATAGTCATTATCATTATCAGTTATACCATCACCACCATTTGTGGTTTTCTTACTGTACGAGACCCAGTTGGTCTCGTTATTGTAATGCTTGCAGAATAGCCATGTATGCGTTGTCCAATTGACCGCGTTGGCTTTATTCTTTATTGTCTGAGTGAGTGTCCTATGACCCCTCGGTGATTTAGTAAGGGACTTGCTGTTAAATTGCGTCGACCTTTGTTGTCTGACATGGCTTGTCCCCTTACGTTATTGTCTTGCAGTGGGATTTGGCTACATTATCGTTTATTAATTGGTTTTGTATTCTTTCTGCCGTTGAATTCCTTTTATTGCAGATAAGATATGATGCTAAGATCACGCCAGGTACCCCACAAACGCACTGGTTCTCAGACCAGCCAAGGCAATCCCCACAAGAAACGCAAATCGCAATCTCCACGTGGCACACGTGCGACGTCACAGGATGCGCCCATCGAGAACGACACGCTCGCACGTGTAACTGCCAGGGTCACCCAAAACGTGATCCAGGAGTTAGCTAAAGTCATGAACATTCCGTCACTTCCGTCGACCAACGCCATAGCCGATAAGGAGCTGGAGCCCATTCCTGTGGTTGTAGTTCCGGAGAGGTCAGATTCACTCTCCCATACAGGTGAGCTGGCGGATCCATTCATATCCAGCAGCCTAGCAATCGACGCGCGGGTTACCGAGAAAGTAAAGCACAAGATTTGGAACCACGAGTACGTGGATTTCGCCGCACTTTTGACTAATCCATCAGCGCCAACGAGGTATCGTGTCTCGTTAGATAATGCCGAGGCTAGTCTTACATTAGAACCGGCTGATAGGTTGCGTAAAATTCTCAACATTGATACGTGGCTCAGTGCCTTTCATATATTTGTAGGGGTATATACATCGAAATATCCTCACGATGCCCCGGCACTCATGAAGTACGGGTCCCTTATCCGTGATTTGGCGGCAAGAGGGCAGAATTGGCGTTTTTATGATGAAAACGTTCGGTTTATTCGCCAGTCTCACGTCCATTCTCTCCCTTGGGGCTCGATCCATAGCGAATTGTGGCTCCGGGCACATGTACAGTCGGTAAAACCTGTCAGTTCGCTTCCCACACGAAGTAAAAACGATCGCCACGCTCCCATTCCCCGAGGATATTGTTACAAATATCACCGTGGAATGCATTGTGTGGGTTGCAATTTTAGCCATTCATGTTTCAAGTGTCACAAGGATCATTCCGCCAATAATTGTCATTTTCGTTCCTCCGGGCACAGTGGATCTAGTCCCAACACTAACAAACCTCTGTCCGCCAAATCCCCCAAACCTTCCAACCCCGGTGCGGGTAGATAGACTTCTCTCACTGCTAGCGGGCTATGATTCATTGTTTATTGAGTTTTTACGTTCAGGGTTTTCAGTGGGTTTTAGAATTCATTTCGAGGGCGAATTAACTGCGATTCAACCCAAGAATTTAGTTTCAGCACTAGAGCAGCCATCGGTTGTCGACGCTAAATTGCAAAAAGAGATCGACGCAACTAAGTTTCAGATATCACCCTTAGGGGTTGTTCCTAAGAAAATTCCAGGTGATTTTCGCTTAATTCATCACTTATCGTATCCCAAGGGCCTTTCTATTAATGACGGCATTTCTCCCGACCATAGCACTGTTTCATATGCAAAAATAGAAAATGCAATTCAGTTAGTTAAAAAGGCTGGTAAAGGTTGTTACTTGGCTAAAACCGACATTAAGAGCGCTTTTCGCATAATACCAATTCATCCCAATGATTATCACCTTTTGGGTATGAAGTGGAAAGGTGTTTATTATTATGATCGTTGTATGCCTATGGGCTGCTCTAGTTCATGCAAAACGTTTGAAATAGTGAGCACCGCCGTTGAATGGATAGCTCGCAATAAGCTGGCGATTAAGCTAATACTACATCTGTTGGACGACTTTTTGATTGTTAATTCTTCTCCTAAAGTATACAAACTTGTTCGTATTTGGGCATTCCAATAGCCCCCGAAAAAACAGTTGGTCCGTCAACCATTTTGTCATTTGCAGGAATTGAGCTAGACTCTATAGCTATGGAGGCTCGCTTACCACTTGACAAAGTCGAAAAATGCATCCAGCTTATTTCGGGTTTTCTTAGGCGTAAGAAAGTTTCTCTGAAGGAATTGCAGTCATTAATTGGTCTGCTTAATTTCGCTTGCTCAGTTTTCAAGCCGGGTCGAGCGTTTTTACGACGTTTAATTGACCTTACAATGGGAATTAAGTTCGGTCATTACTTACTTCGTCTCACGAAAGTTGTCAAGGACGATTTACGTACTTGGCTATCATTTCTGTCTAATTTCAACGGCCACTCCTTTTTCTTAAGTGATCAATGGCTTAACTCTTATAAATTGAACTTATTTACGGACGCTTCCGGTGCCCTAGGTTTTGGAGCTATTTTTGGTAGGCATTGGTGTTACGGTAAATGGCTTATCGCAATATTGCCATGTTGGAATTTTATCCTATTGTTCTCAGTCTTTACTTATGGGGGCAAGAGATGAGAAATAACTGTATACTATTTTTCACAGATAACGAAGCTCTTGTTCATGTCATTAATAAGCAATCATGTAAGGATAAACATCTGATGACCTTTGTTCGTCGACTTGTGTTAATTTGCCTACGCAATAATATTGTATTTCGAGCTAAACATGTGCAAGGCTCTCGTAATATATTAGCAGATTCTTTATCTCGCCTACAGGTCCCCAATTTTCTCCGTTTGGCACCAGCGTATATGGACAAATCGCCCACGGAAATTCCTCTTCATCTGCAGCCTCGGAACTGGCAGTCATCGTTTCGCGACTAATTAGTTCCAGTCTGCAACCATCTTCTATGCCGACATATCGTCGTTCGTGGAGTTTATTTTATTCCTTTTTTCACACCACTTTTCCCGGAGTCCCTGTAGTTCTTCCTATTTCGGCACCTCACTTAGCTTTATTTATAGCATACCTTTATGATCGCAACTATGCCTCGTCCACGGTGAATACTTATATATCTGCGTTAAGTTACTCTCACAAATTATTCGGATTTGAGGATCCCTCGAAAGTATTTTTTTATCGTCCAGATGCTTAAAGGTTATGGTAAGCTCACTTTCAGCCTCGACAGTCGATTACCTATCACACGGCCTATTTTACACCGATTATTAAATATTGCTTCCGATTGCCTCCGTACGAGCTGTGTTTATTCCGGGCTATGTGCTCCTTGGCCTTTCACGCTTTTCTACGCGTCGGTGAGATGGCGATAACAAATCACGATAACGCTATACTAACTGTTGACAGCCTAACTAAGCTTGTTAACTCTCATAACCACGTTGTGTCTATTCAGGTCACATTTCGCCGCTATAAACACAACTACAGTCAGCCTCCTTTTTCGTTGACGCTGCAGCGACAATTCAGTTTTTGTCCCGTTCAATATCTCCTTGATTATTTGGATTATCGTGGTTCCGCACCAGGTGCATTATTCATTTTGAAAGACCTACCAGTTACTCGAAAATATTTTTGTGACTTGCTTACCATGGCAATTAAGCGTTGTGGACTCAATCCTTCTCGCTACAAAGGTCATAGCTTTCGGATCGGAGCTGCTTCTGATGCTGCAGAAAGAGGTATGTCCGACACGCAAATTCGTACTTTGGGCCGATGGAAGTCTAATGCATTCTTACGCTATATCCGCGTATCATCATTACCGTCTTCACGGTAATTTCTCTTATGCCAGTATCAACGATCGCCAATATATACTATAATACAGTATATTATACTTATAGCTTAGTTTTATCGCATTACAGTGATTGAGAATATTTAGAAGTGACTGACAGGGGCCAGCATTTCTGAATATTCTGCCTTCAAGCCCGATTTACTTTGTTTATATTACAGTTCTTGACTCAATTTAGAAGTGACTGACAGGGGCCAGCAGTTCTGAATATTGGATTTAAAGCACGACTTACTGTGTTTTATTATAGTTTTTGTTCAAATTTAGAAGTGACCGACACGGGTCGGCATCTCTAATTTTGCTCGTCATTTCCTTCATGTTAATCACGACAATTTTGAAGTACCACTTTCTAATTTCTCACCATTGCTGCAATTTCCTAGGGTTGGGCGGCATCATTATCTCAATGATGCTTTGGCCTTTTGTTTGCCCACACCTTACTGGTCCATTTTAAATTTTACATTGTAACCATTATTTAGTCAAATTGTTATCAAATTTTTACATTAAACATGGCTTTGAGGGATGCTACCTCATAGCCATTAACTCCATATCAGATGTGTTGTCCTTATTTGTCAGACCAGTAAACAAGCTCGTTAATTGCAGCAACGGCGAGAAATACTTTAATTTAATATAATTACCTTATCACAAGGCAGTGAAAACATTAAAAAAAAAAAAAAAAAATTGTAAAAACTGAAAAAAAGAGTGCGATAAAATAATAGTTGTAATCTAAGGACACATCAAAGACTAGCTGATCGATGTTTTCATTAAAATGCCTTCATTCATTCATTTATTAGCGTTTTTTAAACATCTATGGTCATTTATCCATGCATTCTCAGTTCTTGGCTGTTTTCTCAAATATCCATGCATATGTTGCTAGACGTTTAACGAAAGTACTCTTAGAAAACATATAATTCCAAGTTTTGTTTGTTTGTTTTTGTCTTTCGAGTTCAAAATGCAAGGGTTTTTGAAGCAATTGAATGGCTTCTCAAAAGTTCGCAACTTAATTCCCGACATTTCGTCTCCGCTCGTCTTGGTTAGAACTTAGATTAAAAAAAAATTAAATACAAGAAATTACAAGCAATGTATCTCAGTCGTTTACTTCAATTTTTTTCTTACAACACTTTAGAAGGGCAAAAAAAAACAAAAAAAACAATTGAGCGATGAAAACGCTTGGCAATTAATGCGCCCCTAATTTCTAAAACACAATGTCAGCTGCCTAAAAATCTTCTCAAAGTTTTTCCTATTAAAAGCGTCCTTAATTCTTTGAGAAATTTTACATAAAAAATCGAAGTGCGCTAAAATAGTTGTGTTCAGTAATTCGATCAATTTGCATAAGAACATATCAAAGACTTGCTGAACGATATTGAAATTTTTATCTGAAGTCTAGTGAATTCAACTTTAATATACATAATGACTATAGATACGATAATCTGGGAACTAAATGTCCTTTTAGATGTTTTTTTCTTTTTATGAAAAATAACTATATTTCAGTGGCTGAAATCATTGAGGCGTGCAAGGGTACAATATGCTAATTAGACAGAAGTGCACATTTTCAGCAACTGACTTCTACAATTTTACGGCTATAATACCGCGCACAAAATTATTTATCCAGATTGATTTTACTTGTATGGCAAAATATATTATCTCATCTATAGATGAAAAAGTATTTATTGGGAAATCTATCGGTATCACATGGAGAAAAGTTTGATTATTTTTGAAAGTTTGAAAATTATCGTCTGGAAATAAATAAATTTCAAAATTAAAAGAAATACCAAAAGATCTGAAAATCGACCAAAAACTAGTTAAAATGTCCCTTAACAATTTTCTCAAGAAGAATAGTGAAATATTGATTATTTTGGTTACTATCAGACGTCAAAGTGCAGCTATATTTTTGATCGAAAATTATCAAAATGTATCGAAAACGTATTTCTTCGATTTTAAAATATGAGCCAAAACTAGAATTGGGCCGTTGCCACGATTTTTGAATGTTTGGTCGTTACTGAGTACCGTTCTTAAGTAACTTTATAAGGCAATAAATCCTTCCATGGTTTGACAAATTGTTTTTGTTGGTAGCTTTTGTCCGTTTTTGTTGGAAAAACTGAAACTCAGAAATTGGAAAAGTTTTGGAAAAGCAAACCTATGTTTTCTCGTTTTCTCGTTTTTCGAAGTTTATAAATGCCATTTCTATCTATTCTCGTTTATTAATTACGAGTAATAACTTAAATTTGTTTTAAAATGAGATCGTTTTGGTCTAGTTTTACAAGTTTGGATTTCGTGATTATTTGCAGTTGTTTTGTGGCGGCTTAATTTGGATGTACTTTCACACTCTAACATCAAATTCTCAAGAAAGAAAGAAAGTTTAGATTGTGTGATTTGCCGTGAAGATCTGACGACCTATTGTATTGAACAAGTTAACTTTCATGCCCAATTCTTGACAGTGGACAAAAAATAATTGAAGAAAAACGTTAGTAAGAAAAAAAAAAACAAAGACAAATCGAATGAGAATTTCTGTGGTCTGTATTCTCATCAACCTCTTCGTCCTTGAAAATGTTTTGAAGATGTAGAACCAAAAAAAAAAAAAAAAAAAAAAAAAAAATTCAGTTGTTCAATCCTGAAAACCCAGCTACTCAGTCGATCCGCGATATTAATAACAGGAGGAGGATATTAACCGGTCGGCAAGTGCGCCGTATAACCAATCAGATTGCTCTATTTGTTAGTGTCCAGACTCCAAGATTCACGGCCATGTAATAAGAAAATGTTATCAAATAAGGTGAATACTAAAAAAATCATAAAGATGGTCATAAAAATTAAATTGAGCATGAGCACTCGAGCTACTGCAAATGTCCACATTTTGATCCCACATTTCAGGACCAGCGAACAGGTGTCTAGTGGGAGACTGCTAATTCTTTAAAACCTTCAAAGCTGGTGAAGGTTTATGGCGAAATGTTCAAACTGAGATCTTTGTTAGTCCCACGAACCGATTTACTGTCAGGTGTTTAACAACCAAAGTGTCAATACCACGCAAAGTTTGCGCCACTAATGTTGATCTCGTTCCTGTCCTGCAGTGTCATTTTAATGCGTTCAATTTATATAATGTTTTTTTTATTAATGTATATCATATATTTTGTAAAAAACAGGTGGATAAAACAGCGTACCATGTCGCACGAACCATCGATCCGCCTCGATAATTAAGCAATAAAGGATGGATTTCCGTGTTTTATCGGTGAAATAATGCACGCGGGATGTTTGGGAGAACACGAAAAGAGGCCTAAGAAAATTTTTGGCCTTTTTGAGTGTTCTCCCAAACATCCCAAGTGCATTATTTCACCGATAAAACACGGAAATCCATCCTTTATTGCTTTTATAATATAGAAAGTAATTTTTAAACAAATTTGAGATGCTTTTAATGCAAGCGAAAAATTTTACTCTGCTGATGAGAAGCTCAATTCTCTCAAAGTGTTAGGATCGACCAATCAGATTACTCGTTATAAGGGAAAGGCCAAAAGATTTCAAAACTTTTGCTTGAAGATCGTACAGGAGAGAATACTAAATCTCAATTATTTGGCTCTTCACTTCAATTAATCCTCAGAGACTTTGAACTTCTTGAATAAATAACACCAGTTTGTGTTATATTTATTTAGACCTGATGATGGTGTCAGAGACACCGAAACGTTGTCAACATAAAACATGATTCTTCCAGTAATTTTCATTGTAAAAAGTATTGTACAACGATAATCGTTTGTCAGTATTTGAATGATTCACTCATCTTAATAAATTACCCAAAATTATCTCTATTCTAAATATCTCAAATATTATAGCATTAAGAGACCGACAGCAATTGTATGAAAAATCTCAAGTAATGCCCAGGAATGTCATTTAGTACGGGTGTAGTGGGTTGATGGGATATAGATTGGAATACACTCAATGTTATCAAAACGTTTATAGAGTGTTTTACTCACGTGAATTTAGTGGGATTTTAAGCCGAGATGCATGAAAAGGCAGAGTTGGCAATCGTTCAGGAGTTCAGATCAATGAAAATGTTTCAGCGCGAGTGAGGTCAATCTCATGCCAAGGGGAACCACTGGCTAGATGTAATGTCAATGTAAGGTGCCCGAAATACTGCCAAATCACTTAAAAAACATGTTTTGAACATTTTCAACGTTTGCAAGTATTCAAGAATTGAGCAATTTTGCCCTATTTCATGGCTTATTTTTTACAGGGTAAAACTGTATTTGGGAATTGGAAATAATCATAGACTGATACAAAATACAAACGCAAAGTTTTTACAAACGCAAAGTCAGCAGTTTTAAAAACTGTTTACGACACTTGTTGTCTGTGTGTGCCAGTTGCACCGGTGTCAACGAAAACATCCTCGTCAAAAAAAAGTAGCATCCCGATATTTTGACTCTTTTATTTACCGTAATTAAAGGTAGTTGGGGATGATCGTGTCTAAAAGTACACACGAGTGATCACGAATGAGCACGAATGAAAAAATGAGATCAGAAAGTGAAAATACATATTAAACACCAATAAAAATAAACACAAAGTGAAATAAATTAACAAAAAATAATAAATTAAACAAATAAATAAGTAGAGAATTGATAATGAAAAATTGAAAAAATCGAAAAGTAAAATGACATTTGTTATGGAAAACACCCTGCAAACGTTTTCTGTTCTCTTCAGTTTACTGTTTATATGGTACAATAAAAACCACAAATGCCATATCTTCCTGCTAATATCATTTTGACATGGCAGGCCGTTTGTTTTTGCTAGATTTCAACTGATCACTTTGTTATCCTAGTATGCACATGTATTTGGTTAGTAGATGTTGGCCCGCATGCAACCATTAAACACTTTTATGCAAGGGTAATTCATATTGAAATTTACACCTTTATTAGGTTTTATAGCTTATCTTAGTTGATGTGTTGTTTCTTTGCTGGAGGTCTGTATATGGATGGCAAAAAGCCCATTTTGAAAGTGTTCCACCCTTACCGTATCCACACAATCGTGTAGTCACAATTGAGCTATATTTATATTCGCCATTCAATTCATTTATTCAATTTATTTATTCGTTTATCTATTTATGTGTTTGTTAATTATTTTTTATTAATTTATTTCATTTTGTATCTATTTTCATTTGTGACTAATATGACTTGTCCGCTTTTCCATTTTTTTCGGATTTTTTTTCTCTATTTTACTTTTAATTTCTTGCGATTTTCATTTTTTCATTTTTTTTTTCACTTTTGACTGTTTTAATCCCTTGCTATTTCTTTTTTTTCATTCGTGGTCACTCGTGGTCATTCGCGGTAACTGGTGTGTACTTTCAGACACGATCGTTGTGGATCCGCACTTAATCCCGCCCAAAGACTTTTTTTAAACTTTTTCTAAATAAATGATTCAAATGAAAAACAAAAGTGGACTCTGAAGCGTATAGTTGGCTATTATCGTACGTTGATACCGCAGCCACTGCAGCTCCACTTACAGACCTGACAAAGACCAAGAGAGTATGAGATAAGAGAGCTTATCCTCCGTATTGGGCTTTACACTCATCAGAGGATCTTTTCATTTTATTTTTAAACTGAAGTTATTTCGGGATTGGAACGTGATTGGCTAGATTGCAGGAGACGCGGTTGCATCGTCAAAACATCTCAAGACAAAAGTGCTGAGATTATTAACAAGTTTCTAAAAACGACGAGTAAAACCCCTGATGGGATCCGGGGATAAGCTCTCTTATCTTATACTCTCTTGCAAATACTGGGAGACCCAGTCAAGTCGTGATAGATAAACTTTGTGAGAAGGCAGCGACTTGCAACATCGCCGTTCCTTCGACTTGCTGACTTACAAAGCAATTAATCGTAAGGACAGATCCAGACGCTTCCGACGAAGGGCTTGGTGCAGATTGTTACAACGAAATATATTACGCAACATTTCACCCAGGCCCGCGCGGCTATTAACATCATTTTGTTTGAGCACACGTGTGGCAGAGTTTTAGTTTATTTTAGTTATTTTCGACGTTGTAATATTCAGTGTAGGACCCCAACCGTCAGGTATGGTCAGGTATCGTGAAAATGAGACTGGAAATAATACTGAAAGTCCCACGGTAAACACAGCATTGAAATCGACAGAAGCATGCAATCAAACTGAAATTGACAATCTTGTCCGAAGTGTCGACGAACTTGAAATGAAATACAATTGTTTACTTCGCCAAAGAGAATTAAAACATAAAGTTTCAGCAATAAAGGATGAACAATTACGACTCATGGAAGAAATCAAACTAAAGGAAGTTGAAATTCAACGAGAAATGTCATTATTGGAAGATCAACGTACAAAGGTAAAAACAACAACATCGTATTATCCTGAACATGACGTAAACAATCAGAATATCACTACTACGCCTGGCTCGTTTAAGAATGAACTAACCAATTTAATGACACCGTCATGCTTTAAATTATCACCTGCGAAATCTGTAATGTCTCAGGCGAATGTACAAACATCTACTCCATATAATCAACATTTAAAACACGAACATAAAACAAAGACAGATCAACCACTAAGAGCTGACATTCTACCTGGAAGCAACTTGTTTACATCTCAAGCCAGTGAGCCAGTAGAACGAAATGACTTAGAACATCTACTTAAACAACTAAGAGTGGGATTCGAAATGCCTAAAAAGGAACTTTTAACATTTGATGGTAATCCTATTAACTACTGGACATTTATTAAGAACTTTGAAATAAACATTTAGCGTCATTTAACTGAAGCAGATTCCAAGCTTACTTATCTAATACAACAATGCACAGGACGTGCTCGTGAAGCCATCAAGAATTGTATAATAATTCCTGACAAAGAATTGGCATATAGAAAGGCTAAAGAAATTCTCCATTCAAGATATGGTCAAAAACACGTGATTGCACATGCTTACATCCATCGTCTAGTCAATGGTCCACAGATAAAGCCCTCTGACGCAACTGGCTTGACTGAACTTGCCTCACAAATGCAAAACTGTCAACTAACTTTATCAAGCATGGGATTTGAAGCAGATATCAACAGCTCAGATAATCTTGTCAAAGTAGTTAAACGTTTACCTGTACACCTGCAAGGTAAATGGGCTGATGTAGCAGGAGCTCTTATCAGACAAGGAACTGAACCCACATTTGAACATTTAACAAGGTTCGTTGAAGAGCGAGCTACTCTTGCTAACACTATGTATGGTATGATTGTTGGTTCTAGTCCAGACAGTAACTTACCGCGTGTAAGGACCACTCCACTAAGAAGACCTCACGTTCCAACTGCTCCACCAGCCAAAACTACAACACTTACCACCTCCGGCGATAAAACATCTCAACAAGAGTCCAATCTTGCATCTGCTCAAAGAGAGTTCACAAGCAAATGTCCCCTATGTTCAGAGGCGCACAAGCCAACACGCTGCGAACAATTTAAGAACAAAACGCCGCAACAAAGAAAGGAATTTACTATGCAAGCAAGACTTTGTCATAATTGTCTTGGACGTAACCACATCGCTAGCAATTGTACAAGTGAATTTACATGTAAGGTATCGGGTTGCGGAAAGAAACATCATACTTTTCTGCATCCGACATCACCAGACATTGCTAACAATAATAACAATACTGCACAGACCACTACTACTACAACTACTACTTCCAGTCAACCCAGTCTAGTAAGTGGGGCCGGTGCCTCAGGAAACTGCGGTTCAACTTCTATTGAAAAGAGATCCAAAGTAAGTCTGCGCACCCTTCCAGTTACTGTAAGTTCTAGTGATGGTACAACACAGATTGATACATACGCATTGCTCGATGACGGCTCAGATGTTACGCTATGCTCGGACAGTCTTGTTAACCAACTTGGACTGAATGGTATTACAACAAACTTCTCTATCACAACCGCAAATGGTCAAACATCAACACGTCAAGGAAAAAAAGTAAAGCTAATAGTAAGAGGAAGTGAATCAGTTATTGACCTTGATAAAGTTTGGACTGTGGATAAACTATCCATTTCAAGTCACAGTATTCCTACAGCTGAAGATATCGCATCATGGCCACATCTGAACGGAATATATGGAGGGGTATTTAGGACAATAATGCAATTTGATCGTGACTTCCTCAATTCATTCGTGTCATGCGTTCCATTAGATCCGGGATTGAATCGTACCTCACATTGCATTAAATCGTACCTCTGAGGAAACAACATTCAATTCGGTCGTAACCTACATGCCATTAGATCGTACTTCATTCAATTGTATCACAGCCGAAATGTCATTGGTTCGTAACCTACATTTTTGTGGCCGTACGTCATTCGGTTCGATCGTAAAAATATGATATATCATTATGAGCCTGCAGTAACATGACTTTGCGGTTATGACAGCAAATTATGTCAGTACTTCATGTCTTCGAAACATTTCTGTCTTGTGTCGGGCTACCTGTGGTAGTAACTTGAACCCAGCTTTCTCTCTTCCCCTGTTCTTGAACACGTTGTTGTGTAATATATTCCACCTCTTTTCATCTCACTTTATTACAATGGACGACCTTCAAAAAGAACTCCAAAGAACTACAACAGTTTTAAGAAGTGTCCTCAATACCCTGGACGACTTCAAATCTTCAAACAGCACAACAAATCTGAACCCTGACAATACGAGGAGGTCGGAAAGTGATGACCCCAGTGTTGGAAGTGGTTCAAGTCGTGCGAACGTTGTGAGCACGCCTGGAACCGGCCAAGCTGGCCTCTCAACTACACCATTAGCTACTAGAGCAGTAGCAGATTTCAGGGAAGTAATAAAAATGTATAAAAGTTTCCAAAGTTATAGCTTTTTTATACTCAGTATGTGGTTAGACCGCGTCTTCACCCCGGGGGGTAAATCCCTACTTTGGTGCGCTAGAGATGATCAAAATCGATGATTTTTTTGGTGAAATGGGTCACTTTTGCTTATAAAAATAGCCGATTTTTGACTTAAATTTGTGGTATTTTTAGGGTCGAAAAATTTTCGATCTTTATAGGTATTTTTTAGAGTATTTTTTCCATCATACTGATGTCTCATAAATTCGCTCAATTTCTCCAATTTTTGCGTTTTAAAAGAATTCAAATTTATTATTGCTGAGATCTGGTGGACTTTATGAGCTCCCTTATTAATAGAGATGTTTTGTTGAAATCTGAATGAAATTTAAGCAATGGTGATAATTAGCGTGCGTATATCCAGTTCTGGAGGCACAAGAGCAGATGCTCGAGGCGTAGTTTGCAGTCACTCTAAATTATGTGTTATGTAATTTTTCGTCTGGAAAAATTCATTTTACATTTGCTTCTTTCGTAATTTTTATCGTTTGTAACTGTGTTAGAAAAGCTTTTTCAAGTTTAATTTCACTGAACTAACACTAATTTACTAAACTTTTTTTTCTTTGCTGCCGTTCCGATATGAAACAAAGATAGCCAAATTTGTTTATAAATAATTACTATTTTTTTAATAACTAGTTTACACAAAGTAAGATGCTCATACAATTTTTTCTGTACTTGCTGATGCATTTCACCATAATTTTTTTTTCCTATGGGATATCTCTAGGGAATATTCATTTTTTCTGCATAGTAAATCAGCCAATCAGAGCGCGCGTTATATCAGCCCCATCATAACTAATAACAAAGAAAGCTGAAAAAATTCCTGCAAGGAGATAATTATCCACCCCTGCTCCACCCCCTCTTATGGTACATTCCTAAGGTAGTATTTCTGGTAAACCTCTACACTACAAGGGCAACCAAGCTATCAAAGCAGCTAAATTATAGAGTGATATTTATTCAGGGATATTTTGCTGGTAATTGCTTTGTTTAACAACCATCCTATTTAATTGTAGGCAAGCATTTCCTGGACTTTGTTCCAGAAATGTGACCAATAAGAGGCCCAAATCTGGAGAAGCTACTGACCAGCCAAAGAAGAAAAAACCTTTGTTGGGTTATGTACCCTTCAAAGTTCCAGAGACCTGGACACATGACATTTGTGTGCTCAGCAAATGTCACGACCAAGTCACTCCAGACCGAGAAAAGATGGAAGTGTTAATGAATGCAGGTCTTGGGAAAAGAAAGTTAACATTTCCTAATAAAAATGCTGCCTTCGAAGATGTACAAAAATTTTTGGAAGAAAAATTCCCAAAACTAAAAGCAGGAGGTGGTTTTGAGGTACTCAGGGCCTCTGGTGGAAGAGGGGGCCAGAGGCCCTTGTCTCTGCTAGTGCCAGGGAGGGAAGGGTACAGTGTACCCTTTCTGAAAGAAAGGCTCGGGCAGGGAATCGCTTACATAAGGCCACTGCAAGTTGACCTGGATGAAAATCCAGTGGAATTAGAGGTATGTAGGATTTTCAAGTGCTTCCAACCCACAGTCGCATTTTAATATCAGGCCTTAACATTGGATTCAGCTTTTATTTCACTATCTTTTAAGTTATAGAGCCATTAACAAATACTGTACTGAAGCCTTAAATTCTTGTAGTTTCCTTTCACACAGATCTCTGAACAATGTTCTAAAAACAATTATGCACTTTGAACAAAATGCAATTTTCAACATAAAATTTCACTCTTTGTCTATTGTATCACACTTCTCAAAAATTTGAATTGATTTATTTTAGGTAGAAGACTCGCCAAAGGTGGTTTGTGTGAACTGTGGCTTGGAGGTCTACATGAAAAGTATCAAAGACCACCAAAAAGGATGTAATGGAGGCAGTTCCACTCAACAATCACAAGTGGCTCTTCAATCAAGGTTTGTGTCATTACAATGTCTCAAAATATGCTCAAAAATTATCATATTGACCACCCAAAAAGCTAACTGATGATCACAATTTTATTTTCCAGGCCAACACAAATCACTATCAGTGACTGCTTTCCAACATCAAACACAGCAGGTGACTATCTGCTAATAATAAGCTCAGTAGTTTATAAATCTTTAGAATTCAAATCCTCTGAAACAAGAAAAACAAAGCATAAGCCAGTAGAAACCTCACGACAGCTTTTTAGTTTATACAAATATATTAAATCAGAAACCTAGTGCTTGACAAGAGAGTTTGGGTTGTGTCTACTGAGAGAACTGAATTTTGTCTTGGTGGATACTCCTCGCATTGATATGCCAGAGATGATTTTCAGGCGATAATTCCTACTGTGTT
This sequence comes from Diadumene lineata, assembly GCA_918843875.1. Taxonomy (NCBI): domain Eukaryota; kingdom Metazoa; phylum Cnidaria; class Anthozoa; order Actiniaria; family Diadumenidae; genus Diadumene; species Diadumene lineata. Next base: position 3,627,028 of record OU974069.1, read on the forward strand.
ACCTCCAGAGAAGTTCCCCCCATCTAAAAATGTTCAAACCAATTGATAATTTTTTTAATCTATATTCAATGCCATTAATAACATTCTGTTCAAATAGCTCATTGAATTGGGCCGATTCCAATTTTAAGAATTTTAATTAATAATTGTTGTTTCTTATCATAATTTTAGGCCCTTCATTTAATGCTCTAGTGGAAATGTTCCCTGACATGCCTTCAGACCGTATTACTTCAGCAATACAGTCTGCAGGTACCGATACCAACAAAGCCGTAAATGTTCTGTTAGGCATTGATTGTAAGTACATAGTCCTCACTAGTAAAATTAGAGATCTTTTGATCTGATGACTAGACCCAATACAAAATGGTTACCAAACAGTATTTTCTGTGACCGTTGGGTTTCACCCCTTTCCCTCATTAAATTTATTTTCACTGCTACGTACTGTTGATGTGTTCAAAACTCTGTGACAAGGAAGAGCATTGAAAAATTAAAAATTTATTTTTTGATTGATCATTGACCAGGTGACGAGCACAATGAGTCAGATGAGGAGTTGATGAAAAGTGCCTTTGAAATAGAAGATTCAAAGCCTACAGAGTTAGAAGATGTCATGTCCAACCACAAAAAAAATCTGAAGATAAGTGGTTGGGAGCGGATCTCTGTCTGTAGGGAAAAGCTTTGGAGAGAAAGTGTTTCAATTTTCAAGAACCCAACTTTCAAGCATTCATCTCCCCCACTGGTTACCTTTGAGGGGGAGCAAGGAATTGATGCAGGTGGTTTAAGGAAGGAGTATGGGACACTTTTACTAAAGAAAGTTTTCTCCACAGAGGCAAATCTCTTTGAGGGTAAAGATACTAGGAAGCTCCCCATTTACTCAATTGAAGGAATGCAATCAAAATTGTTCCAGGTAGCAGGCAAGATGGTGGCATACATGATGATCCACATGGATATTGGCACACCTTGGCTCAGTCCCTGTGTCTATGATTATATTGTGAGTGGGTCTTTGGAACATGCTTCAAATTATTGTAGCGTTGATGATCTGTGTGACTATGATATACAAGAATTAACTGAAAAGGTAGGATGTGCTACAAGTGTAAACTGTGTAACATGATTACAATCATTATGGAAATTTTATACAATTAATAGAAACAAGGAGAAGAAAATGTAAAACATTTCTACTCATTTCTACTTATAATTTGTTTGTTTTAATAATTATTTCTATTTGAATGGAACTATTAATAGCAACAAGTCAGATTAGGTATGAAACTGATTCAACACTAGAGTGCAAACACTAAAAGTATGCTACATACATAGTGGTATTTAGTGCTATCTTATGCTAATTCTGTTGTTTTCTTTTGTTTTATTAGTGTTATTTACCACTAAATAATGTTCATTGTTGCACACTTTTAGTATTTGCACTTTAATATCTGCTAATGAACCTTTTGCAACTTGAACTGTATGTGCCCAGCGATTGAAAATAACTGGATAAGCTAGATTGTTTTTCCACATTTTATTGACCACCAAGTCTACCATCCATTTTTTGTTTACATATGTCATTAATGTGAAATAACAACAATTAGACATGACCTTAAAATCAAACACCAGCAGGTAAAAATAACCATAATGATTAGTAAAAATGTCTCTTTGGGTTCATACTTTTTTCAGGTTTACATTTCAGGGTTCCCCCTCCTGATGTAATAACATCATCTGATAACAACTCTTTGTCTGTCTTTCAAGTATTCACCTTTCTTGAAGGTGCTGTAACATTGATTTTGTATTTACCAGGTCAACACTGCTTCTTCAAAGGAAGAATTAGAAGAACTGAAACATGACAGTATACTCATTGACAGTTTAGCAAATGCTGGGTGGTTGCAAGATCTGACAATGGATAATAGAAGCATTGCCATGCAAACCATACTGATACATTGCACTCTTCAAAAGAGGAAAGAGCCTTTGGATGAATTTATTAAAGGTCTTGCAACCCTTGGAATTCCATCCCTAATCAAGAAGCACCCTGAATTGATGAAACGGTATTTTGTAACATCAGATTCACCATTAACCAGTGATGACCTGATTGGCATTCTTTCTGCCAAGCCAGCAAATGAAAGTGAGGAAACATCTTATGGTTATCTCCTGAAAAGTATTAAGAAAATTGAGGAAGGTAAATTTCCAAGACATATTTTACATTCAGAGAACATGCTTGTCATCAAGGTAGTTGATTTTTTTAAAACTGTTCGTACCTAAACAGTTAACATATAACATCTGAGGAGAACAAACGTGCAATAAAAAAAGAGGGGCCACAGTGTTTGTATTGAACATTTTTTGAGCCAAAAATTGCATATAAAATACATTGTGAAAATACATTCCTTGTCACAAATTGCCAAATAATCATATGAATTTGCTTATCAAAATACCTTTTTTTTGTTACACTTTTTGAAAATTTATTCAATTGAAAAGGCATTAGTTGAGCTAATTTACTTGTTTACATTTTTGTAGTGCAACATTTGATCGCATGTATACCACATCCACAAGCATACAAATTCTCTATCATCCCTTTTCATAAATACTGTCATTGATCATTAATAATTTTTTTTTAAATTCAAAATATGAAATTGAAAGAGTTCACTAAGTTCATTATCTAACTCAATTCTGGTTTTGTTTTTTTCCCTCAAAGACAATGGAAGTACTGGACTGCAGAGGTTCTTGCACTTTATGACAGGTGTAACAGCAATCCCTCCCCTTGGACTGTACAAGGACATCGACGTTGAATTTGTTGGATGGAATAAGTCATTTTTCGCAGAAACATGTGCCATGACACTTCAAGTACCAACCTGCCATACCACCTTTGAAGAGTTTATGGAAAAAGTAATTGAAGCCTGTCAAAATGATACAGGGTTTGGCAGTGCATAAGTTTGAGAGTCTACCAAAAAGGGCTGCTCTGTTCACAAAACCAAACAAAGCCGTTGACTTTTAGCAGCTGTTTCTAACTACCATTATACAGGTCAAAGTTCAGGACCCTTAACTTTAAAACAAATGTGACAATATCAATCCTATTGTAGCAAGGTAGTAAGACATTTGAACTTTGGACTTGGACATTTTTTTAGGCAGCCCTAAACATGAGCTCAAAGTTTAGTAACATTTTGTATTGAATTTCATACCAATTATGATTAGCATATTACAATCTATATTACAATCAGCCTTGTTGAGTTAAACAATAAACAAAAAAAGAAAACTTTGTAATAAAGCTTTGAAATATAAGACTTCTATGTATAATACTAAAGAGTGGTTCCAGTTTGATAGTGTACTGTTTTCAAATTTTTGCATTTACAAAGGCGCATGCTGATAAGTAAACATCGATTCCATATGCACCATCCTGTTGAAGTGGGTGTATACTTTGTTGCATTTCCAAAAAATCAGCATCACTGAGTGGGTTGGGTGTCTCTTGTATCACAATTGCCATACCATCATCATCTGTTGACAATGGCCCCTCTAGATCAATCCCAAACTGATTCCCATTCTACAAACATTTTCAAATATAATGATTAATAAATGATTTTCAATTAATAGATATGATTCAAATAAAAAAGAACAAATCATTGCCAAAAAAAAATTTACACTTGACATAATGTGTGGTCTGTACATAGAATATATTTCTATTACCATTAGGTAATTAATTTCTAAATTATGATTTACCTGCAGGGCTTCTAATTCCAAGGCATTTCTTGCTTCAGAAGTTCTAGCTAAATCCATAAGACCACGTATCCAGAGTTGATTTGGTGTTTTATTTCTAGCTGTTCTGATAGGGTGGTTGTCCCATCCACAGTGAAAGTCTTGCAAATGTTTATTAATTCTGGGTATAAATACATAATGCAAACAGAAAATGTTTGCCTCATTGCCCAAATCTATGTGGCCTGACTCTTCTAAGAAGTAAAATACTGAGTAATAAATGTAGAGACAACCAACAAATACATCACGCCACAGTCTTTCGATCCTTTGGTTATGGACACTTGGCCCTGTAATGTAACTTCTTCTTCCAGGTCCTCTAGAGGGATGGTTAAACATATACTGTGCAACTCTAACATTTTCCACTCCATGATCACCTCTAACTCTAGATGGCAAGCCATTTTCACTCACAGCATGTAAAAACAACTGTAAAACTGTATCAGCTTTATTATTTGCAGAACATGAGAGATACATAATTTTTCTGGAAAACCCATCGATACAGCCATGAATAATTAGCCTCCACCTGAAAATAAAATAGAAATGTTTTACAATTCCCTTTACAAAATTGGCTATTTCTATTTAATATTTTCTATTTTCTTTGTAATGCTGCCTAATAACACAATTTAACGGTTAGTTTTTGTGATAGAGTGCTTTCGTTATAACTGTGAAATACTTTGTAAGAAATTGTACAAATTTGTACTAGGTAAACAATAGAAAACAATAGAATTTGCATAAAATTGCACAAATTTGTTTGCAAACTATTTCATGGATATTATGAATGCACTCTATTCCAAGAAAAATAAAGTTGATAGCTAGATTTTTCATGAACAAAGTACAATGAGAAACAAAGTTTGATCAGCCCATCATTTATGAGGAGTTATAACCTGTTTTTTTTTTTTTTTTTTTTTTTGTGGGGGGGGGGGGGGGGGGGGGGATGGGTGGGGCAGGACAATGTACAAAGTGGAATTGCCAATCTCGAGAGTAAAGAAAATATCAAAAATGCCCAAAACAGTTGAGGGGGAAAATTGACTAAGCTCAAAAATTATAAAAAAACTAAGTGACATTTTCCTTATAATTTTCTTTAAAATGTTTTCAGTTATTTTGACCTAGTGACACATTTGGCTTTCAAATAATATTTATTGTAAACTAAGGCTCTTACAGTGAGACCCATATTTGAGTGGAGACAGTAACCCTCTCACCCCAACCCAAGCACAACATTAATAGCTACATTTATACTGTACTTTGCCATTTGACTGTTTTCTATTTTTCTCAGATGATGTTGTTTTAAACAGGGAATACTTTAATAATGTTGTAAAATCAACCACGTTCAATACCTGACAAGTTTGTGATTGCCATCCATGTGCCAAAGTGACAGGGGCGCCCTAACACTGTACGACCTCCTGTGAGTAACACGCAATTGAAGAGCTCGGACAAGAATACCATCTGGATCAGCTCTTCTCATAGCTTCCCTTACACGGTGTTCTTGTATTTTAAGTCCTCTTGATAACAGTTTTCCTCTCATAGATTTGTAGCCACAGTTTGGAAATTCATCTAATACTGACTTGATGACTCTATCTAGATCTGAATCAGTTATATCAGAATATGTAGTACGCATAGACAAACCAAATTGTTTCAATCTTCTATAGACAGTTTTATGGGATACACCTAGCATATTTCCGATATCAACAGCCTTGAAACCAAAGTCCAAAAAATGCTCGAGTTGATCCTTCGTTATGTTGAACTGTGGCCTACCCTTTAAACCAGTTGTTATCAGCGGAACAAAGTTGTCATTGTTGCAGTTATAGTACATATCACTATCAATTGTTGCAAGCATCTGTCGGGCCTGTTGTAAACTCGTTAAAAGAGATGACTCGAGATTTCCTCCAAGCCTCAACAAGAGTGAACATAGCCAATCAACTCGATATCTCGCATAATCAATGATGTTGCTGGAGTTTTGGTTTTCGAGCTTATTTATAACATCAGTTAAAATCGTTCTGATATTAAAAACAATTAGGTCATGTGGCGACTGATGTTGGCCTTCAAACTGCGAGGCCATTGTTTAGTTTTCAGTTCAAGACTTCCAGTTTATCTCACATGGCCATCTCACATAGTTAGAACGAATGGCAGCCATCACTACCACAGGTAGCCCGACACAGGACAGAAATGTTTCGAAGACATGAAGTACTGACATAATTTGCTGTCATAACCGCAAAGTCATGTTACTGCAGGCTCATAATGATATATCATATTTTTACGATCGAACCGAATGACGTACGGCCACAAAAATGTAGGTTACGAACCAATGACATTTTGGCTGTGATACAATTGAATGAAGTACGATCTAATGGCATGTAGGTTACGACCGAATTGAATGTTGTTTCCTCAGAGGTACGATTTAATGCAATGTGAGGTACGATTCAATCCCGGATCTAATGGAACGCATGACACGAATGAATTGAGGAAGTCACGATCAAATTGCATTATTGTCCTAAATACCCCTTCATAGGAATAGATTTACCTGATCTCGACGATAAGGAAGTAACGATCCTGATTGGTAGCGACTACCCTGAAGCACACTCGGTCCTCGAACATAGAAGGGGTGCCAAGGGTCAACCTTATGCAGTTCGCACACCATTAGGGTGGACTGTCATGGGTCCACTCGGTACAACTAACAATAACAATGTGTCAGTTAATTTCTTGCGTAAAGATGATGAACTACTGCATCAACAAGTCGAACGAATGTTCAACGCTGACTTCAATGAGCCTACAGTTGACTCGATGACATCCATGTCACTTGATGACAAGAAATCACTAAGTATGATGGAATCCTCAGTTAAGCTAGTAAATGGACACTATCAACTCGATTTACCCTGGAAAGATCCCAACCTGAAACTTCCAAACAACCGCGTGTACGCTGAGAGAAGACTTCGTTCTTTGAAGAAGCGTCTTATGGGCGACTCACGACTACTAGAGAGATACAAAGAGACAATGAACACTTACGTAAACGACAATCATGCAAGAGTACTGACCGAGGAAGAGTTAGCTGATGAAAATAAAGGTCGTACTTGGTATCTACAACATCATCCAGTCACGCATCCATTAAAGCCTAATAAGGTGCGAGTAGTATATGACTGTGCAGCTCGGTATAACGGCACATCACTGAATGATAACCTGTTACAGGGACCAGACCAAACAAACAGCCTTGTCGGTGTGCTCACCCGCTTTCGCCAAGAACAGATTGCTTTAGCAGCAGATATTCAAGGGATGTTCCACCAAGTGAGAGTAACACCATCTGACTGTGATTCTCTACGATACCTGTGGTGGCCAGATGGTAACCTGATGAATGATCCTGTAGATCATCAGATGTTAGTGCATCTTTTCGGCGCGACGTCTTCCTCGAGCTGCGCCAGTTTCAGTCTGCGAAAGACAGCACTTGATAATGAACATGACTTTGACCCAGAGGTTGTGAACACAGTTCGTAACAACTTCTACGTGAACGACTGTTTGAAATCAGTGTCATCTACCAGTGAAGCAATCGAGCTCGTCAAACAGCTTAAAGATCTACTGTCAAAAGGAGGATTCAACTTGACAAAATGGAGCTGTAACAACCAAGAGGTACTAAGTACTATACCAGAAGCTGATAGAGCAACGTCACTCTTAGATCTAGACCTGCAAGACTCATTAATACAGTCAACACTCGGCTTACAGTGGAATGTTAAAACTGACACATTCAATTTCAGAACAGTGAGGAAAGACAAAGCACCAACAAGGAGAGGTATTCTCTCAACTGTAAGCGCAATGTATGATCCTTTAGGATTCGCTGCGACTATTATTCTACCAGCCAAACTGTTGTTACAGAATCTTTGCTCACTCAACTACTCCTGGGATGAAAGAGTCCCTGACGTTAAACTACTTGAATGGGAGAAGTGGCTTAGCAACTTACCCAAACTATCTAATGTTACCGTATCACGCTGCTTTAAACCACCAGACTTTGATGAACTACAAGAAGTTCAGTTGCACCACTTTAGTGACGCGTCTCAAGTAGGATATGGCGCCGTAACATATTTACGTCTTATCGATGTGAAAGACAGAATTCATTGTTCCTTCGTTATGGGAAAATCGAGTGTTGCACCAATGAAAACGGTTAGCATTCCCAGACTCGAACTATCAGCAGCTCTAGTATCAACCAAGTTAAACAGTATTATTAACAAAGAATTAGAATACCACGTGGATAGAACGACGTACTGGACAGACTCAACATCAGTTTTACAGTACTTAGCAAACCAATCCAGACGTTTCCAAACCTTCGTCGCAAACAGAATTGCTAAGATCCAAGAAGGTTCTGATGTGTCTCAATGGCGATATGTTAATACCTCCGCTAACCCAGCTGATATAGCCTCTCGTGGTATCACCGATTGCGATACAGAAACTCTATTGAATTGGCTAAGGGGCCCGGACTTTCTGTGGTCAAAAGAAGACACATGGCCGGCGTCACCACCTGTTATTAAAGAACTATCACCAGAAGACCCGGAAGTGAAGAAGGTTGTTAACGTGAATGTGATAACACAGCCTGGTGTAGTAGACAAAGTTACACCACTGTTAAAACAGTATTCATCATGGTATCGACTGCAGAAGGCTATCGCGTGGATACGTCGATTTAAAGCATATATGTGCTACAGATATCTACAGAAGAAATTCAATACAAAGCCTACATCAGGTCCATTAACAGTCCACGAGATAAAGCAAGCAACTACAGTAATAGTTATTTATGTCCAACAGAAGGCATTTCCTGATGAGTATGCAGTTCTCAAAACTGAAGTTAACCAAGGAGCTAAAGTCAAGTCAACCTTCAAACACCTAAACAAGACATTTAGCATGACTAGCCCACTACGCAAGCTCAACCCGATAATACACGAAGAAGTACTAAGAGTCGGAGGACGATTGGAAAGGGCTCAACTATCGTTTAACACCAAACATCCTGTAATTCTACCAAGTAACCACCACGTAACAACGTTATTGATAAGAAGTTATCATGACGCCGCTGGACATTGTGGTCCTACGCAAGTACTCTCAGAGATCAGACGGAAGTATTGGATTGTAAAAGGTCATTCCGCTGTACGAAAGGTTGTTGGAAATTGTATTGACTGTAAGAAGAGAAATGCAAGACCAGGCATGCAGATCATGGCACCACTACCAGCAGCCAGACTCATACTCTCAGATCCACCATTCACAAGAGTAGGCGTTGATTACTTTGGTCCGCTGACAGTAAAGCAAGGACGTTCCCACGTTAAGCGATACGGTTGTGTCTTTACATGTTTCGCTATCAGAGCAGTACACATTGAGATAGCTCACACACTCGAGAGTGATTCATTCATATGTGCCTACCAACGATTTGTGAGCAGAAGAGGTGTACCAAAACACATCTTCAGTGACAACGGAACAAATTTCAAAGGTGCAGAAAGAGAGCTCAGGGAAGCGTTGGAACGTTGGAACCAAGACAAAATTCACAACCGACTTCGTAGAGATGAAGTACAATGGCATTTTAACCCACCTGAAGCTAGCCATCAAGGAGGAGTGTGGGAACGCATGATCAGATCTATCAGGAAGGTTCTAAGAGCGTTATTGCAAGAACAGTTAGTAACAGATGAAACCTTGTTAACGCTGATGGCAGAAGTTGAGCGTATCCTGAATGACAGACCGTTAACTCCAGTATCTGACAGTCCACTTGATCCAGAACCTCTAACACCGAACAAGCTTTTACTACTGAAGAACAACGCGAGTATTCCTCTTGATGAAGTTGATGAGAGGGACGTGTATAACAAGAGATGGAGAACTGTTCAGTGCTTAGTAAACACTTTCTGGAAAAGATGGATTCGTGAATACATACCAACACTTCAACTCAGACAGAAATGGACCTTACCCAAGCGTAATTTTGCCATTGGTGACCTCGTACTAATAGTTGATGATAAAGTGCGCCGAGGCTGCTGGCCAAAGGGTATCATTACTGAAGTTTATCCAGACAGTAAGACAAGTACAAGTCAAGACAGCTACCACAAGTCTAAGAAGAGATGTCAGGAAGCTTTGCCTACTAGAGGGACAATTAGTATAAGAACACTCACCAAGAGACACTTGAACATTTTCTTTACGTTTATATTTAGTAATAATATTCGTTGTAAATTTGTTAGATATAAGCTAGTCGCTCATTCGGGGCCGGTATGTTACAACGAAATATATTACGCAACATTTCACCCAGGCCCGCGCGGCTATTAACATCATTTTGTTTGAGCACACGTGTGGCAGAGTTTTAGTTTATTTTAGTTATTTTCGACGTTGTAATATTCAGTGTAGGACCCCAACCGTCAGGTATGAAGAAAGCATATTAATCTCTTTATTTTCATGTAATTTTTAGTGGGTTTATTTTCCCATATGTTCTGTAATTGTATTTTTGGTTTTGTTATTTAGAAACCTCGCTCGTTTACCTCGCTTATCTCGCTTACCTCACATCGGATGTCAAATGTATTCAAATAACAGTTTTGGAAATAAAAAGGGAGTTATTACCGTTACGAGTGTTTCTGCGAATTAAATCTTACACAGATATTCCAAAGAATCCTGACGGACAAGTATTCCCAGTGTATAAATTTACAACATAGAGAGAAAGGTTATTCAACAGCCGAAAAGGAGTCTGCAGTATCTTTATTTATACGGAAAAGAGTTTGTCGTTGAGACTAACCACGCATTGACCACGAGGCACTGATGTATATGCACTAGACAAAGATTGAACAGCATCAGATGGTGGTGTCTACAGCAATGCCGATTGATATTACGAGCGATCAAAGGAAAACAGAACGTCAAGGCTAATCTGTTGAACAGATGCGTAACAAATAGACTCAATTTATAGCGGTCCATATATATATATATAATTGTAAAGGCTGCATTGAGTTGTAGAATGCGCTGATCAGCACCTCATAGATTTAATTAACTGACTAAAACATAAACTATAAATTCAGTTGTAGAAAGGGGGTTGTTTTCACGGCACAGCGTGTCATCGTGTATTTTATATTGAACAGAGTTTAATGAACTCATTTAGCAAAATGAGGGTAAATTGCATGACGTCTAAAATTAGAATCTTTTATATCATCGTCTATTATTCGCGTTACCACTATTTTAATGCCAATATGTAGCGATGTCAGTGTTCATGTTCATGTTTAGACTGCCGACCGGTTGGCTCTGTTGGTAAAGGAGTTCCTTTATGATAAATAAAGACTATTATTATTATTATCTACTTTCTACACATTCTACATTCTACATGTTCCTGATTAGAGCATTTATAACAAAAAAAGATGGTTTTTCGTGCATTTACTAACAGCGACCACAAGATTTAATACATTGATTCTTCTTACATGTGCCCGTGCTTCCGAAGGACCGTTTAATCGACGTAAAGTTTAGACACAATTTTTAAGGTATTGCATGGAACTTAGTTGTAGGGGGAGGCGCCACAAAAAAATGTGGTTTAAAACAACGAATGTCCCAACTAATTTTGAATCTTAGTGTAGATCAGTAGTTTGTTAAGTTGTAAATATTTAAGGGACCGGTTAATTTCATGTTGCGTAATTAGCGGTTATTCTCTCTATTATAAAAATGATAAAAGTCTTTCTATGTCGTAAGATTTGAATTTTTCAAAGTACAAGTGAGTCTTTGTTCATACTTTCGTCCAAACTTGATTACTGTAATTCCTTACTTCACGGCCTAGTATCTTCTAAATCGGTTACAGTCAGCACAGAATGGAACAGCTCGTTACTATCTAAGAAATCTGAACACATAACTCCAGTTTTAATTGGTTTGCACTGCCTTCCTGTAGAATATAGAATTCCTTTTAAGCACCTTTTACTTGTATATAAGGACCTAAATGGTATTTTACCTAGTTGTTTATCTAATTTATTAACGTATCGGAACCAAACTAGAACATTACGTTCAAATAGTAAAGATCGAATGTTTAACAATTCCTGAGATCAATCTTAACACGCATGAAGACAATGTTTTCGATTGATGGATGAATGAATGGATGGATGGATTGGTCGAATGATTGATTGATGGATCATGGATAGATGGATGGATGGATGGATGGATGGATGGATGGATGGATGGATGGATGGATGGATGGATGGAAGGATGGATGGATGGATGGATGGATGGATTGATTGATGGATTAATGGATGGATGGATTGATTGATTGATTGATTGATGGATGGATGGATGGATGGATGGATGGATGGATAGATGGATCAATATATTGATTGAACCTCTGCTGTTTTTCGTAAGAAAAAAATAACTACTAACTAGTTCTATATTGTTTTTATTCTCATTTCAGATATAACTTCTTATATGATTTAGTTAACAGCTAATGCATAAGCGGACATTATCCTAAAAGAGATAAAAAGTAGACATTTTAATTCCAAGGGAATAGCCATCATGTTTAACAACACAAGCTCAGTAAACGCGACAGCCTCACCCCCAATCCAGTCTGAGGATCAGGTACACTTTATCATCCAGATGTGCATTACTTGGCCTTTTGTGTTGCTTGGAACTATAGGAAACTTACTAGTTATCTTTATAATGATAAAAAAGAAACAACAAACCAAAAAACTCACAAACAACGACATATTCCTTTTCAACCTCGCCTGGGCGGATTTCGTCTACATATGTTTCAACACAGCTATGTTTACCTACAATCCAAAGAACTTTTATCTAAATTTGAAGACATTGATCTACTGTATAATCGTCTTTCCTTTAGTCAATGTTTCCTATACCACTGGAGTGTTCATACTTGCCGCAATGACAGTCTACAGATGCTGGGTGATCACGAACCCGTTTAGACCCAAAGTACGACCATTATGGATCTATTTGTGCATCTTGGCTATGTGGATTTCAGCAGTAATCATGTTTTTGCCATTGTCTATAACTACAACGAACAAAGACACGCGTTGTCCGTTTGATAAAACTAAGATACACTAGAGGTCTTACTTGTCATTTCTAACCACCGTGCAGTACCCGTTACCACTGCTTTTCATGATTACATCTTATATAATCATAGGCCTCTATCTCAGAAAAAGAAGAGTTCCAGAAACAGGTGTTATAGCTAGAGGAAATACCATTCAAAACCGCAGAAAAGAGACAGCAAGGGAAAGTATCGCTCTAGCAAAGACAGTTGGTGTAGTTGTGTTGCTCTTTGCCATCCTAATGCTGCCACTTCAAATTGGAATGCAAGCTGATCTTTCGTTCGAAGCTCAACCAAGTTGGGTAGGTCTTTTATACACGTATGGTGATAGACTCGGTTTGGTCAACAGCGCTTTGAATCCGTACCTGTATACGATCAGGACCCCGCAGTACCGCAAAATGCTCATGAGTTTGTTACAGCGAAGTAGCAGAAACAGCTCTGACGTAATGCCATCGGAGAATATGACCAAACGCCTTAGCTTGACACTGCGTCGCACACAAGATATGGACCGCTAGGTATACAGCTGAAAGGAAACGATGTATATATGTAGAAGTTATTGAAAGCTACTCGTGTATCGACAGTAAGACTTTAAGTAAGCAGAACTAAGAAGAAAAAAAAAAACAAAAAAAAAACGATATAACAAATAGAAACAAACAATCAACTTTATAGAAAAAGTAGTTTGATCGTTCATTGACTTCAACGATTGCACGATGAGAGATTTAAAATTTATTGACTAATTGGTTTACAAATTCATTGACTGATTCATAGATGGATGGGTGGATAGAGTAATAGAATAGAAAAGAGTAGAATAGAAAACTTTATTTAATCTCAAATTAATATTTTATCAAAATGTATAAAAATATTATAAACTTTGCTCTACATAGAAGTCGTGACGGAATTTACAATGTAGATATCACTTAAATCACATGAGAAATATAAAATATATATGATGTATTGTCTATATAACATACGTAATTGATTATCAATCACACATTAACATCAGTGATTAATTGAAAATATAGAAACATTTACGATATAAATAAAGGTGTGATTATGGTGACATAATAGAAAAAAATCACAGTTTCCATTTCAATGAGCATATCAGAATGAGAAAGATTTCAAAATTTCATCATTGTATTATTACGATTAATTTTTCTTTTCGTGCTGACCTTACTATGCAAAATATTGAAAACCTTGTAATCGAAGTACGTTGTAATCAATGCAAACCGATTGTGTTTGTTAATTGGTACAGACCACCTAATTCACCTTTTGATTGCTTCACGTCTATTGAAACAATCATAGGTCAACTCGATACTGAATGCATTGAGTTTTACTTAATGGGCGATATGAATTGTAACATTGCTTCTACCAATGATAACAACGCACGTATATTAAAAAATATCGCTAGTATTTACGATCTTCATCAATTAATCGATGAGCCCACAAGAATCACTGAGACGATTGATCTGATTTTCGCAAACTGCCCTGATAATGTCCTTTACTCCTTACTCATGTAAGTATCAGTGATCACAGTTTAATTTATGTTCATCGTGAATTATCTAGCGAAACTGATCGTAGGGGACATAAAAACGTCACCTATCGTAATTTTAAGACATTTAATCGCGACCGTTTTAGGCATGATATTTCAGTAGTTGATTGGAATACTGTACTAGGTAATTCCAATGACCCAAATATCATGTGGAATTCATGGAAAAATACATTTTTAAATAAAATCGATAAGCACGCTCCTTTGCGCAACAAACGAGTACGATCCAAACGCTCACCATGGATTACCCCTAATCTCAAAAAGATTATGTATGAAAGAGACAAATTGAAAATTGCAGCTATTAGATCAAAAGATGCACATTATTTACAAAAGGGCAAAAAATAGAGTAAATAACGAGATCAAATTATCTAAAGAGTGCCATTATAAACATGCCTTTAGTAAGCATAAAGGAAACTCTCAAAAAACATGGCAAACTATTAATGAGCTTACCTCACGTAAATCAAAAGATACATCTGTTAAAGAATTGCATATTGAGGGTTGTGCTATAAACGAACCATCTGAAGTAGCAAATACGTTCAACAAGTACTTTGCAAAAATTGGACCAAAGCTTGCAAGTGAAATCCCATCGTCTGACGATGGTAACGAGGATGACACTCCAAGCTATCTCAGTTTTCTCACAGTTTCTGAAAATCAATTTCAGTTCAGTCAAACAACAGAAAACATTGTTTTCTCTCACTTAAATAAGCTTAGCATATCAAAAGCCACAGGCTTAGATATGATATCTACTACAGTTATTAAAGAATGTTCAGACCTTATTGCTTCCTCAATTTGCATTATTTTTAACACTTCCTTAGAGCAGGGCATCTTTCCAAGCGATTGGAAAAGCGCCAGAGTTACACCTATATTTAAGAAAGGCAAAAGAAACGATATCGAGAACTATAGACCAATATCAGTTATTTGTACCATTGCTAAAGTGTTTGAAAGAATAGTATATGACCAACTGTATTCTTTCTTATCAGCAAATGATATTATCTCAAAAGAGCAATCAGGCTTTCGTGCAATGCACTCAACACTTACAGCCCTGGTAGAGGCAACGGATAGTTGGTCTTATGAAATAGATCGTGGAAAGGTTAATGCCATTGTATTTCTAGACCTCAAAAAAGCATTTGACACCGTTGATCACACAATTCTTCTATCTAAATTATGTACATACGGAATCCAAGGAAATGCACTTGCTTGGTTTAAGTCTTATCTAGATAACCGCACTCAACAGTGTCTTGTGAGTGGCTCGCTATCTGAGCCATGCACATTACAATGCGGTGTCCCCCAAGGGACAATATTAGGACCCCTATTGTTGCTCTTATACATTAATGATCTCCCAAACTGCATAATACATGCCAAAGCAAGAATGTATGCTGATGACACACATCTTACATATGCCGATGATGACCTAACATCAATTGAAACATGTTTAAATGCTGATTTGAGAAATGTCAACCGCTGGCTAATCAACAATAAGCTAACCTTAAATATGACTAAGACTGAATTTATGTTAGTTGGCTCAAGACAAAAGCTCAGCACCCTTGCCGCTACTCCAGCCATATTATCTAACGGGTTACCGATAAAACAAGTTAGTTCAACCACTTCACTCGGAGTTACCATTGATAATAACCTCTCTTGGAAAGAGCACATAGAAAAACTTTCCTTAAAGATCGCATCAGCTATTGGTGCCTTAAAACGAATAAGACCATTTGTGCATCAATCAACTTTACATGTTATTTTCAAATCATTAATCCAACCACATTTTGAATACTGCAACATTGTCTGCGGCAACTGTGGTAAGTCCCTTTTGGACAAGATGCAAAAATTACAAAACAGAGCAGCGCGGGTGTTGACATTTTCCAATTACGATTCAAATGCTGAGGAATTAATTGAAAAGTTAGGTTGGTCTACAATTAAAGTCCAAATGCAAAAACAAAAAGTCACTTTGACTTTCAAAGCATTAAACAGAGTCACACCTAAATACCTAGGTTCATACTTCACAGAAAGGTCTGAGTCTAGGTATTGGCTACGGGGTTGTGACAAGAAACTAAATGTTCCACTTCCCCGCACTAATTATCTCAAAAATACCTTTCAATATAGTGCTGCTAAGATTTGGAACAGCCTACCAGAAAACATAAAAGAAGCTGAATCGTTGACTAAATTTCGTCGGCTTCTAAATTCTTTTTACGAAAAGTAATACACGGCATTCATGGAAAGAAGGTTGTAATTTTCCTTTGATTAATACACTAAAGTCGTAGTATATAATTATTATTAATTTTTTTTAAATACTTTTATCATTTAGATATTGTAAATATTTATATTTTGTTAAATCCTGATGAATTTACCGTGTTTAAATAAAGGTTATCTATCTATCTATCTATCTATCTATCTATTTAATGATCAAGATTTACAGGTGTTTGAAATAACAAAGATTTGAGCGAGATTT
This sequence comes from Diadumene lineata, assembly GCA_918843875.1. NCBI lineage: Eukaryota > Metazoa > Cnidaria > Anthozoa > Actiniaria > Diadumenidae > Diadumene > Diadumene lineata. Next base: position 3,643,732 of record OU974069.1, read on the forward strand.
AGAATGTTGGCCAAGTTTTCGCCGCGTGTTTCATACATTTCAAGAAGCTCAGAGCTATGTAATCATTCAACGTATAAAATTAAAACTCAAATCTTTATAAACGATATACTCTTCCTGTAGCTGCAGAATTGTTGTGACACGCGCCAAAGATAGCTTACTTGAAATACGACACACACACGCGTCCCAATTAACTTTACTTTACGTTGACACAATCAAGTAATCATTCGATTAAACGGTTCACAACTGAGAATAAAGATAATCATACAAATTACATATCTGCAAAAGGCGATTACAAGTAATAAAACAACGTAAAAACTTACATTTTGTCCCTTCTGAGGCTACATGATACCATCAAAAACGTGTCGTCGTGATAATGAAATATAATACGATTTAATCAGTTACTTAATCAATTAGTTCCAGTCCTAAGTAGCCGTACAGCCGCGACATTCCCGGCCCCGTAAACCTACTAGGTTTGCTTTATTCAATGAACGGTAACAAAATATTACTAAAATAAAAAGTCACAGTCATTTAATGTTCCTCTACGGGAAGTAGAAGGACCAACTTGTTAGTAGGCCTTCTTAGCTTAGACGTCTTCGTTCGAACCTCAACTGCTCGAACAAGTACTTGTTTGTCTGCTTCAACTTGCTCGACTACTCCCATAGGCCAGTTATTTCGGGGAGCACTGTCATTCTTTATCAGTACAACGTCGCCGACGGCTAGATTTCGGCTTGGATGCTGCCACCTTTGGCGTTGTTGTAAGGTGGTTAAGTACTCGGTCCTCCATCTTGACCAGAAGAGATTGGTTAGGTACTGTACTCTTCTCCATCTGCGCCTCATATAAACATCTTCTCTCTGAAAATCTCCAGGTGGCGGAAGAACGACCGCGGCTTTGTTCGTCAGGAGATGGTTGGGAGTTAGCGGTTGAAGATCGTCTGGATCACTAGAAACGAATGTTAACGGTCTTGAGTTGATCACAGCTTCCACTTCGCAAATCAGCGTGCGTAGAGATTCATCGTCGAGCCTTTGCCCGTGCTCCACTAGAAGGCCAGAGAGGATCTTTCTCGTCGTTCGAATTTGCCTCTCCCATACACCGCCAAAATTGCTAGCAGCGGGGGGGTTGAACACCCACTCGATTTCATATCTTCTTAGTTTCTCTTGGATGCGCTCATGGTTCATTTCTTTCATGGCCTGGCGGAGTTCGGCGTGAGCACCAACGAAATTGGTGCCGTTGTCGCTCCTTAACATCTTTACCGTTCCTCGACGCGCGATGAACCTCCTCAGAGCCTGTATAAAGGAATCAGTCTCCAGAGAATTAGATATCTCGATGTGGACTGCCCTACTGGAGAGACACGTGAGTAAGGCACCATATCGCTTCACTTCTTTACGACCATCTTTGATCACATAGGCCCCAAAGTAGTCGACACCTGTAAAGGTAAAGGGTGGAGATGGGGTGACTCTCTCTTTGGGTAGATCTGCCATCTTTTGGACGTCGGCCTTTCCTCTTAAACGGCGACACTTGACGCACTTTGAAATCTCATGACGTACGGCTGCGTTCGCATTAATTACCCAATACCGTTCGCGCAATCTTGCAAGGACATGACCTCGACCAGTGTGTCCCAGAGTCTTGTGGATGTCGTTGATCACGAGTGTTGTACCGTGACTGCTCTTTGGAAGAATAACAGGGTGCATGCTGTCATCACCTAGATCCGCTTGGCTCAATCTGCCTCAAACGCGTAGGGTTCCATTGGCAAGGTATGGATCTAGTTTGGAAATGGAGCTGGACTTCTTCAGGAGTCTTTTCGACGTTCTAAGATCTTGACTCTTAACTTCTAGCAACTCAATTTCCTTCTTATAGGAGTCGCGCTGGACGTATCTGATTATAGCGACTTCGGCTTCCTTGAGGTCGTGAACGGTTAAAGGCTGTGGTTTCACATGGTTTCTTTGCATCTCTAGCTTGGAGTCTCCGTTTGAGTCACATCTGACTTGCTTGCGGCACAGGAGCATTTTGCGCACACGTAATTACACAGCCACCGCCCTTTTCAGGCGGTACCAATCAGAAAAGTAATGAATCAACTTGTCAACTGCTTTGCTTGTTTCAGGAGTAGCAGGACAAATGGTTGTGCAGGCCACTCTTCTTCAGGTTTCCAGAGAAACGTGTGGCCGTGGAGCCATCTTTTGTTCTCTAGAAGCGATTTTGCGTCTAGGCCTCGAGACGCGCCATCTGCAGGGTTCTCTTTGGTGTTGACATACCTCCACTGGTTTACATTCGACAGGTTGAGGATTGTTTGCACACGATTTGCCACGAATACTTTAAAACGCGTCTGTTGGTTGGCTAAATACCGGAGAACGGTTGTCGAGTCTGTGTGATACTTCAGGATGGGATCACCATCAAGTTCCGTCTTTAGCATCTGGCCCACTCGTGTAGCAACCGTTGACGCCGTTAGTTCTAGTCGTGGTATAGTGGTGGTTTTAACTGGAGCAAGGCGGGCCTTACCCAATAGAAACGAGCAGTGTGTCTGCCCCTTGTCGTCTTGCTGGCGAAGATAGGCCACTGCTCCGTAACCTGTAGAGCTTGCGTCGGAGAAAACATGGACTTGCTGCGACACGACTTCACCGAAACCGTCGGGTTTCAAACATCTGTCTAAGGCTAACATCTCTATCAAAGGAAGTTGTCTTCTCCACTTCTCCCACTGGACTAAGTATTTCTCTGGCACCTCTGCGTCCCATCTGATGTCCTTCTCGCGACAAAGATCTTGAAGCAGCTTTTTGGCTAATAAGGCGAAGGGTGCAACAATGCCGAGTGGGTCGTAAATGGAAGACACTGAAGATAATATCCCTCGTCTCGTCAGAGGCTTCTCGCTGATGGTGACGCGGAATCCAAGTTTATCAGATTCCACGCACCACTGCACTCCTAAAGCTCGTTCTATAGGTAAATCGTCGTGCTGTAAGTCAAGGGTTTTGGCTTCCTTGGACCTCTGGTCTTTGGGGATCGATTCTAGAACTGCTCGGTTGTTGCAGATGAATTCGAATTTCGTGAGGTTGAATCCTCCCCTCGCGCAGATTTGCTTTACGGTTCTCACCAATGACATGGCAGATGACTCGTCCTTAGCTGACCTTAAGCAGTCGTCGACATAAAAGTTGTTCTTTACTGTACTTATGGCTTGAGAGTCGAATTCGGCTTCATTATCTTCACATACACTTCTGAGTGCAAAGTTGGCACAACTGGGGGACGAGATGGCTCCGAAGAGGTGGACGTTCATTTGGAACTCTTGAAGTTCAGCGTCAAGATTACCTTCCGGCCACCAAAGGAATCTGAGGAAGTTTCGCTGATGGCATGGCACTTTGACTTGGTAAAACATTTGCTCTATATCAGCCATAAAGGCAACAGGTTCTTGTCTAAAACGTGTCAGAACCCCCACCAATGAATTGGTGAGGTTCGGTCCTTGCAGTAGAGAGTCGTTTAGTGAGACGCCCTTGTACTTTGCACTTCCGTCGAACATGACTCTTATCTTCCCGGGCTTCTTTGGGTGATACACTCCATGGTGAGGTATGTACCAAACCTTTCCATCTTCAGCTTCGACTTGATCTGTAGGAACTTTGCTGGCGAAGCCCCTTTCGATAGTATCGTTGATGAAGTTTGTGTAGTCAATGCGATATTGTTCATTGCGGAGCATCTTTTTGCGTTGCCAATGATCTCGCTTGGCAGCTTGATCCCTGTTGTCAGGAAGCATCACCTGAGGATCTCTGAATGGTAATGGTATCTCGTAATGACCGTCGTCTAAGCGGATGCCATCTGAGACTATCTTCATAAATTTCTCGTCTTCCTTAGAGAGGCTGGGACAGTCAGCTGTGGCTGAGTGATCGTTAAAATCAAGTTCGAACATTCTGAGGACAGATTGAGGTGCAAAAACCTCCTTCGCGGATTCGTGTTCTCTGACTGTGATGTTGTTGGAATAGCAAGTACGCGATTGGTGCAAATCTAGTTGTAATGGGCCGTTTACTGTCCATCCATGTCTTAGGCGCATGGCGAAAGGCCCTTTTCCACCACTGGGTAATACTTCCAAGGGCTCTAGAGCTAGCGGGCAGTCACAACCGATTAACAGCCCGATCTCCACATGAGGCATTAGATCTGGAATAGAGTCCCTTAGTACACGAAGGTTATCAAGCCGTTCAATCAATTTAGGTGTGGGAATCTGCTCGTGAGACACTGGTATTTCATATCGCGAGTAACAACGAGAGAGCTCGATTGGATTGTCTCCCTTCAAGTCGCAGACTGTAAGTTCCTTTATGATAGAACTTTCCACTGAGCTTTGGACATGCATAGTTCCTAGCTTGAGGCTAGTCTCTACTCCTTCGACCTTGAGATCTTCCTTCAGGCTTTCGGTTATAAAACTGCCGGAACTGCCGTTATCATACAAAGCATAAGTTACTGCGGAATGTCCGTCCTTACTTGTTACTTTAACGGGGATTATCGCTTGGAGGACTACATTAGATGGCTGACTCTTGCTAGTGTCTGTGCAAGTGCTGCTGACCGTGTTGGATGTACTGCTTTGCCCACCACTTCTGTGATCGTTCATCGTGAAGTTCTCCAAGTGGAGAGTTGTAGGGTGAGACTTGTTACATTTTGAGCACATTCTTTTATTTGTACAATCTTTGGATCGATGATTCGCGCCAAAGCAAGCGAAGCAAAGGTTCTTTTCCGCGATAAGTTTCTTCCTGTCCACGACGTTCTTGCTTAGGAAATCCTTGCATTCTTCCAAATCGTGTGATTTGTTACATAAAGGACACTTCAACGGTTTGTTCTCCTGCCGGCCTGTGAATCCGTGACCCGACCCGGCCCCATGTGAGGACTTGGTCACGTGAGAGGACCCGGTCCCGGGTGAGATGTCAGAGGAGGACGATGTTGCTAGACTGCTGGTGATTTTCTGTCTATTGTGAGAAATAGGCATCTTTGCAGACGGCTCCAACGTTAATCGACAAGATCTTTCTTCAAGCTGACTTAGGGCCTCCTTGCTATAAACTGGATCATTACTTGTTTCTGCGGCGTGTTCCACGAACTGTGCTAGGTCTGCAAAGTTGACACGTCGCTTCGACTTCTCTCTGATGCTGAGAACCCTTTCTCTCCACCTGCTCTGAAGAAAGGGAGGTAGCTTCTGAACGATAGTCTGCATGTGTGGCGTGTGGTCTAGCACATCCATGTAGCTTATGCTCTTCATGTCATTCCTGCACTTTGTGAGGAACAATGAAAGTCTCTTTAAGGCTACTGCGTTGTCATTCTTGATGGAGGGCCACTTCTGTATTTGACTAGTGTACGCTACCGACACTTTGTAGGGGTCGCCGTATTCCTTGTCAAGTAAACGTCTCGCCTCGTGGTAGCCTTCGTCCGGAGGAAGATGCAAACACCCTTCGATCAGATCCTTGGGTCCTTCAGAGAGATGCTGATGCAGATAGTAGAGAAGGTCGGCGCTATCCGCAGTCTTTGACTTGATCCGCGAGTCAAATGCCATTATAAAGGATTTGTACTCAATTACATCTCCTTTAAATGAAGGCACCTTTGGCTGTGGTAACCTCATGGCTGCTGTCATTTTCTGGTGGGACGTTAACATTTCTTTGTGCTGTTCGATATGGGTTGCTAGCAAATTACTGAAAGTCTGTTCCGACAATTGCGTCAAAGCGGGGGATGGAGTGGAACACATATTGAACATCCTTGATTCTTCATTCCGTTGTGTTGCGCTGATAAGCTTGCGTTGCGTTACGTCGTTGACTTCGTCGGCGAATCTCTGTTCGTTGCGTTGCGTTACGTCGTTGCCTTCGTCGAAGAATCTCTGTTCGTTGCGTTGCGTTGCGTCGTTGACTTCGTCGACGAATCTCTGTTCGTTGCGTTGCGTTTCATCGGTGCTTTCTTTACTGCGCTTCGGTTCGGTGCGTTGCGTTACATCGGTGTTTACGTTGCTGATCCTCGGTTCGGTGCGTTGCGTTACATTGGTCCTTTCGTTGCTGATCCTTGGTTCGGTGCGTTGCGTTACATCGATGTTTCGTTGCTGGGCCTCGGTTCGGTGCGTTGCGTTACATCGGTCCTTTCGTTGCTGATCCTTGGTTCGGTGCGTTGCGTTACATCGGTGTTTTCGTTGCTGAGCCTCGGTTCGGTGCGTTGCGTTACATCGGTGATGTTTCTAAACGGTGTGCTGTGGAACTCCGCTTCTTCTTGTAGCATGGATGAGTACACTTCCTCCCTTGCGCGAGATCGTGCAATGCTCCGCTCAAGCTCGAGTTCTTCAGCCGCCGCGTGGATCTCGAGTTTTTGTCGGTCGATTTCTTGCTGTCTTTTCAGCAAGGATCTTTCGGCCATCATCTCGGCAAATCTTAGGCGTTCTCTCTCTCGAGATGATGCACACGAGCGTGTAGAGGTTGTAGAGCCACTACGATTAGATCGTCGTGAAGCCTGCGTTATAACTGAGTGGGCCTTTAGGTTTTCGGCTGTGTTTGTTAGCCGTAACTCGGCGACCTCGATCCATTGAGTTACTTGGGTTTTGAACTCAATTGACTGGCTTTGTTTTGCAAAGAAATAATCACATTGTTTATCTCTTTGATCATCGCCACATAAATCAAAGAGTTCGTCATGAATAGACTGGAATTTATTGAATAAAACGTCTAGTTCCACTAACAACTGTTTGACAATATGAACGTTTTCTTCATTGGACATATGAGCTGTAATTTTTGTCCTTAGTTTTGAGGTGGCCGATAAAGCGGAGGTTCTTTTGCTTTTCAAACGTTTAAGTTCGTCTTCGCGTGACGAGTTTTCTTCATTGTTTATTGTCGAGTTCTGAGGATTAGCAGGGCTTGGCGCCGAACCGTCTTCCTCGACACATTCCAAACATTCCATTGTCATGGTTTAGATTTGGCGAACGATCAAGCATGGAATACCAAACATCACTAGATTTACTAAGGAAAGGTTAACTGACCTTGAGACGGTGACGAACGTTGACTTGGATAATTTGTGAACGGAATGTAGCTGCAGAATTGTTGTGACACGCGCCAAAGATAGCTTACTTGAAATACGACACACACACGCGTCCCAATTAACTTTAAAACTTTACTTTACGTGGACACAATCAAGTAATCATTCGATTAAACGGTTCACAACTGAGAATAAAGATAATCATACAAATTACATATCTGCAAAAGGCGATTACAAGTAATAAAACAACGTAAAAACTTACATTTTGTCCCTTCTGAGGCTACATGATACCATCAAAAACGTGTCGTCGTGATAATGAAATATAATACGATTTAATCAGTTACTTAATCAATTAGTTCCAGTCCTAAGTAGCCGTACAGCCGCGACACTTCCTTTTGGTCAAATAAGATTTTGATAAATATTGAATTCATTGAAAGTTGCTCATTCCCAGTCCCCTGCTCTTTTTTATAGCGTCAATAGTGTACGCTGCTAGTGAGTACAAAGGTCAAGCTCATTGACTTTTGATTTGAATTTTTTTACAACAACTTCCATTTTGAGCTCTATTGTGTACAATTCTATGCATCATTATAATCTTGTCGCGAGGTGCCATACGAAAAAGAGACTGCAAATTGAGGAGTTGCCAGTTCCCAGTAGCCTTCGATATTCTAATACATTTTGGGTACGACAGGGGCAACAACTACCACAATTGTTTTTTCTTTTGACTATTTATAAATATAATTATTGTAAAGAGCATCGAGATATCCTTAGATGCGCTTAATAAGAAATAAATTATTAGTAATAATGATTTCGACATGACTTCGACCTGACTTCAACCTGACTTCGACCTAATTTGCAGATTATTAAAGTGTTCCATATTTCTGCGATGATTATTTAAGCTAGCTCTTCAAGATCTCTGGCTTCCAATTTCAGATAACAAACTTTAATCCTGTAATCCATTCACATTATGCTTCATTACATATGTACATTGTATTATCAGTGACTTCCGGACTCGACTTTGCGCTTGAGCGAACGTCACAATGGCTTCCGGTGTTTTATTTGCACATGCGCGCTAATATTTATTGTGGGCTTCCTTTGGTATTGCGTGACTCTTTGTGATTTCCGGTGTCCATGTCACGTGACGTTTCGGTGTCCTTGTCACGTGATTTCTTGCTCCGACGAAAGTGCTCCGAGAAAACCGGCTAATTTCATATATACTACTGACATCCTTTAAGAGCATTCAAAACAATGTAATTCTGCCAAATTTGAAGCTTCTAGAGCAAATAGTTACCGAACTATTGACGATTAAAGATTATTGTTATTTGGTAAAAATGTATGGTGTCGCCATGTTGGATGATGACTTATATCATCCAACATGCCGGATAGAACTTTAGAGGTCTCAAAATAAGGCAAATTCAGTATTTTAGATCAGGCTTTTGAATTGTGTTGTTGAATTGAATCTCCAGGAGTCTATTTGAGACAAAGATGAATTTATGGCGATATTTATCCTTCGATTCCAATTACGCGATAGCGTTGCGTGACACAATTTTTACCTAAATATGTCGCAAATGAACAACATTTTTGGACCCATATTTCTACAAAGTATTTTAATAATTGTTAGCTATAATATATAGCGGGTATGTTTTAATTTGATTAAAAATGAATTTGTCATACTTTTGATGACGTCACTTGAAAACGAAGAATTACCCGGGTAATACAATCGCATAAGCTTTTCGAGTACCTTTGATAAAGGAGAAATAATAGATATCGGACGATAGTTTGTCAGGTCCTCAGCAGAATCACCTTTGTGTAAAGGAATAACTCTAGAGATCTTTAATTTATCGGGAAAAATTCCTGATTTGAAAGACAAATTATAAATTTGAGATAATTTAGATGCAATTAAACCTTTAGTGGATTTAATAAGTGCATCTGGGATTGAATGAGGACCCATGGCCTTGGAAGAATCAAGTCATGATAAAACAGATTCGACTTCCAAGGGATCTGTAGGGCTTACAAAGAAACTATCTGGAGATGTTCTCATTAAAGCAATGTATACTGTTGGGAATTTTAGATGCCAAAGAGGGACCTATGTTAGTAAAATATAGATTGAATTGGTTTGCCATGTCTTCGTTTGTAGTATATTCGGATTTAGATTTGAGTTAGCTTGGAGACAATTTTCCAGGTTTCCTTAGTGTTGCCTTGCAGAACATTAACTTTATTTCTGTAATAGAGCCTTTTGCTCATTTCCTTCACATGTGTCAGTTGGTTTGAATATTTTTTTTTTTGTAAAAATGTCTGTTCCAAAAACACGGACAGTAAGTACAGATTCACCCAAAGAACGCAAAAAATTGTCGACCTACAGAATTATATCCAAAGAACTACCGGATGTGCATAAAAACGGTCTACTTTGCGGCGCTTGCAGATGTTTACAATTTCGCAAACGTACTAGTAGATCGTAAAAAGCACGGTTCTATTACGCTGATAAATGCATATAATATACGTTATATATCATTGCAAGTTTGATGTATCGAGTGTGAAAATACTAATCATATCTCTAGCGCACTAAATATTGTAACTTCTTTCTTAACGTTTCTATAAAAGATTCCTTTAGATTTTGAATCCCGTGTTTGAGAGACAGAGCAACAGCACACAATCATTGTGATTTTTTATTTGTCAAGACTGTAAGGCAATTAATCAATAAATGTACTACAAATTATCAGGTAGATTGGGATATTTTGTTAAAATGGTAATATCAAAGCTGTATAAACCTGCAGGAATTACATCAAGTACACGCAAATCAGGAGTTACGGTTGAAATGCATGATATCTAAAGTTCTACGCAAATATGTTACAGTAAATCATATAAGTGTTCAAGTAGAGATACACAGTACCTAAAGCTGCGTGTACCCATACAAACTTTTATGACTTAATTTACAAGTTATTTTTTAAAAAGAGAACATACATGTATTGTGTCCTGTTGTACATGAAAACCTTACAAAGGTCTGTAACCCAATATATGTGCTCAGAATAAACTGTGTTTTTTCTACTACATGAGAATATCTAGAATTGTTTTCAGGAGGGGGCGCACCATCTCTAGGAGGGGGTGTACTACGCAGTAAACATAAAAAAAACGGAGGATATTTTGTAAAAAAACATTTGAGAAAACAAGGACTTAAAATTATTTCAAAACGGTATACACACACCCCACATCCCTACATTAGATCCACCCCTGTCCTCATCTATTTCACGTTCATCTAGTTCACCATATGTTTTACTGGACCTGCAAAACAAATGACTATCATGAGATGATCAAACAAGCATTCTATCAGCAATATCCTGGACTATCATACACCAATTATTCCTTAATTGTTTCATGATTTCCATTCTTTCATTTTTTGTGTTTATTTTATAATTAAGCTCAATTTTTTGATGGCAGTATTTTAATAAAAGTATCTAAAAGGACTGCGAATATTTTGTTAAGGTATCAGGGGACCCTAAAAATCAATGTCCATTAAACGCCTTATGGCGCGCGAACTATTATAGATACTTCTATAAAAGTATACATTTTCTTAAAGCTAAATAAATGGAAATGACAATGGTATAAAAATTATTGTGTTAAAATTGATTGTGATTTTTTTCATTAAGTGTTTTGTGATTCTCGACCGCCTCATTTCACTAAGTTCCAGGAACTCGAGATTTCAATCGATTGTTTTGAAATTTTTCATCGATGTAACTTTAGATGTCGAAACAAAAACAGTGTCTCAGTTTTTTGATATCTTGCCGTGTTTGTGAATTATTACCAATTAATCCCCAAAAATGCTAAAAATGACGCTTTTCAACTTTAACAGCGAATATTTTTGCAAAGAATATGTTAATCAAAAAACTGAGACACCGTTTTTGAGATCGAACTTTCCTCTAAACGATAATGTCATTTGTTAGTTTATGTAAAGTAATCCTGTGTTCCTGGAACTCCACGAAAAGAGGCGGCCAAAAATCATAAAACACTCACTTAAAAAAAATCAATGGATCACATCAAAATAATTTTTATACCATTGTAATCTCCATTTATTTAGCTTTAAGAAAATGTATATAGTTCGCGCGCCATAAGGCGTTTTGTTGACATCGGTTTCTAAGGTCCCCTGATACCTTAACAAGAAGGTTGTATTATGTTTTTTGTTTTCATTACAAACGTAGAAACACAAAAAGTTCATGAAAATTGCTCACCATAAATCGACTAATAATATTCATGGTTTTCAAATCCTGAACTTTATAATAAGAGCATTTTTGTAAAAACGGACATTTTGTTCTTCTGCCATTTACCTATTATGATGAATGATGTCAGACTGTTAAAGACTGTTCAAATACACATAATTAGTTTTTACTTACCCTGATGCGGAAGTGCCTAAAAGCTGAGTGTTTCGTCAAGTTGTTGTTTCTGTCATATTGATCAGAAGAAAACGTTTCACATACAAACGAACCATTTTTCTCCTGTGTGGTCTTTAGATTGCCTGATTTGCACCAACTTGAATTGACACAAACACCGAGACAGTCCATCATATTAGCTGCGAGAACTGACTGCATCTTAGTTGTATTTGGTGTATCAAGTTTGAGTTCAAAGCGAAAATCAAATACAATGGGATCGCTGCGTTCTTCCCCTGTAACCGGCATAATCAGCATCCCCAAAAATACAAGAAGTACCCAAACTGTTCCATAAGTATTCATCTCTGCTACTAGATCCGAACGAAGTTTGAAAGTTGACTGCAAATTCTGTAGCATAAATGGAAATATTCAATTACCAAAACTGCTATATATTATAGCTTTGCTAGTGGTGTAGAATGCGTTGGTCGTAGCAGAGAACAATAGATGATTTACAGCGTTTTCAAAATAGTTGAATGTCAAGGTTGATAAAGTACGTCTTTAATATTAATAATTGATTGTCCCTTTTATTTTGTTTATTATTTTGAGTTTTTTGCATTTTCAGGAAGTTATAAATTACTTCAATTATGCTTGACCCACCATTTTACTTGTTGATTCACTTGTTTTTCCTATTTTTGTTGTTGTTGGATGGCGATTCCTTATTGTTTTCAATGTTTGCAGACAACTTTCTAAAATGAATCACTATTTTTTGCGTGTTGTTTCGGCTATGGTGGAATCTTTACGTTTATCAACATCAGCTTTTTGTCATTTGTACCGTTTTAAGCTTACAGTTTTTACAGAACGTTTGAATTTTCAATCAATTTATAGCTCTAATATAGATCATTCACAGCGTTGTAACTGAATCAAATTGAATATTTCCTAAAAAAAGAGAATACCTTCACTGGATTGCGTGCATTATAAGCGACGAATAAAGAATTAAGTGAGGCAATATCTTCAGAGGGATAAGATCAGAAAACAATGTTAATTTATGTCGGTATTATACAATAGCAAAATAACACGCAAATGGTAGTATTTGAGTGGCTTGTTTTACTGCTTCACTTGTTGGCATCAATTTCTTTCGACACAAAGCAAAGAGTTTCCTTATAATACCCATTGATAAACATATTTATCTAATTCAGTTATTGTTTTTTTTATATTAAGAACATTCTTTAGTTGTTTGTTTATTTATTTGTTTGAATGTGTGATTGTATCATTATTGAAAGGGGCGACACCATCATCTTGCTAACATTTGTAATATTACGCACTATCCAAATGTTCAATCGTCAATTATCATTTACAATTAACAAAAACGGCTCTTTTAGGAGTCAACACATGTCTCACAGAGTCATGACCGTCAAATGCTTTTTTTTGTTAAACACCTAATGACGAATAATTTTTTTTGCATGCAAACAGTTTTTGTTTCTCATGCAGTTATTTCGCTTTCATTCATTCATTCATTCCTCCATTCGTTCATTCATTTTTTCTACTCCACCATAAATGCGCACTAATTGAAACATACTGACAACCATGTTCTTCTCAAGCAATGGTAACAATAAGCCGACGATAAACAGATGAAAATACAAAGTGTTCTTTCTTACTTCTAATCGACAAACAATTACAAACACTTTACTACCTTCATGGCCTATTTACTCGAACACTCGGGCATCTCAACATGCTTTTTGGGCTTGTTTTATTCCTTTTTTAAGTCAATTTCATTTTTTTCATTCTTATTTCGGATTTTAGTTTATGATTTTCATCGTGTGTGTTTGTTTTAATCGTTGTTTGCAAACGGTATTAGTTGATTTTGTATTTAATTCACGCTTGTTGTTTCGTTTAGTTCTAAGTTTCTGTTTATTTATTCGTCGTAGCTTTCTTTATTGGAGTTTATTCCAAGCTCATATCATACACGAAATTTTTTGTTGTTCATTTAATATGCTTTTGTTTAGCTTTGTCACACTTTTTCATTTTTTTTTTTAATATCTCAGCTTAGATTTTGAAAAGAATAATAACAAAATGAAGCCCAAAACTAGAAAGAAAACGAGAAAAAGGACATGAAAACGGTAGCACGAAGAAGAAAAATCATAATTAATAATAATGAAAAAAAATTGCTTGAAAAAACTCCGTTAAAATCGCTTGAAATAGGCATTTTTGTCAAAGCGCGCGTAAAAAAAACCGAGGAGAAAAAAGACAATCAATTATTGGCGTTCTAAGAACGTTCTAATTGTGATGTCATGAATTGTACGCGCGCGCGCTTCGTTAGTTTTGCTTAAGTCAGTAGAAAAAAAGCAATTTTTCGAGGAAAAAAGAGGATTTTTTTTAGAAAATAACGACGGAATAATTTTAGGATGAGCCCAGCGCAACCGCAGATGCTAAAAATGGGCTATTTTGATGTTACATTGTTGTTTTTTTCGTTGTGGAAAAGAGAAAGTTGTGCAATAATGAAATTGTCTACGACCACACCAACTGGAAAACACCCGGGTTCTCGTCCGATCACCGAAGTTAAAACAGTTAGGGCAGGGTTAGTACTTGGACAGGTGACTGCCTGGGAATCCCTAGTGTTGTAGACTGAATATTTTGATGTTTTTTAGCCGCTATCCTTGGTTTTAAGAAAGACTTTGTAAAAGTTGATTGAATAAATATTGAAATTTCACTTTTTTTCCTTCTGTAGAGCGAGAACTTTTTATCAATGTATCCATCATTATCATTATTTGCAAAATGTGTTAGTTTTAATCCTGCACCGGGCTGAATGATTGTAACTTTAAAAAAAATGTTATTCATTCATTCATTCATTTATCAGTCAGCATGTGTATGTGTGTGAGTTTTATGTTTTTTGACTTTTTTAGAAACATAAACAACATTGTCGAATCAAAGTATTTGATCACGATCTTTTGATTCATGTGTTGGCTCCTAAAGGAGCCGTTTCTTTATAAGTGTTTCTTGACTGTTGCAAGCTCACTTGCTACTGGTATATTTTGTAACGACCTTTGTTCCCTCGCTGACGCCGTGCTTAGCCAGCTCACCAGGTAAAAGCAGTCGTATAGCTGTCTGAATCTCTCTGGAAGTAATAGTTGATTTCTTGTTGTAATGGGCTAGCCTGGAAGACTCGTTGGCAACACGCTCAAAGACGTCTGTAACGAAGGAGTTCATGATACCCATGGCTTTGCTGGAAATACCAGTGTCAGGATGGACTTGCTTGAAGACCTTGTAAATGTGGATTGCGTAGCTCTCTTTACGTCTAGAGCGTCGACCTTGCTTGTCTGTCTACTCCACCCCGGCTAAATGAGCACTAATTGAAACATACTGACAACCATGTTCTTCTCAAACAATGGTAACAATGAGCCGACGATAAACAGATGAAAATACAAAGTGTTCTTTCTTACTTCTAATCGACAAACAATTACAAACTCTTTACTCCCTTCATGGCCTATTTACTCGAACACTCGGGCATCTCAACATGCTTTTTGGGCTTGTTTTATTCCTTTTTTAAGTCAATTTCATTTTTTTCATTCTTATTTCGGATTTTAGTTGATGATTTTCATCGTGTGTGTGTTTGTTTTAATCGTTGCTTGCAAACGGTATTAGTTGATTTTGTATTTAATTCACGCTTGTTGTTTCGTTTAGTTCTAAGTTTCTGTTTATTTATTCGTCGTAGCTTTTTTTATTGGAGTTTATTCCAAGCTCATATCATACACGTATTTTTGTTGTTCATTTAATATGCTTTTGTTTAGCTTTGTCACACTTTTACATTTTTTTTAATATCTCAGCTTAGATTTTGAAAAGAATAATACAACAACAACAACAACAAATTTATTTAAATAAACAATATTTACAAATCTCGAACTTTTGCTATCCGCAGCTAGTTCTCAAAACTAATCGAGGCGGTAGCAAAACTTAATTATGATACAGTTACATAACATAACTAACAACACTATATATAATAATTATTAAATTTTCACTTATTATAAGATATATAAATAAGGTAGCAAATTAATAACAAAAACGTTTATAACAAAAAAAAAAACAAAAAAAAAAAAGAGGTGTTCATTGAATCGAGGCAATAGTAGATTAATGAAATTCCAATTTTTTGAAGGAGATCAAGATTTGTTCAAGATCTAGATAATTGTCTGATTTTTCAATGATGAAGATGGTTTCTGATGTTAGTTTTGAATTGAGTTTTTTTCATATTTTTTAGTGCTAATGGGATGCTATTCCAGATTTTAGGACCAGTTGATTTAAAAGAGCTTCTCATTAATTCGGTTCGTACACTCTCTATATAAAAGCATTTATTCGTTGTTGATCTAGTTTTATATTGATGGACGTTTACAGTTGATTTAAAGATATTATTTAGATTTCTGGGGGTAATGTTATTATGAATATCATGCATCATTATGGACATTCGTTCAAAATAAAGAAAATTTAAAGGAAGGCAATTTGCTTGAATAAAAATTGGAACAGCGTGATCTCTAGAATTTGAGAAATTGATAAGTCGAAGGGCTCGCTTTTGTAATACAAGTAATCGATTGAGGTGTGTTTTAGCACTATTTCCCCAGGAGCAGATCCCATAGAGCAAATGTGGCTCTATTAATGACTTATATATATTGAATAAGGCTTTGCGTGGAATATAGTGTCTCAGTTTGGCACTAATGCCAATTGATCTGCTTACTTTTTGTGCAATGCAGTCGATATGCGTTTTCCAAGATAAATGAGAGTCTATGAAAACTCCGAGATATTTGATAAAGTTTTTACATTCAATTTCTTTGTGTTGATTCAGGTTGTCTGGAATAAGGATAGATGGATCTAACGTTAACATTTTTTGTCTATGTCGAAATTTGGCATAGTTAGTCTTTTTAACATTTAGTGATAGACGGTTTGATCGTAGCCAATCGTTTAGTTTAAGGAGTTCAGTATTCACTGTGTCCTGTAATTTATTCAAATTTTTGTTCTCGTAAAGTATACTGGTATCATCCGCGAATAAGTGGAAGGAAAAGACCTTGCTGCAGTTACTGATGTCATTAATATAAATAAGAAACAATAGTGGTCCCAATACTGAACCTTGTGGTACATTGCAATGTGATATCTGATAATTTGAAATTGAACCATTGATACACACTGTATGTCGTCTATTAGAGAGATAAGATTTCAGCCAATCATGAACAAGGCCCCGAAATCCGAAATGGTGTAATTTAGTCAAAAGAATGTCACGATTTACCGTGTCAAAAGCTTTTTTAAGTCAATAAAGATTCCACATGTAAATTTGCCTTGATCCATATTTTCATGTATTTTATTAATGATATCAATTATCGCATGCTGAGTATTATGATTCGCACGAAAACCGTATTGTGAATTATGTAACAAGTCATATTTGTTGATAAAGCTTATAAATCTGTTATACATTACCTTTTCAAAGAGTCGATTAAATATTGATAATAAAGAGATCGGACGATAATTATCAGGGTCACTTTCATCGCCTGTTTTATGGATAGGTATTATTTTAGCAATTTTTAATTTTTCTGGATATGTCCCTGTTTCAATTGATTTATTGAAAATAATGGATAGTGGTTCGCTTAATAAGCTACTACCTAGTTTTAAAAGATTCAAACAAAATGACAAAATGAAGCCAAAAACTAGAAAGAAAACGAGAAAAAGAACATGAAAACGTTAGCACGAAGAAGAAAAATCATAATTAATAATAATGAAAAAAATTGCTTGAAAAAATTCCGTTAAAATCGCTTGAAATAGGCATTTTTGTCAAAGCGCGCGTAAAAAAAACGAGGAGAAAAAAGACAATCAATTATTGGCGTTCTAAGAAAGTTCTAATTGTGATGTCATGAATTCTACGCGCGCGCGCTTCTTTAGTTTTGCTTAAGTCAGTAGAAAAAAAGCAATTTTTCGAGGAAAAAAGAGGATTTTTTTTAGAAAATAACGACGGAATAATTTTAGGATGAGCCCAGCGCAACCGCAGATGCTAAAAATGGGCTATTTTGATGTTACATTGTTGTTTTTTTCGTTGTGGAAAAGAGAAAGTTGTGCAATAATGAAATTGTCTACGACCACACCAACTGGAAAACACCGGTTCTCGTCCGATCACCGAAGTTAAACCAGTTAGGGCTGGGTTAGTACTTGGACAGGTGACTGCCTGGGAATCCGTAATGTTGTAGACTGAATATTTTGATGTTTTTTAGCCGCTATCGTTGTTTTTAAGAAAGACTTTGTAAAAGTTGATTGAATAAATATTGAAATTTCACTCTTTTTCCTTCTGTAGAGCGAGAACTTTTTATCAATGCATCCATCATTATCATTATTTGCAAAATGTGTTAGTTTTAATCCTGCACCGGGCTGAATGATTGTAACTTTAAAAAAAATGTCATTCATTCATTCATTCCTTTATCAGTCAGCATGTGTATGTGTATCAGTGTGTGTGAGTTTTATGTTTTTTGACTTTTTTAGAAACATAAATACCATTGTCGAATCAAAGCATTTGATCACGATCTTTTGATTCATGTGTTGGCTCCTAAAGGAGCCGTTTGTTGCTCCGAGCTTCGCTAGGGTTCGTTAGTGGTTGTAAAAGTTTAGATTCCAGTGGAAAACAGCAAATAAACACATAAACAACGCAGAAAGTACTCAAACTCGTGCTACTTCACTTTATTCCGAAACTCACACTAGAGCATCATGGGATTGTCACATGGGGGGTGGGGACGGGCCCTCACACTCTCCCCCTCTACAAAATGTCTTGTCTAACATAAAAAATGTAGTTACACTACTACTAGAAAGATACAAGTCATTACAATTTCTCTATGCTATACTTAAACTGATCATGGGTTGCGCAGGCCCACGATCTTACAATCACTTTTTCTGAACACTTCTTCTGTCTTTGTTTACACTTCGTTATCATATTGAGTTGGTATCTAACTTAGCTGCTTCATACAGTACTTGTGAATGCACAGTTTTTTTTTTCTTTTCTTTAACAGTTTTTTTCAATACAAAATCTTTTTTTTTCCCTCTGTTTTAACTTGAACGTCTTTATTGAGATGGCCATGGCATCATCATTGGCAGAAACTGTGGTCGTGGAACTGTGAACGGCGATATATATGGTAAGTATGGCCCCGCTGTTAAGCTGTAAGCGTTAACTGGTTGGTATAGTGGCTGGCCTGGAACATCATAAGTTAAGCGGGTGGGTGCTCGTCTTGCTCTTTGTGGACGTACTTCAGCAACTTCCTCTCGGTGTGGTGATTGTAGACCTTCGGGTACTTCTGCTTCATGGTGACTTCCTTCTTCTTCCGTATCTCTTTCTGGTGCAGTCTCTGCTGATCTCACGGTTTGTGGTTGGCTTCTCTGCTCATGTTGGAGGTGTGGAAGTACTTCAGAAATGAGATAGAGTTCATCAGCTTCGTCATCGTCTTGATCATTATACGAAGGTTGGGTGGTTAACTTCTGCTGTTGGTGAAGATCATCATTTCTGCTTGGAGTGGAGATGTTTTTCCTTGAAGATTTAGACTGGTTGACATCAGGCGTTTCTATAGGAAGGTATGCACAAGGAAGCAGCATATTACGATGAAGCACTCGATGTCGTCCCTCATTCTTTTCGGGCTTCACCTCGTACACTGGGCTATTTGACCCTTTCCTTTCGACGACAACAAAAATGTCTTTCTCCCAATAAGACCGTAACTTGCTTGGACCCTCTTTAGGCTTCATGTCCCGAACTAACACGCGATCTCCTGGCTCTAGCACAACCGCACGTGCTCTTTTATCATAGTGTTTCTTTCCTTTACCTGCGTTCTGCCTGGCTTTTTCCGATGCCAGTTTGTAGGCCTCATCCATAGCATTCCTCCACTGCTTCACATACGCTGGATATGTCTGGAATCTTGATGGTGGTTCGCGGTTAAGCACGACATCTATTGGGAGGCGCGGGTGCTTTCCGAATAGAAGGAAGAAAGGTGCGTAACCAGTAGAATCGTTCTTGGTGCAATTATATGCATGCACCACCTTGTTTAGATGATCAGTCCATCTCGACTTGTGTTTTTCTGGAAGAGTTCTTAGCATCGATAGTAGGGTTCGATTGAACCTCTCTACCTGTCCATTACACTGAGGGTGATATGGCGTAGTACGAGAGTGACGTATTTCCGATAGCTCATCAAGATGGTAAAAGAGTTTGTTTTCAAACTCCCCCCCCCCCTCCCCCTTGGTCGTGGTGGATGACCTCGGGGAAACCAAATCTCATGATAAAATCATTATAGACCTTTTCAGCGGCTGTCTTGGCTGACTTATTTCGAGTAGGATATGCCTGGGCATATCTTGTAAAGTGATCCATTACTACCAGTATATACTGGTATCCTTTACTCGGCTCAAGTTTAAGAAAATCAATGGAGACCATCTGAAATGGTGCTGTTGTTTCGATTGGGTGTAATGGTTCCCTTTGCTGTACTGCTGGACGTCGATCCTTCAAGCATCTACATACTCGTGTAACATAGTGTTCAATGTCCTTTGCCATTTTAGGCCAAAAGAAACGTGTTCTTGCTAGATCCAGTACCCTGTCTTTCCCCAAATGCCCCATGTCATCATGGAGATGTTTGTACACTACTCGTCGTAACCCGAGTGGTAACACTATTTGGTGTTCTGTTGCAGTGTTACGGTAGAGAACACCATCTTTTCCAACGGCGAGTTTATCCCATTCATACAGCAAACGCTGTACCGTCTTTGTTTCCTGCTTTACTCTAGATACTGATAGTTTCTGTCCGTCCTTCTTGAGTTGAATGACTCTGTTGATTGTTGGGTCTTTCAACTGTGAATTTAACAGATTAACACGTGTCAACGGCTTATCGGTGCAGTCACTTACTGGTAGTTCTGGCAAGTCTGCAAATGCTGCCACCCAAGGTAGGCTACCTTCTTCTTGACTCTTAGTTGCAGATATAACCGCTTGTAATACGTCGTGATCTACTTCTTCCGAACATGAAGTTACATACTCTTCCCAGTCAATGGGCATACGCGACAACGAGTCTGCATCAACATTCAATTTACCTGGGCGGTACCTTATCTTGAATGTAAAATCAGCCAACTCCCCGACCCATCTAAGACATGCTGCATTCAGCCTTGCGGTGGTCATGACATATGTAAGGGGATTGTTATCCGTATAAACAGTGAACTCCGGACAGTAGTATAAATAATTGCGAAATTGTTCTGATACAGACCACTTGAGGGCGAGAAACTCCAACTTGCCTGCATGCATGTGATATCTCTTTTCTGCAGCCGTAAGTGTTCGAGAGGCGTACGCAATAACTCTGTGGACACCGTCCTGTTCCTGGTACAACACTGCACCTAAACCATATTTACAAGCATCCGTATGAACGACAAAGGGTTTGTTATAATCCGGATATGCCATGATTGGCTGACTTGTCAGGTGTTTAATGAGCTTTTCAAGAGCTTGCTGGTGATCACTTGTCCAGTTGACAGGAGTAGCTGATGGAAGACAGTTCTTCTCGGTTGACTTCGTACGTCTGTTTGTTGGTTTCGAGACTGTGACATCCTTGTTCAAGAGATCATATAGTGGTCTTGCCGTCTTAGCAAAGTCTGGTATATACCTCCGATAATAGCTCAGCAGACCAGTGAGCTGTCTCACCTCCCCTACGCTGCTTGGTGTCTTCATTGCTAGATCAGTTACAGCTTTGATTCCCTTGGGGTCCATCCTGTGGCCTTCCCTGGAGACAATCCTTCCCAGAAAGCGTACTTCCCGCTTGAACAAGTTACACTTGCTTGCTTTAAGTTTGACACCATACTCTTGTAGTCGACGTAAGGTGGTACGGAGGTGTTCTAGGTGTTCTTCAAATGTTTGACTAAAGACAATAACATCATCTAAGTATGGTATGGCGATCTCGTCTCTCAGCTCGCCTAAGCAGTTTTCCATAAAGCGTTGGAAGTTGGCAGGTGCGTTGGTAAGTCCAAAGGGGATTCTTGCCCATTCGTAAAGACCCCATTGTGTGATGAAGGCAGTATAGGGTCGGCTCTTCTCATCTATAAAGCCCTGGTGATATGCTTTCCCTTGGTCGAGGGTACTGAACCATGAGTTACCGGCCAAATTATCTAGTGTCTCCTGTATCCGTGGGATGGGATGTCTTTCTGGTACAGTGCGGCGACTCAGTTCTCTGTAGTCGATGCACAATCTTAAGGTTCCGTCCTTTTTCCTTACACATACTATCGGGGACGAGTAAGAAGACTTGGACTTTACAATAAACTGTTTGTTGAGTAGATCTTCGATGTAGCTCTTTACCTCTTGATATAAAGGTCTTGGAAACGATACGTAGTTTTTCTGGACCGGAGTGGTATCAGACAAGTTTATTTCCATCTGCAGAGCTTGAATGTAGCCGATATCGTCTTCGTCTTTCGAGAACGCCTTGTGTTCCTCTTTCAACATCTTGACCACCATCTCCTTCTGTTCATCAGATAGTCCACTTAAATTTACGTTTGGTATAAAGTCATCATTTGGTTGTTGTGTGTCGTCTGGCTGATCATCATCTCCGGACGCATCACTATTCCGCTCAAGCTTGGTACTTACTGACTGCACATCTGACTTTGCGAGATCAGCTTCGACTGGAGTGACCGACCTTACAAGCTGAAGTCGTCCGAGTGATGTCCTGCTAGGTAAAGTAATATCATGTGAAGTAGTGTTCTGTATCTCTACATTTACTTTTGATACGTTACCCTTCCTCACGGTTGTGAGAGTCTCATAAACCTCTAGTCCAGGCGGCCATAGCTGAAGTTCATCAGGTTCAAACAATACTGGACAGCTAGACTCTACAGGACCTGTTTCTGCCCGACAAGATACGTTTAGAGTACTACCTGCAGGTACATGAACAGCTTTCTTAGGTGTTTTCACAATACAGAGATGATCTTCTTCTGGTACTTGCATGAGGTTTACAAGAGCCGATAGCTTTGCTTCTTCACTATCCATAAATCCTGCTTTCAATAAAGCAACAATGTTAGTATGTTCAGCATGACAATCAAGTTTAACAAGTTCCTCAATAACATTATAACCTAAGATCGGTTTTCCTATGTTATGTTCAACAATTAAAAACGGTACACAAATTTCTTTAACGTTATCTATGTCCGCTGGAAGCCGCACTCTAACTGCTGCCCAGCCGATAAAGGGAAGCCTAGTCCCATCAACCGTAGAGACATCAAGTTCCGCATCTAGCAGCTCCGACAATTTCCTCACTTTCTCTCCCGGAAAATAGTTCTTCAAGGTCTCTTGCGTCAGTATGGATACTTGGGCCCCCGTGTCCCATAAAGCTGTAAACTCAACATCATTAAGGAAACACTTAACACTACATTCTTTACCAATGAGGCGAATTATCTTGTTGTGTCGTTGTGGGTTTAAGTGGCTTGTGAACATGTGGTTGTTACCAGTAGATGGTTTTGACAAATGATTGATTGCTTTACATATATCCTTGTGCTGTGACCAGTCCTTCTTCTGACAGTCCGTGGAGCAATAACTAACTGCCTTACACTGAGAACATCTCATCACTGAACATGACTTGCCACACGCATTACAATTCCGGGACTCTACTGTACCGACTACCTCCCGTCCCGTGGGGATAGTCGACTGTCGTTTAACTGTTGACGTGGTTGGGATTGGCGACACCCTGCTGCAAAGTGATTATCACTGCCGCATTTGTAGCAGTGAGAACAATAAGCTACATTGTTCTCTTTACATGTAGAGCACTTGGGTCTTGCTTTAGTACTTCCTCTTTCGTTTTGATTCTTAGCACTGTCTTCTGGTTTAGTTGAATTATTTCGGTTTTGGGTGTTCATTTCAGACCTCAGTGCTGCCAATTCGGCTCTGAGACTATCAATAGCAGACGCCATACTATGATCATTTGGGGCTGGCGGATCCCGTTTAGGCTTCTGGACTGTACTAGACTCCACCTGGGTGTTGACATTACAAACATGCTTGCTTCTAGGCAGTGCTTTCAGCTTCCGATCTCTCTCTCCCTCTGCAGCCACAGCCGTGTTGAGTTGATGGATCAGTTCCTCGTCTTGGATTTTCGATTGACTTAAAAATGGTCTCATCCTGATACGTATGTTTTCATCTAGTAAGCCCGTTTCTACAGCCCTTACAAAGAGCTGTTGAATGTGCTCCGCATCGTATTTCAGTTCATCATCTCCCTCCTCGTTCGTGAAGAGGATTTTCTGTCTCAGGTCGAGATCACGCATAAGAAATGATTGTGGTGCTTCCTTTGTGTTTTGGCATAAACTTGCTAGGGTTTGATAGAGTTCTGAACTGTTCTTAACGCCATAGTGGCTTCGTAAAATTCTTTTCAAGCGATCAAGTGGGAGATCTTGAAATGATTCCAGGTAACTCCTTAATACAATTCCCGGTACGATCGAGCGGATGACCGCATCGACAATTTCATTCTCTTTATAACCTTGGCTAATTCCTGTCTTAATCTGACGTACGAGTGAGTTATAAGTTAGTTTATATCATTTTCACCAATTTGTCCCATAATTTTCAATTGGCGTCGCAACACACTAGTACCATCAAAATGCAATGAATTGTCTAGTTTCTGAGGAGAGGGATCGGTTTTCACTGTTACTTCTTTCTTTTCTTCTAAAGGTGGTGGTACGTCGGCGACTAAATGTAATAAATTGATCAAATAGTCGAGTTTGTCATCATTGTCGATCGTTTCCAACTGTTTTTCAATTCCTTCGCGTATTCGGTTTATCATGAATATTTTCGGCTTACCTTCTAGGCCCTCGAGTTTCAGTTGTTGTTTACCAATCGACAGTACTTTCTCTATACTAGCATTGTATAATTCGGTCATCAACTTGATTTCAGTTTCTTCGGCGGCCATGTTGACTTCTTGCCGATGCTCCTATTTCGGTGATTTTCACTCCAAAAATCGACAACAATTTCCCGTCTGAGCCCCCAAATTGTTGCCCCGAGCTTCGCTAGGGTTCGTTAGTGGTTGTAAAAGTTTAGATTCCAGTGGAAAACAGCAAATAAACACATAAACAACGCAGAAAGTACTCAAACTCGTGCTACTTCACTTTATTCCGAAACTCACACTAGAGCATCATGGGATTGTCCCATGGGGGGTGGGGACGGGCCCTCACACGTTTCTTTATAAGTGTTTCTTGACTGTTGCAAGCTCACTTGCTACTGGTATATTTTGTAACGACCTTTGTTCCCTCGCTGACGCCGTGCTTAGCCAGCTCACCAGGTAAATGCAGTCGTATAGCTGTCTGAATCTCTCTGGAAGTAATAGTTGATTTCTTGTTGTAATGGGCTAGCCTGGAAGACTCGTTGGCAACGCGCTCAAAGACGTCTGTAACGAAGGAGTTCATGATACCCATGGCTTTGCTGGAAATACCAGTGTCAGGATGGACTTGCTTTAAGACCTTGTAAATGTGGATTGCGTAGCTCTCTTTACGTCTAGCGCGTCGACCTTTCTTGTCTGTCTACTCCACCCTATGATATTAACTTTTAAAAAAATGTCATTCATTCATTCATTCATTTATCAGTCAGCATGTGTATGTGTATGTGTGTGAGTTTTATGTTTTTTGACTTTTTTAGAAACATAAACAACATTGTCGAATCAAAGCATTTGAGCACGATCTTTTGATTCATGTGTTGGCTCCTAAAGGAGCCGTTTCTTTATAAGTGTTTCTTGACTGTTGCAAGCTCACTTGCTACTGGTATATTTTGTAACGACCTTTGTTCCCTCGCTGACGCCGTGCTTAGCCATCTCACCAGGTAAAAGCAGTCGTATAGCTGTCTGAATCTCTCTGGAAGTAATAGTTGATTTCTTGTTGTAATGGGCTAGCCTGGAAGACTCGTTGGCAACGCGCTGAAAGACGTATAAAACGAAGGAGTTCATGATACCCATGGCTTTGCTGGAAATACCAGTGTCAGGATGGACTTGCTTGAAGACCTTGTAAATGTGGATTGCGTAGCTCTCTTTACGTCTAGCGCGTCGACCTTTCTTGTCTGTCTACTCCACCCTAAATGCGCACTAATTGAAACATACTGACAACCATGTTCTTCTCAAGCAATGGTAACAATGAGCCGACGATAAACAGATGAAAATACAAAGTGTTCTTTCTTACTTCTAATCGACAAACAATCACAAACTCTATACTCCCTTCATGGCCTATTTACTCGAACACTCGGGCATCTCAACATGCTTTTTGGGCTTGTTTTATTCCTTTTTTAAGTCAATTTCATTTTTTTCATTCTTATTTCGGATTTTAGTTTATGATTTTCATCGTGTGTGTGTTTGTTTTAATCGTTGCTTGCAAACGGTATTAGTTGATTTTGTATTTAATTCACGCTTGTTGTTTCGTTTAGTTCTAAGTTTCTGTTTATTTATTCGTCGTAGCTTTTTTTATTGGAGTTTATTCCAAGCTCATATCATACACGTATTTTTGTTGTTCATTTAATATGCTTTTGTTTAGCTTTGTCACACTTTTACATTTTTTTTTTAATATCTCAGCTTAGATTTTGAAAAGAATAATAACAAAATGAAGCCCAAAACTAGAAAGAAAACGAGAAAAAGAACATGAAAACGGTAGCACGAAGAAGAAAAATCATAATTAATAATAATGAAGAAAAATTGCTTGAAAAAACTCCGTTAAAATCGCTTGAAATAGGCATTTTTGTCAAAGCGCGCGTAAAAAAAACCGAGGAGAAAAAAGACAATCAATTATTGGCGTTCTAAGAACGTTCTAATTGTGATGTCATGAATTGTACGCGCGCGCGCTTCTTTAGTTTTGCTTAAGTCAGTAGAAAAAAAGCAATTTTTTGAAGAAAAAAGAGGATTTTTTTTAGAAAATAACGACGGAATAATTTTAGGATGAGCCCAGCGCAAACGCAGATGCTAAAAATGGTCTATTTTGATGTTACATTGTTGTTTTTTTCGTTGTGGAAAAGAGAAAGTTGTGCAATAATGAAATTGTCTACGACCACACCAACTGGAAAACACCGGTTCTCGTCCGATCACCGAAGTTAAAACAGTTAGGGCAGGGTTAGTACTTGGACAGGTGACTGCCTGGGAATCCTTAGTGTTGTAGACTGAATATTTTGATGTTTTTTAGCCGCTATCCTTGTTTTTAAGAAAGACTTTGTAAAAGTTGATTGAATAAATATTGAAATTTCACTTTTTTTCCTTCTGTAGATCGATAACTTTTTATCATTGTATCTATCATTATCATTATTTGCAAAATGTATTAGTTTTAATCCTGCACCGGGCGGAATGATTGTAACTTTTTAAAAAATGTCATTCATTCATTCATTCATTTATCAGTCAGCATGTGTATGTGTATGTGTGTGAGTTTTATGTTTTTTGACTTTTTTAGAAACATAAACAACATTGTCGAATCAAAGCATTTGATCACGATCTTTTGATTCATGTGTTGGCTCCTAAAGGAGCCGTTTCTTTATAAGTGTTTCTTGGCTGTTGCAAGCTCACTTGCTACTGGTATATTTTGTAACGGCCTTTGTTCCCTCGCTGACGGCGTGCTTAGCCAGCTCACCAGGTAAAAGCTGTCTGAATCTCTCTGGAAGTAATAGTTGATTTCTAGTTGTAATGGGCAAGCCTGGAAGACTCGATGGCAACGCGCTCAAAGATGTCTGTAACGAAGGAATTCATGATACCCATGGCTTTGCTGGAAATACCAGTGTCAGGATGGACTTGCTTGAAGACCTTGCAAATGTGGATTGCGTAGATCTCTACGTCTAGCGCGTCGACCTTTCTTGTCTGTCTACTCCACCCTAAATGCGCACTAATTGAAACATACTGACAACCATGTTCTTCTCAAGCAATGGTAACAATAAGCCGACGATAAACAGATGAAAATACAAAGTGTTCTTTCTTACTTCTAATCGACAAACAATTACAAACACTTTACTCCCTTCATGGCCTATTTACTCGAACACTCGGGCATCTCAACATGCTTTTTGGGCTTGTTTTATTCGTTTTTTAAGTCAATTTCATTTTTTTCATTTTTATTTCGGATTTTAGTTTATGATTTTCATCGTGTGTGTGTTTGTTTTAATCGTTGCTTGCAAACGGTATTAGTTGATTTTGTATTTAATTCACGCTTGTTGTTTCGTTTAGTTCTAAGTTTCTGTTTATTTATTCGTCGTAGCTTTTTTTATTGGAGTTTATTCCAAGCTCATATCATACACGAAATTTTTGTTGTTCATTTAATATGCTTTGGTTTAGCTTTGTCACACTTTTACATTTTTTTTTAATATCTCAGCTTAGATTTTGAAAAGAATAATAACAAAATGAAGCCCAAAACTAGAAAGAAAACGAGAAAAAGGACATGAAAACGATAGCACGAAGAAGAAAAATCATAATTAATAATAATGAAAAAAAATTGCTTGAAAAAACTCCGTTAAAATCGCTTGAAATAGGCATTTTTGTCAAAGCGCGCGTAAAAAAAACCGAGGAGAAAAAAGACAATCAATTATTGGCGTTCTAAGAACGTTCTAATTGTGTTGTCATGAATTCTACGCGCGCGCACTTCTTTAGTTTTACTTAAGTCAGTAGAAAAAAAGCAATTTTTCGAATAAAAAGGCGGATTTTTTTTAGAAAATAACGACGGAATAATTTTAGGATGAGCCCAGCGCAACCGCAGATGCTAAAAATGGGCTATTTTGATGTTACATTGTTGTTTTTTTCGTTGTGGAAAAGAGAAAGTTGTGCAATAATGAAATTGTCTACGACCACACCAACTGGAAAACACCGGTTCTCTTCCGATCACCGAAGTTAAAACAGTTAGGGCTGGGTAAGTACTTGGACAGGTGACTGCCTGGGAATCCCTAGTGTTGTAGACTGAATATTTTGATGTTTTTTAGCCGCTATCCTTGTTTTTAAGAAAGACTTTGTAAAAGTTGATTGAATAAATATTGAAATTTCATTTTTTTCCTTCTGTAGAGCGAAAACTTTTTATCATTGTATCCATCATTATCATTATTTGCAAAATGTATTTGTTTTAATCCTGCACCGGGCTGAATGATTGTAACTTTTAAAAAAATGTCATTCATTCATTCATTCATCCATTTATCAGTCAGCATGTGTATGTGTATGTGTGTGAGTTTTATGTTTTTTGACTTTTTTAGAAACATAAACAACATTGTCGAATCAAAGCATTTGATCACGATCTTTTGATTCATGTGTTGGCTCCTAAAGGAGCCGTTTCTTTATAAGTGTTTCTTGGCTGTTGCAAGCTCACTTGCTACTGGTATATTTTGTAACGGCCTTTGTTGCCTCGCTGACGGCGTGCTTAGCCAGCTCAACAGGTAAAAGCTGTCTGAATCTCTCTGGAAGTAATAGTTGATTTCTTGTTGTAATGGGCTAGCCTGGAAGACTCGATGGCAACGGGCTCAAAGATGTCTGTAACGAAGGAGTTCATGATACCCATGGCTTTGCTGGAAATACCAGTGTCAGGATGGACTTGCTTGAAGACCTTGCAAATGTGGATTGCGTAGCTCTCTTTACGTCTAGCGCGTCGACCTTTCTTGTCTGTCTACTCCACCCTAAATGCGCACTAATTGAAACATACTGACAACCATGTTCTTCTCAAGCAATGGTGACAATAAGCCGACGATAAACAGATGAAAATACAAAGTGTTCTTTCTTACTTCTAATCGACAAACAATTACAAACACTTTACTCCCTTCATGGCCTATTTACTCGAACACTCGGGCATCTCAACATGCTTTTTGGGCTTGTTTTATTCGTTTTTTAAGTCAATTTCATTTTTTTCATTCTTATTTCGGATTTTAGTTTATGATTTTCATCGTGTGTGTTTGTTTTAATCGTTGTTTGCAAACGGTATTAGTTGATTTTGTATTTAATTCACGCTTGTTGTTTCGTTTAGTTCTAAGTTTCTGTTTATTTATTCGTCGTAGCTTTTTTTATTGGAGTTTATTCCAAGCCGATATCATACACGAAATTTTTTGTTGTTCATTTAATATGCTTTTGTTTAGCTTTGTCACACTTTTACTTTTTTTTTTTTAATATCTCAGCTTAGATTTTGAAAAGAATAATAACAAAATGAAGCCCAAAACTAGAAAGAAAACGAGAAAAAGGACATGAAAACGGTAGCACGAAGAAGAAAAATCATAATTAATAATAATGAAAAAAAATTGCTTGAAAAAACTCCGTTAAAATCGCTTGAAATAGGCATTTTTGTCAATGCGCGCGTAAAAAAAACCGAGGAGAAAAATGACAATCAATTATTGGCGTTCTAAGAACGTTCTAATTGTGTTGTCATGAATTGTACGCGCGCGCACTTCTTTAGTTTTACTTAAGTCAGTAGAAAAAAAGCAATTTTTCGAAAAAAAGGCGGATTTTTTTTAGAAAATAACGACGGAATAATTTTAGGATGAGCCCAGCGCAACCGCAGATGCTAAAAATGGGCTATTTTGATGTTACATTGTTGTTTTTTTCGTTGTGGAAAAGAGAAAGTTGTGCAATAATGAAATTGTCTACGACCACACCAACTGGAAAACACCGGTTCTCTTCCGATCACCGAAGTTAAAACAGTTAGGGCTGGGTTAGTACTTGGACAGGCGACTGCCTGGGAATCCCTAGTGTTGTAGACTGAATATTTTGATGTTTTTTAGCCGCTATCCTTGTTTTTAAGAAAGACTTTGTAAAAGTTGATTGAATAAATATTGAAATTTCACTTTTTTCCTTCTGTCGAGCGAGAACTTTTTATCATTGTATCCATCATTATCATTATTTGCAAAATGTATTAGTTTTAATCCTGCACCGGGCTGAATGATTGTAACTTTTAAAAAAATGTCATTCATTCATTCATTCATCCATTTATCAGTCAGCATGTGTATGTGTATGTGTGTGAGTTTTATGTTTTTTGACTTTTTTAGAAACATAAACAACATTGTCGAATCAAAGCATTTGATCACGATCTTTTGATTCATGTGTTGGCTCCTAAAGGAGCCGTTTCTTTATAAGTGTTTCTTGGCTGTTGCAAGCTCACTTGCTACTGGTATATTTTGTAACGGCCTTTGTTCCCTCGCTGACGGCGTGCTTAGCCAGCTCAACAGGTAAAAGCTGTCTGAATCTCTCTGGAAGTAATAGTTGATTTCTTGTTGTAATGGGCTAGCCTGGAAGACTCGATGGCAACGGGCTCAAAGATGTCTGTAACGAAGGAGTTCATGATACCCATGGCTTTGCTGGAAATACCAGTGTCAGGATGGACTTGCTTGAAGACCTTGCAAATGTGGATTGCGTAGCTCTCTTTACGTCTAGCGCGTCGACCTTTCTTGTCTGTCTACTCCACCCTAAATGCGCACTAATTGAAACATACTGACAACCATGTTCTTCTCAAGCAATGGTGACAATAAGCCGACGATAAACAGATGAAAATACAAAGTGTTCTTTCTTACTTCTAATCGACAAACAATTACAAACACTTTACTCCCTTCATGGCCTATTTACTCGAACACTCGGGCATCTCAACATGCTTTTTGGGCTTGTTTTATTCGTTTTTTAAGTCAATTTCATTTTTTTCATTCTTATTTCGGATTTTAGTTTATGATTTTCATCGTGTGTGTTTGTTTTAATCGTTGTTTGCAAATGGTATTAGTTGATTTTGTATTTAATTCACGCTTGTTGTTTCGTTTAGTTCTAAGTTTCTGTTTATTTATTCGTCGTAGCTTTTTTTATTGGAGTTTATTCCAAGCTCATATCATACACGAATTTTTTTGTTGTTCATTTAATATGCTTTTGTTTAGCTTTGTCACACTTTTACATTTTTTTTTTTAATATCTCAGCTTAGATTTTGAAAAGAATAATAACAAAATGAAGCCCAAAACTAGAAAGAAAACGAGAAAAAGGACATGAAAACGGTAGCACGAAGAAGAAAAATCATAATTAATAATAATGAAAAAAAATTGCTTGAAAAAACTCCGTTAAAATCGCTTGAAATAGGCATTTTTGTCAAAGCGCGCGTAAAAAAAACCGAGGAGAAAAAAGACAATCAATTATTGGCGTTCTAAGAACGTTCTAATTGTGATGTCATGAATTGTACGCGCGCGCGCCTCGTTAGTTTTGCTTAAGTCAGTAGAAAAAAAGCAATTTTTCGAGGAAAAAAGAGGATTTTTTTTAGAAAATAACGACGGAATAATTTTAGGATGAGCCCAGCGCAACCGCAGATGCTAAAAATGGGCTATTTTGATGTTACATTGTTGTTTTTTTCGTTGTGGAAAAGAGAAAGTTGTGCAATAATGAAATTGTCTACGACCACACCAACTGGAAAACACCCGGGTTCTCGTCCGATCACCGAAGTTAAAACAGTTAGGGCAGGGTTAGTACTTGGACAGGTGACTGCCTGGGAATCCCTAGTGTTGTAGACTGAATATTTTGATGTTTTTTAGCCGCTATCCTTGTTTTTAAGAAAGACTTTCTAAAAGTTGGTTGAATAAATATTGAAATTTCACTTTTTTTCCTTCTGTAGAGCGAGAACTTTTTATCATTGTATCCATCATTATCATTATTTGCAAAATGTATTAGTTTTAATCCTGCACCGGGCTGAATGATTGTAACTTTTAAAAAAATGTCATTCATTCATTCATTCATTCATTTATTAGTCAGCATGTGCATGTGTGAGAGTTTTATGTTTTTTGACTTTTTTAGGAACATAAACAACATTGTCGAATCAAAGCATTTGATCACGATCTTTTGATTCATGTGTTGGCTCCTAAAGAAGCCGTTTATTATAAGTGTTTGTTGACTGTTGCAAGCTCACTTGCTACTGGTATATTTTGTAACGGCCTTTGTTCCCTCGCTGACGGCGTGCTTAGCCAGCTCACCAGGTAAAAGCAGTCGTATAGCTGTCTGAATCTCTCTGGAAGTAATAGTTGATTTCTTGTTGTAATGGGCTAGCCTGGAAGACTCGTTGGCAACGCGCTCAAAGATGTCATGATACCCATGGCTTTGCTGGAAATACCAGTGTCAGGATGGACTTGCTTGAGGACCTTGTAAATGTAGATTGCGTAGCTCTCTTTACGTCTAGCGCGTCGATCTTTCTTGTCTGTCTGCTCGACCCTAAATGCGCACTAATTGAAACATACTGACAACCATGTTCTTCTCAAGCAATGGTAACAATAACCCGACGATAAACAGATGAAAATACAAAGTGTTCTTTTTTACTTCTAATCGACAAACAATTACAAACGCTTTACTCCCTTCATGGCCTATTTACTCGAAAACTCGGGCATCTCAACATGCTTTTTGGGCTTGTTTTATTCCTTTTTTAAGTCAATTTCATTTTTTTCATTCTTATTTCGGATTTTAGTTTATGATTTTCGTCGTGTGTGTGTTTGTTTTAATCGTTGTTTGCAAACGGTATTAGTTGATTTTGTATTCAATTCACGCTTGTTGTTTCGTTTAGTTCTAAGTTTCTGTTTATTTATTCGTCGTAGCGTTTTTGTTATTGGAGTTTATTTCAAGCTCATATCATACACGTAATTTGTTGTTCGTTTGATATGCTTTTGTTTAGCTTTGTCACACTTTTACACCTTTTTTTAATATCTCAGCTTAGATTTTGAAAAGAATAATAACAAAATGATGCCCAAAACTAGAAAGAAAACGAGAAAAAGAACATGAAAACGGTAGCCCGAAGAAGAAAAATCATAATTAATAATAATGAAAAAAAATTGCTTGAAAAAACTCCGTTAAAATCGCTTGAAATAGGCATTTTTGTCAATG
The DNA here is from genome assembly GCA_918843875.1 of Diadumene lineata. Taxonomy (NCBI): domain Eukaryota; kingdom Metazoa; phylum Cnidaria; class Anthozoa; order Actiniaria; family Diadumenidae; genus Diadumene; species Diadumene lineata. Next base: position 3,676,836 of record OU974069.1, read on the forward strand.
CGCGCGTAAAAAAAACCGAGGAGAAAAATGACAATCAATTATTGGCGTTCTAAGAACGTTCTAATTGTGTTGTCATGAATTGTACGCGCGCGCACTTCTTTAGTTTTACTTAAGTCAGTAGAAAAAAAGCAATTTTTCGAAAAAAAGGCGGATTTTTTTTAGAAAATAACGACGGAATAATTTTAGGATGAGCCCAGCGCAACCGCAGATGCTAAAAATGGGCTATTTTGATGTTACATTGTTGTTTTTTTCGTTGTGGAAAAGAGAAAGTTGTGCAACAATGAAATTGTCTACGACCACACCAACTGGAAAACACCGGTTCTCTTCCGATCACCGAAGTTAAAACAGTTAGGGCTGGGTTAGTACTTGGACAGGCGACTGCCTGGGAATCCCTAGTGTTGTAGACTGAATATTTTGATGTTTTTTAGCCGCTATCCTTGTTTTTAAGAAAGACTTTGTAAAAGTTGATTGAATAAATATTGAAATTTCACTTTTTTCCTTCTGTCGAGCGAGAACTTTTTATCATTGTATCCATCATTATCATTATTTGCAAAATGTATTAGTTTTAATCCTGCACCGGGCTGAATGATTGTAACTTTTAAAAAAATGTCATTCATTCATTCATTCATCCATTTATCAGTCAGCATGTGTATGTGTATGTGTGTGAGTTTTATGTTTTTTGACTTTTTTAGAAACATAAACAACATTGTCGAATCAAAGCATTTGATCACGATCTTTTGATTCATGTGTTGGCTCCTAAAGGAGCCGTTTCTTTATAAGTGTTTCTTGGCTGTTGCAAGCTCACTTGCTACTGGTATATTTTGTAACGGCCTTTGTTCCCTCGCTGACGGCGTGCTTAGCCAGCTCAACAGGTAAAAGCTGTCTGAATCTCTCTGGAAGTAATAGTTGATTTCTTGTTGTAATGGGCTAGCCTGGAAGACTCGATGGCAACGGGCTCAAAGATGTCTGTAACGAAGGAGTTCATGATACCCATGGCTTTGCTGGAAATACCAGTGTCAGGATGGACTTGCTTGAAGACCTTGCAAATGTGGATTGCGTAGCTCTCTTTACGTCTAGCGCGTCGACCTTTCTTGTCTGTCTACTCCACCCTAAATGCGCACTAATTGAAACATACTGACAACCATGTTCTTCTCAAGCAATGGTGACAATAAGCCGACGATAAACAGATGAAAATACAAAGTGTTCTTTCTTACTTCTAATCGACAAACAATTACAAACACTTTACTCCCTTCATGGCCTATTTACTCGAACACTCGGGCATCTCAACATGCTTTTTGGGCTTGTTTTATTCGTTTTTTAAGTCAATTTCATTTTTTTCATTCTTATTTCGGATTTTAGTTTATGATTTTCATCGTGTGTGTTTGTTTTAATCGTTGTTTGCAAATGGTATTAGTTGATTTTGTATTTAATTCACGCTTGTTGTTTCGTTTAGTTCTAAGTTTCTGTTTATTTATTCGTCGTAGCTTTTTTTATTGGAGTTTATTCCAAACTCATATCATACACGAAATTTTTTGTTGTTCATTTAATATGCTTTTGTTTAGCTTTGTCACACTTTTACTTTTTTTTTTTTAATATCTCAGCTTAGATTTTGAAAAGAATAATAACAAAATGAAGCCCAAAACTAGAAAGAAAACGAGAAAAAGGACATGAAAACGGTAGCACGAAGAAGAAAAATCATAATTAATAGTAATGAAAAAAAATTGCTTGAAAAAACTCCGTTAAAATCGCTTGAAATAGGCATTTTTGTCAATGCGCGCGTAAAAAAAAACGAGGAGAAAAATGACAATCAATTATTGGCGTTCTAAGAACGTTCTAATTGTGTTGTCATGAATTGTACGCGCGCGCACTTCTTTAGTTTTACTTAAGTCAGTAGAAAAAAAGCAATTTTTCGAAAAAAAGGCGGATTTTTTTTAGAAAATAACGACGGAATAATTTTAGGATGAGCCCAGCGCAACCGCAGATGCTAAAAATGGGCTATTTTGATGTTACATTGTTGTTTTTTTCGTTGTGGAAAAGAGAAAGTTGTGCAATAATGAAATTGTCTACGACCACACCAACTGGAAAACACCGGTTCTCTTCCGATCACCGAAGTTAAAACAGTTAGGGCTGGGTTAGTACTTGGACAGGCGACTGCCTGGGAATCCCTAGTGTTGTAGACTGAATATTTTGATGTTTTTTAGCCGCTATCCTTGTTTTTAAGAAAGACTTTGTAAAAGTTGATTGAATAAATATTGAAATTTCACTTTTTTCCTTCTGTCGAGCGAGAACTTTTTATCATTGTATCCATCATTATCATTATTTGCAAAATGTATTAGTTTTAATCCTGCACCGGGCTGAATGATTGTAACTTTTAAAAAAATGTCATTCATTCATTCATTCATTCATTTATTAGTCAGCATGTGCATGTGTGAGAGTTTTATGTTTTTTGACTTTTTTAGGAACATAAACAACATTGTCGAATCAAAGCATTTGATCACGATCTTTTGATTCATGTGTTGGCTCCTAAAGAAGCCGTTTATTATAAGTGTTTGTTGACTGTTGCAAGCTCACTTGCTACTGGTATATTTTGTAACGGCCTTTGTTCCCTCGCTGACGGCGTGCTTAGCCAGCTCACCAGGTAAAAGCAGTCGTATAGCTGTCTGAATCTCTCTGGAAGTAATAGTTGATTTCTTGTTGTAATGGGCTAGCGTGGAAGACTCGTTGGCAACGCGCTCAAAGATGTCATGATACCCATGGCTTTGCTGGAAATACCAGTGTCAGGATGGACTTGCTTGAGGACCTTGTAAATGTAGATTGCGTAGCTCTCTTTACGTCTAGCGCGTCGATCTTTCTTGTCTGTCTGCTCGACCCTAAATGCGCACTAATTGAAACATACTGACAACCATGTTCTTCTCAAGCAATGGTAACAATAACCCGACGATAAACAGATGAAAATACAAAGTGTTCTTTTTTACTTCTAATCGACAAACAATTACAAACGCTTTACTCCCTTCATGGCCTATTTACTCGAAAACTCGGGCATCTCAACATGCTTTTTGGGCTTGTTTTATTCCTTTTTTAAGTCAATTTCATTTTTTTCATTCTTATTTCGGATTTTAGTTTATGATTTTCGTCGTGTGTGTGTTTGTTTTAATCGTTGTTTGCAAACGGTATTAGTTGATTTTGTATTCAATTCACGCTTGTTGTTTCGTTTAGTTCTAAGTTTCTGTTTATTTATTCGTCGTAGCGTTTTTGTTATTGGAGTTTATTTCAAGCTCATATCATACACGTAATTTGTTGTTCGTTTGATATGCTTTTGTTTAGCTTTGTCACACTTTTACACCTTTTTTTAATATCTCAGCTTAGATTTTGAAAAGAATAATAACAAAATGATGCCCAAAACTAGAAAGAAAACGAGAAAAAGAACATGAAAACGGTAGCCCGAAGAAGAAAAATCATAATTAATAATAATGAAAAAAAATTGCTTGAAAAAACTTCGTCAAAATCGCTTGAAATAGGCAATTTTTTCAAAGCGCGCGTAAAAAAACTTAGGAGAAAAAAGACAATCAATTATTGGCGTTCTAAGAACGTTCTAATTGTGATGTCATGAATTCTACGAGCGCGCGCTCCTTTAGCTTTGCTTAAGTCAGTAGAAAAAAAAGCAATCTTTCGAGAAAAAATAGGATTTTTTAGAAAAAAAAAAACACGGAATAATTTTAGGAAGAACCCAGCGCGTCGACCTTTCTTGTCTGTCTACTCCACCCTAAATGCGCACTATTTGAAACATACTGACAACCATGTTCTTCTAAAGCAATGGTAACAATAAGCCGACGATAAACAGATGAAAATACAAAGTGTTTTTTCTTACTTCTAATCCACAAACAATTACAAACGCTTTACTCCCTTTATGGCCTATTTACTCGAACACTCGGGCATCTCAACATGCTTTTTGGGCTTGTTTTATTCGTTTTTTAAGTCAATTTCATTTTTTTCATTCTTATTTCGGATTTTAGTTTATGATTTTCGTCGTGTGTTTGTTTGTTTTAATCGTTGTTTGCAAACGGTATTAGTTGATTTTGTATTTAATTCACGCTTGTTGTTTCGTTTAGTTCTAAGTTTCTGTTTATTTATTCGTCGTAGCGTTTTTTTTATTGGAGTTTATTCCAAGCTCATATCATACACGTATTTTTGTTGTATGTTTGATATGCTTTTGTTTAGCTTTGTCACACTTTTACACTTTTTTTTTAATATCTCAGCTTAGATTTTGAAAAGAATAATAACAAAATAAAGCACAAAAATAGAAAGAACACGAGAAAAAGAACATGAAAACAGTAGCACGAAGAAGAAAAATCATAATTAATAATAATGAAAAAAATTGATTGAAAAAACTGTGTCAAAATCACTTGAAATAGGCATTTTTTCAAAGCGCGCGTAAAAAAACTGACGAGAAAAAAGACAATCAATTATTGGCGTTCTAAGAACGTTCTAATTGTGATGTCATGAATTCTACACGCGCGCGCTCCTTTAGTTTTGCTTAAGTCAGTAGAAAAAAAAGCCATTTTTCGAGGAAAAAAGAGGATTTTTTAGAAAAAAAACACGGAATAATTTTAGGAAGAACCCAGCGCAAGCGTAGATGCTAAAAATGGTCTATTTTGATGTCACATTGTTGTTTTTTTCGTTGTGGAAAAGAGAAAGTTGTGCAATAAAGAAATTGTCTACGACCACACCAACTGGAAAACACCGGTTCTCGTCCGATCACCGAAGTTAAACCAGTTAGGGCTGGGTTAGTACTTGGACAGGTGACTGCCTGGGAATCCCTAGTGTTGTAGACTGAATATTTTAATGTTTTTCTAGCCGCTATCCTTGGTTTTAAGAAAGACTTTGTAAAAGTTGATTGAATAAATATTGAAATTTCATTTTTTTCCTTCTGTAGAGCGAGAACGTTTTATCATTGTATCCATCATTATCATTATTTGCAAAATGTGTTAGTTTTAATCCTGCACCGGGCTGAATGATTGTAACTTTAAAAAAAATGTCATTCATTCATTCATTCATTCATTCATTTATCAGTCAGCATGTGTATGTGTGAGAGTTTTATGTTTTTTGACTTTTTTAGAAACATAAACAACATTGTCGACTCAAACCATTTGATCACGATCTTTTGATTCATGTGTTTGCTCCTAAAGAAGCCGTTTTTTATAAGTGTTTCTTGACTATTGCAAGCTCACTTGCTACTGGTATATTTTGTAACGTCCTTTGTTCCATAGCTGACGGCGTGCTTAGCCAGCTCACCAGGTAAAAGCAGTCGTATAGCTGTCTGAATCTCTCTGGAAGTAATAGTTGATTTCTTGTTGTAGTGGAAGACTCGTTGGCAACGCGCTCAAAGATGTCATGATACCAATGGCTTTGCTGGAAATACCAGTGTCAGGATGGACTTGCTTGAGGACCTTGTAAATGTAGATTGCGTAGCTCTCTTTATGTCTATCGCTTCGAACTTTCTTGTCTGTCTACTCCACCCTAAATGCGCACTAATTGAAACATACTGACAACCATGTTCTTCTCAAGCAATGGTAACAATAAGCCGACGATAAACACATGAAAATACAAAGTGTTCTTTCTTACTTCTAATCGACAAACAATTACAAACGCTTTAATCCCTTCATGGCCTATTTACTCGAACACTCGGGCATCTCAACATGCTTTTTGGGCTTGTTTTATTCGTTTTTTAAGTCAATTTCATTTTTTTCATTCTTATTTCGGATTTTAGTTTGTGATTTTCGTCGTGTGTGTGTTTGTTTTAATCGTTGTTTGCAAACGGTATTAGTTGATTTTGTATTCAATTCACGCTTGTTGTTTCGTTTAGTTCTAAGTTTCTGTTTATTTATTCGTCGTAGCGTTTTTGTTATTGGAGTTTATTTCAAGCTCATATCATACACGTAATTTGTTGTTCGTTTGATATGCTTTTGTTTAGCTTTGTCACACTTTTACACCTTTTTTTAATATCTCAGCTTAGATTTTGAAAAGAATAATAACAAAATGATGCCCAAAACTAGAAAGAAAACGAGAAAAAGAACATGAAAACGGTAGCCCGAAGAAGAAAAATCATAATTAATAATAATGAAAAAAAATTGCTTGAAAAAACTTCGTCAAAATCGCTTGAAATAGGCAATTTTTTCAAAGCGCGCGTAAAAAAACTTAGGAGAAAAAAGACAATCAATTATTGGCGTTCTAAGAACGTTCTAATTGTGATGTCATGAATTCTACGAGCGCGCGCTCCTTTAGCTTTGCTTAAGTCAGTAGAAAAAAAAGCAATCTTTCGAGAAAAAATAGGATTTTTTAGAAAAAAAAAAACACGGAATAATTTTAGGAAGAACCCAGCGCGTCGACCTTTCTTGTCTGTCTACTCCACCCTAAATGCGCACTATTTGAAACATACTGACAACCATGTTCTTCTAAAGCAATGGTAACAATAAGCCGACGATAAACAGATGAAAATACAAAGTGTTTTTTCTTACTTCTAATCCACAAACAATTACAAACGCTTTACTCCCTTTATGGCCTATTTACTCGAACACTCGGGCATCTCAACATGCTTTTTGGGCTTGTTTTATTCCTTTTTTAAGTCAATTTCATTTTTTTCATTCTTATTTCGGATTTTAGTTTATGATTTTCGTCGTGTGTTTGTTTGTTTTAATCGTTGTTTGCAAACGGTATTAGTTGATTTTGTATTTAATTCACGCTTGTTGTTTCGTTTAGTTCTAAGTTTCTGTTTATTTATTCGTCGTAGCGTTTTTTTTATTGGAGTTTATTCCAAGCTCATATCATACACGTATTTTTGTTGTATGTTTGATATGCTTTTGTTTAGCTTTGTCACACTTTTACACTTTTTTTTTAATATCTCAGCTTAGATTTTGAAAAGAATAATAACAAAATAAAGCACAAAAATAGAAAGAACACGAGAAAAAGAACATGAAAACAGTAGCACGAAGAAGAAAAATCATAATTAATAATAATGAAAAAAATTGATTGAAAAAACTGTGTCAAAATCACTTGAAATAGGCATTTTTTCAAAGCGCGCGTAAAAAAACTGACGAGAAAAAAGACAATCAATTATTGGCGTTCTAAGAACGTTCTAATTGTGATGTCATGAATTCTACACGCGCGCGCTCCTTTAGTTTTGCTTAAGTCAGTAGAAAAAAAAGCCATTTTTCGAGGAAAAAAGAGGATTTTTTAGAAAAAAAACACGGAATAATTTTAGGAAGAACCCAGCGCAAGCGTAGATGCTAAAAATGGTCTATTTTGATGTCACATTGTTGTTTTTTTCGTTGTGGAAAAGAGAAAGTTGTGCAATAAAGAAATTGTCTACGACCACACCAACTGGAAAACACCGGTTCTCGTCCGATCACCGAAGTTAAACCAGTTAGGGCTGGGTTAGTACTTGGACAGGTGACTGCCTGGGAATCCCTAGTGTTGTAGACTGAATATTTTAATGTTTTTCTAGCCGCTATCCTTGGTTTTAAGAAAGACTTTGTAAAAGTTGATTGAATAAATATTGAAATTTCATTTTTTTCCTTCTGTAGAGCGAGAACGTTTTATCATTGTATCCATCATTATCATTATTTGCAAAATGTGTTAGTTTTAATCCTGCACCGGGCTGAATGATTGTAACTTTAAAAAAAATGTCATTCATTCATTCATTCATTCATTCATTCATTTATCAGTCAGCATGTGTATGTGTGAGAGTTTTATGTTTTTTGACTTTTTTAGAAACATAAACAACATTGTCGACTCAAACCATTTGATCACGATCTTTTGATTCATGTGTTTGCTCCTAAAGAAGCCGTTTTTTATAAGTGTTTCTTGACTATTGCAAGCTCACTTGCTACTGGTATATTTTGTAACGTCCTTTGTTCCATAGCTGACGGCGTGCTTAGCCAGCTCACCAGGTAAAAGCAGTCGTATAGCTGTCTGAATCTCTCTGGAAGTAATAGTTGATTTCTTGTTGTAGTGGAAGACTCGTTGGCAACGCGCTCAAAGATGTCATGATACCAATGGCTTTGCTGGAAATACCAGTGTCAGGATGGACTTGCTTGAGGACCTTGTAAATGTAGATTGCGTAGCTCTCTTTATGTCTATCGCTTCGAACTTTCTTGTCTGTCTACTCCACCCTAAATGCGCACTAATTGAAACATACTGACAACCATGTTCTTCTCAAGCAATGGTAACAATAAGCCGACGATAAACACATGAAAATACAAAGTGTTCTTTCTTACTTCTAATCGACAAACAATTACAAACGCTTTAATCCCTTCATGGCCTATTTACTCGAACACTCGGGCATCTCAACATGCTTTTTGGGCTTGTTTTATTCGTTTTTTAAGTCAATTTCATTTTTTTCATTCTTATTTCGGATTTTAGTTTGTGATTTTCGTCGTGTGTGTGTTTGTTTTAATCGTTGTTTGCAAACGGTATTAGTTGATTTTGTATTTAATTCACGCTTGTTGTTTCGTTTAGTTCTAAGTTTCTGTTTATTTATTCGTCGTAGCGTTTTTGTTATTGGAGTTTATTCCAAGCTCATATCATACACGTATTTTTGTTGTTCGTTTGATATGCTTTTGTTTAGCTTTGTCACACTTTTACACTTTTTTTTTTAATATCTCAGCTTAGATTTTGAAAAGAATAATAACAAAATGAAGCCCAAAACTAGAAAGACAACGGGAAAAAGAACATGAAAACAGTAGCACGAAGAAGAAAAATCATAATTAATAATAATGAAAAAAAATTGCTTGAAAAAACTGCGTCAAAATCGCTTGAAATAGGCATTTTTTTCAAAGCGCGCGTAAAAAAACTGAGGAGAAAAAAGACAATCAATTATTGGCGTTCTAAGAACGTTCTAATTGTGATGTCACGAATTCTACACGCGCGCGCTCCTTTAGTTTTGCTTAAGTCAGTAGAAAAAAAAGCAACTTTTCGAGGAAAAAATAGGATTTTTTAGAAAAAAAACACGGAATAAGTAAGGGATAAAGAATGAAAACGAGTGTTCTATGGGATATAGAGTCCCGAGCATAAGATAAAAGGCCACGAGGGCGTAGCCCGAGTGGCCTTTTATCTTATGCGAGGGACTCTATATCCCAAGGAACACGAGTTATAATTCTTTATCTGCCTTAGAATATGATCATACTCACGAGGGAATGTTTGTTGTTTACTGTAGATGAGTTTTTTAATAAAGGTGTCTGAGTTTCTCTTTGCATTGCTTATATATCAATGATATCAACGATTTTTTAATCATGTCGGCAGTATGTTGATATCGATATCATTTAACGCTTCGAGTTCTGTAAAGCAATGTCCCGGCAGAATGAAAATTTACGAAGCGAATAACATTGCAATATTAGCGAATACTAAGCCAGTGATTTGCATAACTAAAAGGTTTGAGCTGTTTTGTTTTCCGGAATAAAAAAAAATGCATTCATATGTAACTAACTTAGAATATGATCACACTCACGAGTGGCATGATGTTTCTTTCAAAGAATTAGCTTATATTGTCTTGTGTTGTTCTTTCTTTCAATTTCTGCATGCGTTTTGGAATGATAATGGCAGTTTATTATGTCATTGTTTTAGTACGAATACCGTTGGAATGCTTTGTTTTGTCCGTGTTGTAATCGAAATCAGTACAGGTCGTCATTTTGCAGAGCAATGGCGTTTATCGAAGCTAGTGAGATTTTTACCGAAAATGCCGATTTACTTGAATTGGAAGACACGCTAGACTTCATAGAGGAAGGCCATTTAACTGGCAGATGTAAAGCTCCCACTACAGAGGAAGAAATACGAAACTGAGAAGAGATAATACTGCTAAAAACAAAACAAAATACGCAGTAGGCAGTGAACGTTAACAAAGCATGGACTGAACATCGAATGGAGAGACAAGTCTAACACGTTAAGTTTAATTCAATTTTTTCTTTAAAGTATATAGTATATATCAGTTTGTTTAAGAAAGATATTTCTTGTAAGTTAGCTATTTGTCTTGTATTCAAGATTATTCGAAGCCATCGAGGGCGAAGCGTCCTATACGCATATACGCACGTGTGTACTTGAAGTTACCGAAAATTTTGAAATTTTTACCAATTGTTTCTCTTTTTAAAATTTTATTTGTACGCAACCAAGACTTTTGTGATGAAAAAAACCACTTTGATTAAATTGCAAAATTGAATCTAAGCACGAAAACAAGAACACGTACAGTATTTTTTGATCAGTTTACTTAGGATTTTTTAGATCATATGTACTTGTGCATACCTGAGAAAATGACCACGCTGCGCCCCGGCAATGAAATTTATAAAATGATAATGTTAAATAAGTTATGAGAAGTGTAATTTTAATTTCTAGTATTTCTCCACAAAATAGTAATAAAATATCGAAATTGTTGAAGTTAGTTGTTGTATCTGTACCTCATGCGTGGAATTTTATATTTGATTAGTATGCTTTATATAGAGCATGCTAATGAACTTTTAAAATAAAAGAATTCAAAAGAAATCATTAGTATGCTCTATATATAGAATACTAATTAGATATAAAATTCCACGCTTTCTTTACCCCACAATTTCCCTGTGCTTCAAAGCCCACACCACTTGACACCTTTAGTTACTCTATGGAATATAGAGCATCGAAATACTGAGCGTTGATTGGCCGAGTGGGTGTGATCATTTTCTAATTTTAGGAAGAACCAAGCGCAAGCGTAGATGCTAAAAATGGTCTGTTTTGACGTTACATTGTTGTTTTTTTCGTTGTGGAAAAAAGAAAGTTGTGCAATAAAGAAATTGTCTACGACCACACCAACTGGAAAACACCGGTTCTCGTCCGATCACCGAAGTTAAAGCAGTTAGGGCTGGGTTAGTACTTGTACAGGTGACTGCCTGGGAATCCCTAGTGTTGTAGACTGAATATTTTAATGTTTTTTTTAGCCGCTATCCTTGTTTTTAAGAAAGACTTTGTAAAAGTTGATTGAATAAATATTGAAATTTCATTTTTTTCCTTCTGTAGAGCGAGAACGTTTTATCATTGTATCCATCATTATCATTATTTGCAAAATGTGTTATTTTTAATCCTGCACCGGGCTGAATGATTGTAACTTTAAAAAAAATGTCATTCATTCATTCATTCATTCATTCATTCATTCATTCATTCATTCATTTATCAGTCAGCATGTGTATGTGTGAGAGTTTTATGTTTTTTGACTTTTTTAGAAACATAAACAACATTGTCGAATCAAAGCATTTGATCACGATCTTTTGATTCATGTGTTGGCTCCTAAAGGAGCCGTTTTTTATAAGTGTTTGTTGACTCTTCCAAGCTCACTTGTTCCTGGTAAATTTTGTAACGGCCTTTGTTCCCTTGCTGACGGCGTGCTTAGCCAGCTCACCAGGTAAAAGCAGTCGTATAGCTGTCTGAATCTCTCTGGAAGTAATAGTTGATTTCTTGTTGTAGTGGGCTAGCGTGGAAGACTCGTTGGCAACGCGCTCAAAGATGTCATGATACCCATGGCTTTCCTGGAAATACCAGTGTCAGGATGGACTTGCTTGAGGACCTTGTAAATGTAGATTGCGTAGCTCTCTTTACGTCTGGCGCGTCGACCTTTCTTGTCTGTCTACTCGACCCTAAATGCGCACTAATTGAAACATACTGACAACCATGTTCTTCTCAAGCAATGGTAACAATAAGCCGACGATAAACAGATGAAAATACAAAGTGTTTTTTCTTACAATTCTAATCGACAAACAATTACAAACGCTTTACTCCCTTCATGGCCTATTTACTCGAACACTCGGGCATCTCAACATGCTTTTTGGGCTTGTTTTATTCGTTTTTTAAGTCAATTTCATTTTTTTCATTCTTATTTTGGATTTTAGTTTATGATCTTCGTCGTGTGTGTGTTTGTTTTAATCGTTGTTTGCAAACGGTATTAGTTGATTTTGTGTTTAATTCACGTTTATTGTTTCGTTTAGTTCTAAATTTCTGTTTATTTATTCGTCGTATCGTTTTTTTTTATTGGAGTTTATTCCAAGCTCATATCATACACGTATTTTTGTTGTTCGTTTGATATGCTTTTGTTTAGCTTTGTCACACTTTTACACTTTTTTTTTTAATATCTCAGATTAGATTTTGAAAAGAATAATAACAAAATGAAGCCCAAAACTAGAAAGAAAACGAGAAAAAGAACATGAAAACAGTAGCACGAAGAAGAAAAATCATAATTAATAATAATGAAAAAAAAATTGCTTGAAAAAACTCCGTCAAAATCCCTTGAAATAGGCATTTTTTTCAAAGTGCGCGTAAAAAAACTGAGGAGAAAAAAGACAATCAATTATTGACGTTCTAAGAACGTTCTAATTGTGATGTCATGAATTCTACGCGCGCGCGCTCCTTTAGTTTTGCTTAAGTCAGTAGAAAAAAAAGCAATTTTTCGAGGAAAAAAGAGGATGTTTTAGAAAAAAAACACGGAATAATTTTAGGAAGAACCCAGCGCAAGCGTAGATGCTAAAAATGGTCTATTTTGATGTTACATTGTTGTTTTTTTCGTTGTGGAAAAGAGAAAGTTGTGCAATAAAGAAATTGTCTACGACCACACCAACTGGAAAACACCGGTTCTCGTCCGATCACCGAAGTTAAACCAGTTAGGGCTGGGTTAGTACTTGGACAGGTGACTGCCTGGGAATCCCTAGTGTTGTAGACTGAATATTTTAATGTTTTTTTAGCCGCTATCCTTGTTTTTAAGAAAGACTTTGTAAAAGTTGATTGAATAAATATTGAAATTTCATTTTTTTTCCTTCTGTAGAGCGAGAACTTTTTATCATTGTATCCATCATTATCATTATTTGCAAAATGTGTTAGTTTTAATCCTGCACCGGGGCTGAATGATTGTAACTTTAAAAAAATGTCATTCATTCATTCATTCATTCATTCATTCATTTATCAGTCAGCATGTGTATGTGTATGTGTATCAGTGTGTGTGAGTTTTATGTTTTTTGACTTTTTTAGAAACATAAATAACATTGTCGAATCAAAGCATTTGATCACGATGTTTTGATTCATGTGTTGGCTCCTAAAGGAGCCGTTTGTTGCTCCGAGCTTCGCTAGGGTTCGTTAGTGGTTGTAAAAGTTTAGATTCCAGTGGAAAACAGCAAATAAACACATAAACAACGCAGAAAGTACTCAAACTCGTGCTACTTCACTTTATTCCGAAACTCACACTAGAGCATCATGGGATTGTCACATGGGGGGTGGGGACGGGCCCTCACACTCTCCCCCTCTACAAAATGTCTTGTCTAACATAAAAAATGTAGTTACACTACTACTAGAAAGATACAAGTCATTACAATTTCTCTATGCTATACTTAAACTGATCATGGGTTGCGCAGGGCCACGATCTTACAATCACTTTTTCTGAACACTTCTTCTGTCTTTGTTTACACTTCGTTATCATATTGAGTTGGTATCTAACTTAGCTGCTTCATACAGTACTTGTGAATGCACAGTTTTTTTTTCTTTTCTTTAACAGTTTTTTTCAATACAAAATCTTTTTTTTTCCCTCTGTTTTAACTTGAACGTCTTTATTGAGATGGCCATGGCATCATCATTGGCAGAAACTGTGGTCGTGGAACTGTGAACGGCGATATATATGGTAAGTATGGCCCCGCTGTTAAGCTGTAAGCGTTAACTGGTTGGTATAGTGGCTGGCCTGGAACATCATAAGTTAAGCGGGTGGGTGCTCGTCTTGCTCTTTGTGGACGTACTTCAGCAACTTCCTCTCGGTGTGGTGATTGTAGACCTTCGGGTACTTCTGCTTCATGGTGACTTCCTTCTTCTTCCGTATCTCTTTCTGGTGCAGTCTCTGCTGATCTCACGGTTTGTGGTTGGCTTCTCTGCTCATGTTGGAGGTGTGGAAGTACTACAGAAATGAGATAGAGTTCATCAGCTTCGTCATCGTCTTGATCATTATACGAAGGTTGGGTGGTTAACTTCTGCTGTTGGTGAAGATCATCATTTCTGCTTGGAGTGGAGATGTTTTTCCTTGAAGATTTAGACTGGTTGACATCAGGCTTTTCTATAGGAAGGTATGCACAAGGAAGCAGCATATTACGATGAAGCACTCGATGTCGTCCCTCATTCTTTTCGGGCTTCACCTCGTACACTGGGCTATTTGACCCTTTCCTTTCGACGACAACAAAAATGTCTTTCTCCCAATAAGACCGTAACTTGCTTGGACCCTCTTTAGGCTTCATGTCCCGAACTAACACGCGATCTCCTGGCTCTAGCACAACCGCACGTGCTCTTTTATCATAGTGTTTCTTTCCTTTACCTGCGTTCTGCCTGGCTTTTTCCGATGCCAGTTTGTAGGCCTCATCCATAGCATTCCTCCACTGCTTCACATACGCTGGATATGTCTGGAATCTTGATGGTGGTTCGCGGTTAAGCACGATATCTATTGGGAGGCGCGGGTGCCTTCCGAATAGAAGGAAGAAAGGTGCGTAACCAGTAGAATCGTTCTTGGTGCAATTATATGCATGCACCACCTTGTTTAGATGATCAGTCCATCTCGACTTGTGTTTTTCTGGAAGAGTTCTTAGCATCGATAGTAGGGTTCGATTGAACCTCTCTACCTGTCCATTACCCTGAGAGTGATATGGCGTAGTACGAGAGTGACGTATTTCCGATAGCTCATCAAGATGGTAAAAGAGTTTGTTTTCAAACTCCCCCCCCCCCCCCCCCCTTGGTCGTGGTGGATGACCTCGGGGAAACCAAATCTCATGATAAAATCATTATAGACCTTTTCAGCGGCTGTCTTGGCTGACTTATTTCGAGTAGGATATGCCTGGGCATATCTTGTAAAGTGATCCATTACTACCAGTATATACTGGTATCCTTTACTCGGCTCAAGTTTAAGAAAATCAATGGAGACCATCTGAAATGGTGCTGTTGTTTCGATTGGGTGTAATGGTTCCCTTTGCTGTACTGCTGGACGTCGATCCTTCAAGCATCTACATACTCGTGTAACATAGTGTTCAATGTCCTTTGCCATTTTAGGCCAAAAGAAACGTGTTCTTGCTAGATCCAGTACCCTGTCTTTCCCCAAATGCCCCATGTCATCATGGAGATGTTTGGACACTACTCGTCGTAACCCGAGTGGTAACACTATTTGGTGTTCTGTTGCAGTGTTACGGTAGAGAACACCATCTTTTCCAACGGCGAGTTTATCCCATTCATACAGCAAACGCTGTACCGTCTTTGTTTCCTGCTTTACTCTAGATACTGATAGTTTCTGTCCGTCCTTCTTGAGTTGAATGACTCTGTTGATTGTTGGGTCTTTCAACTGTGAATTTAACAGATTAACACGTGTCAACGGCTTATCGGTGCAGTCACTTACTGGTAGTTCTGGCAAGTCTGCAAATGCTGCCACCCAAGGTAGGCTACCTTCTTCTTGAATCTTAGTTGCAGATATAACCGCTTGTAATACGTCGTGATCTACTTCTTCCGAACACGAAGTTACATACTCTTCCCAGTCAATGGGCATACGCGACAACGAGTCTGCATCAACATTCAATTTACCTGGGCGGTACCTTATCTTGAATGTAAAATCAGCCAACTCCCCGACCCATCTAAGACATGCTGCATTCAGCCTTGCGGTGGTCATGACATATGTAAGGGGATTGTTATCCGTATAAACAGTGAACTCCGGACAGTAGTATAAATAATCGCGAAATTGTTCTGATACAGACCACTTGAGGGCGAGAAACTCCAACTTGCCTGCATGCATGTGATATCTCTTTTCTGCAGCCGTAAGTGTTCGCGAGGCGTACGCAATAACTCTGTGGACACCGTCCTGTTCCTGGTACAACGCATTTGATCATATTCACATGTAATTTGCGCTTTATAAGTATTAAATATTATTATTATTATTATTATTATTATTATTATTACAACACTGCACCTAAACCATATTTACAAGCATCCGTATGAACGACAAAGGGTTTGTTATAATCCGGATATGCCATGATTGGCTGACTTGTCAGGTGTTTAATGAGCTTTTCAAGAGCTTGCTGGTGATCACTTGTCCAGTTGACAGGAGTAGCTGATGGAAGACAGTTCTTCTCGGTTGACTTCGTACGTCTGTTTGTTGGTTTCGAGACTGTGACATCTTTGTTCAAGAGATCATATAGTGGTCTTGCCGTCTTAGCAAAGTCTGGTATATACCTCCGATAATAGCTCAGCAGACCAGTGAGCTGTCTCACCTCCCCTACGCTGTGATGAAGGCAGTATAGGGTCGGCTCTTCTCATCTATAAAGACCTGGTGATATGCTTTCCCTTGGTCGAGGGTACTGAACCATGAGTTACCGGCCAAATTATCTAGTGTCTCCTGTATCCGTGGGATGGGATGTCTGTCTGGTACAGTGCGGTGACTCAGTTCTCTGTAGTCGATGCACAATCTTAAGGTTCCGTCCTTTTTACTTACACATACTATCGGGGACGAGTAAGAAGACTTGGACTTTACAATAAACTGTTTGTTGAGTAGATCTTCGATGTAGCTCTTTACCTCTTGATATAAAGGTCTTGGAAACGATACGTAGTTTTTCTGGACCGGAGTGGTATCAGACAAGTTTATTTCCATCTGCAGAGCTTGAATGTAGCCGATATCGTCTTCGTCTTTCGAGAACGCCTTGTGTTCCTCTTTCAACATCTTGACCACCATCTCCTTCTGTTCATCAGATAGTCCACTTAAATTTACGTTTGGTATAAAGTCATCATTTGGTTGTTGTGTGTCGTCTGGCTGATCATCATCTCCGGACGCATCACTATTCCGCTCAAGCTTGGTACTTACTGACTGCACATCTGACTTTGCGAGATCAGCTTCGACTGGAGTGACCGACCTTACAAGCTGAAGTCGTCCGAGTGATGTCCTGCTAGGTAAAGTAATATCATGTGAAGTAGTGTTCTGTATCTCTACATTTACTTTTGATACGTTACCCTTCCTCACGGTTGTGAGAGTCTCATAAACCTCTAGTCCAGGCGGCCATAGCTGAAGTTCATCAGGTTCAAACAATACTGGACAGCTAGACTCTACAGGATCTGTTTCTGACCGACAAGATACGTTTAGAGTACTACCTGCAGGTACATGAACAGCTTTCTTAGGTGTTTTCACAATACAGAGATGATCTTCTTCTGGTACTTGCATGAGGTTTACAAGAGCCGATAGCTTTGCTTCTTCACTATCCATAAATCCTGCTTTCAATAAAGCAACAATGTTAGTATGTTCAGCATGACAATCAAGTTTAACAAGTTCCTCAATAACATTATAACCTAAGATCGGTTTTCCTATGTTATGTTCAACAATTAAAAACGGTACACAAATTTCTTTAACGTTATCTATGTCCGCTGGAAGCCGCACTCTAACTGCTGCCCAGCCGATAAAGGGAAGCCTAGTCCCATCAACCGTAGAGACATCAAGTTCCGCATCTAGCAGCTCCGACAATTTCCTCACTTTCTCTCCCGGAAAATAGTTCTTCAAGGTCTCTTGCGTCAGTGTGGATACTTGGGCCCCCGTGTCCCATAAAGCTGTAAACTCAACATCATTAAGGAAACACTTAACACTACATTCTTTACCAATGAGGCGAATTATCTTGTTGTGTCGTTGTGGGTTTAAGTGGCTTGTGAACATGTGGTTGTTACCAGTAGATGGTTTTGACAAATGATTGATTGCTTTACATATATCCTTGTGCTGTGACCAGTCCTTCTTCTGACAGTCCGTGGAGCAATAACTAACTGCCTTACACTGAGAACATCTCATCACTGAACATGACTTGCCACACGCATTACAATTCCGGGACTCTACTGTACCGACTACCTCCCGTCCCGTGGGGATAGTCGACTGTCGTTTAACTGTTGACGTGGTTGGGATTGGCGACACCCTGCTGCAAAGTGATTATCACTGCCGCATTTGTAGCAGTGAGAACAATAAGCTACATTGTTCTCTTTACATGTAGAGCACTTGGGTCTTGCTTTAGTACTTCCTCTTTCGTTTTGATTCTTAGCACTGTCTTCTGGTTTAGTTGAATTATTTCGGTTTTGGGTGTTCATTTCAGACCTCAGTGCTGCCAATTCGGCTCTGAGACTATCAATAGCAGACGCCATACTATGATCATTTGGGGCTGGCGGATCCCGTTTAGGCTTCTGGACTGTACTAGACTCCACCTGGGTGTTGACATTACAAACATGCTTGCTTCTAGGCAGTGCTTTCAGCTTCCGATCTCTCTCTCCCTCTGCAGCCACAGCCGTGTTGAGTTGATGGATCAGTTCCTCGTCTTGGATTTTCGATTGACTTAAAAATGGTCTCATCCTGATACGTATGTTTTCATCTAGTAAGCCCGTTTCTACAGCCCTTACAAAGAGCTGTTGAATGTGCTCCGCATCGTATTTCAGTTCATCATCTCCCTCCTCGTTCGTGAAGAGGATTTTCTGTCTCAGGTCGAGAGCACGCATAAGAAATGATTGTGGTGCTTCCTTTGTGTTTTGGCATAAACTTGCTAGGGTTTGATAGAGTTCTGAACTGTTCTTAACGCCATAGTGGCTTCGTAAAATTCTTTTCAAGCGATCAAGTGGGAGATCTTGAAATGATTCCAGGTAACTCCTTAATACAATTCCCGGTACGATCGAGCGGATGACCGCATCGACAATTTCATTCTCTTTATAACCTTGGCTAATTCCTGTCTTAATCTGACGTACGAGTGAGTTATAAGTTAGTTTATATCATTTTCACCAATTTGTCCCATAATTTTCAATTGGCGTCGCAACACACTAGTACCATCAAAATGCAATGAATTGTCTAGTTTCTGAGGAGAGGGATCGGTTTTCACTGTTACTTCTTTCTTTTCTTCTAAAGGTGGTGGTACGTCGGCGACTAAATGTAATAAATTGATCAAATAGTCGAGTTTGTCATCATTGTCGATCGTTTCCAACTGTTTTTCAATTCCTTCGCGTATTCGGTTTATCATGAATATTTTCGGCTTACCTTCTAGGCCCTCGAGTTTCAGTTGTTGTTTACCAATCGACAGTACTTTCTCTATACTAGCATTGTATAATTCGGTCATCAACTTGATTTCAGTTTCTTCGGCGGCCATGTTGACTTCTTGCCGATGCTCCTATTTCGGTGATTTTCACTCCAAAAATCGACAACAATTTCCCGTCTGAGCCCCCAACTTGTTGCCCCGAGCTTCGCTAGGGTTCGTTAATGGTTGTGAAAGTTTAGATTCCAGTGGAAAACAGCAAATAAACACATAAACAACGCAGAAAGTACTCAAACTCGTGCTACTTCACTTTATTCCGAAACTCACACTAGAGCATCATGGGATTGTCCCATGGGGGGTGGGGACGGGCCCTCACACGTTTCTTTATAAGTGTTTCTTGACTGTTGCAAGCTCACTTGCTACTGGTATATTTTGTAACGACCTTTGTTCCCTCGCTGACGCCGTGCTTAGCCAGCTCACCAGGTAAATGCAGTCGTATAGCTGTCTGAATCTCTCTGGAAGTAATAGTTGATTTCTTGTTGTAATGGGCTAGCCTGGAAGACTCGTTGGCAACGCGCTCAAAGACGTCTGTAACGAAGGAGTTCATGATACCCATGGCTTTGCTGGAAATACCAGTGTCAGGATGGACTTGCTTTAAGACCTTGTAAATGTGGATTGCGTAGCTCTCTTTACGTCTAGCGCGTCGACCTTTCTTGTCTGTCTACTCCACCCTATGATTGTAACTTTTAAAAAAATGTCATTCATTCATTCATTCATTTATCAGTCAGCATGTGTATGTGTGTGAGTTTTATGTTTTTTGACTTTTTTAGAAACATAAACAACATTGTCGAATCAAAGCATTTGATCACGATCTTTTGATTCATGTGTTGGCTCCTAAAGGAGCCGTTTCTTTATAAGTGTTTCTTGACTGTTGCAAGCTCACTTGCTACTGGTATATTTTGTAACGACCTTTGTTCCCTCGCTGACGCCGTGCTTAGCCAGCTCACCAGGTAAAAGCAGTCGTATAGCTGTCTGAATCTCTTTGGAAGTAATAGTTGATTTCTTGTTGTAATGGGCTAGCCTGGAAGACTCGTTGGCAACGCGATCAAAGACGTCTGTAACGAAGGAGTTCATGATACCCATGGCTTTGCTGGAAATACCAGTGTCAGGATGGACTTGCTTGAAGACCTTGTAAATGTGGATTGCGTAGCTCTCTTTACGTCTAGCGCGTCGACCTTTCTTGTCTGTCTACTCCACCCTAAATGCGCACTAATTGAAACATACTGACAACCATGTTCTTCTCAAGCAATGGTAACAATGAGCCGACGATAAACAGATGAAAATACAAAGTGTTCTTTCTTACTTTTAATCGACAAACAATTACAAACTCTTTACTCCCTTCATGGCCTATTTACTCGAACACTCGAGCATCTCAACATGCTTTTTTGGCTTGTTTTATTCCTTTTTTAAGTCAATTTCATTTTTTTCATTCTTATTTCGGATTTTAGTTGATGATTTTCATCGTGTGTGTGTTTGTTTTAATCGTTGCTTGCAAACGGTATTAGTTGATTTTGTATTTAATTCACGCTTGTTGTTTCGTTTAGTTCTAAGTTTCTGTTTATTTATTCGTCGTAGCATTTTTTATTGGAGTTTATTCCAAGCTCATATCATACACGTATTTTTGTTGTTCATTTAATATGCTTTTGTTTAGCTTTGTCACACTTTTACATTTTTTTTTAATATCTCAGCTTAGATTTTGAAAAGAATAATAACAAAATGAAGCCCAAAACTAGAAAGAAAACGAGAAAAAGAACATGAAAACGGTAGCACGAAGAAGAAAAATCATAATTAATGATAATGAAAAAATATTGCTTGAAAAAACTCCGTTAAAATCGCTTGAAATAGTCATTTTTATCAAAGCGCGCGTGAAAAAAAACGAGGAGAAAAAAGACAATCAATTATTGGCGTTCTAAGAACGTTCTAATTGTGATGTCATGAATTGTACGCGCGCGCGCTTCTTTAGTTTTGCTTAAGTCAGTAGAAAAAAAGCAATTTTTCGAGGAAAAAAGAGGATTTTTTTTTAGAAAATAACGACGGAATAATTTTAGGATGAGCCCAGCGCAACTGCAGATGCTAAAAATGGACTTTTTTGATGTTACATTGTTGTTTTTTTCGTTGTGGAAAAGAGAAAGTTGTGCAATAATGAAATTGTCTACGACCACACCAACTGGAAAACACCGGTTCTCGTCCGATCACCGAAGTTAAAACAGTTAGGGCTGGGTTAGTACTTGGACAGGTGACTGCCTGGGAATCCCTAGTATTGTAGACTGAATATTTTAATGTTTTTTAGCCGCTATCCTTGTTTTTAAGAAAGACTTTGTAAAAGTTGATTGAATAAATATTGAAATTTCACTTTTTTTCCTTCTGTAGATCGAGAACTTTTGATCATTGTATCCATCATTATCATTATTTGCAAAATGTATTAGTTTTAATCCTGCACCGGGCGGAATGATTGTAACTTTTAAAAAAATGTCATTCATTCATTCATTCATTCATTTATCAGTCAGCATGTGTATGTGTATGTGTGTGAGTTTTATGTTTTTTTACTTTTTTAGAAACATAAGCAACATTGTCGAATCAAAGCATTTGATCACGATCTTTTGATTCATGTGTTGGCTCCTAAAGGAGCCGTTTCTTTATAAGTGTTTCTTGGCTGTTGCAAGCTCACTTGCTACTGGTATATTTTGTAACGGCCTTTGTTCCCTCGCTGACGGCGTGCTTAGCCAGCTCACCAGGTAAAAGCTGTCTGAATCTCTCTGGAAGTAATAGTTGATTTCTTGTTGTAATGGGCTAGCCTGGAAGACTCGTTGGCAACGCGCTCAAAGATGTCTGTAACCAAGGAGTTCATGATACCCATGGCTTTGCTGGAAATACCAGTGTCAGGATGGACTTGCTTGAAGACCTTGCAAATGTGGATTGCGTAGCTCTCTTTACGTCTAGCGCGTCGACCTTTCTTGTCTGTCTACTCCACCCTAAATGCGCACTAATTGAAACATACTGACAACCATGTTCTTCTCAAGCAATGGTAACAATAAGCCGACGATAAACAGATGAAAATACAAAGTGTTCTTTCTTACTTCTTATCGACAAACAATTACAAACACTTTACTCCCTTCATGTCCTATTTACTCGAACACTCGGTCATCTCAACATGCTTTTTGGGCTTGTTTTATTCCTTTTTTAAGTCAATTTCATTTTTTTCATTCTTATTTCGGATTTTAGTTTATGATTTTCATCGTGTGTGTTTGTTTTAATCGTTGTTTGCAAACGGTATTAGTTGATTTTGTATTTAATTCACGCTTGTTGTTTCGTTTAGTTCTAAGTTTCTGTTTATTTATTCGTCGTAGCGTTTTTTTTATTGGAGTTTATTCCAAGCTCATATCATACACGTATTTTTGTTGTTCGTTTGATATGCTTTTGTTTAGCTTTGTCAAACTTTTACACTTTTTTTTTTTTAATATCTCAGATTAGATTTTGAAAAGAATAATAACAAAATGAAGCCCAAAACTAGAAAGAAAACGAGAAAAAGAACATGAAAACAGTAGCACGAAGAAGAAAAATCATAATTAATAATAATGAAAAAAAATTGCTTGAAATAACTCCGTCAAAATCGCTTGAAATAGGCAATTTTTTCAAATCGCGCGTAAAAGAACTGAGGAGAAAAAAGACAATCAATTATTGGCGTTCTAAGAAAGTGGTAACACAATGAGAGTACTGCCCCACTTTTGGCACCATTTTCACCCCATCCCATTTCCATCCCATCCCATTGTTCTATCCCTGTCCTTCTCGCTCCGTCCCAAGCCATTTTAGCGTGCGCCGCGCTGCTAGCAGGAGAGGGGAGGGGTGCTGCGGGTGACCCGTTTTTCGATCATGATTTTATTGTTGGTGGTTTTATTATCTTAATAATATCCAACTGCGAGCACTAAATCTTTGATCACGCACAGTTTAATCTGATATTTTCTTTATTTAGGTTCTTCTTGTGGCAGACTTCAGAAATAGCATGTACCTGTTTAGGAGTAGCTGACGCAAGTAAGAAATTTCGTTGATTCTCGGGACAATGGCATAAAAGATGCAAATATCCAAAGTTGTCTGCAATCAAGGGATTCATGTTCATTCTCTTTTCTTTAACAAGAAATGATTAGATTTCAACGTTGGTTGCAATATTTATAGTATTATAATAAATAATTGGAAATTGAGAAAAATATCCCATGACCCCGACGCGACTCGAACGCATAACCTTCTGATCTGGAGTCAGATGTGCTACCATTGCACCACAGGGTCAACTTACAAGATTCGAGGTACGGTAAAGCTTTTTTATAGTAGAGTAAAAAAAATAATCAGTTTATGATTAAAATGAAAGTATTTAAGCTAGACGATACCCTGACGAGACGAGCCGAGCCGAGCCGAGCCTTGGCTCATATAATACACCGATAGCCAATAGCCGATAGCCGATAGCCGATAGCCGATAGCCGATAGCCGATAGCCGATAGCCGATAGCCGATAGCCGATAGCCGATAGCCGATAGCCGATAGCCGATAGCCGATAGCCGATAGCCGATAGCCGATAGCCGATAGCCGATAGCCGATAGCCGATAGCCGATAGCCGATAGCCGATAGCCGATAGCCGATAGCCGATAGCCGATAGCCGATAGCCGATAGCCGATAGCCAATAGCCGATAGACAACAATAAAGCATAAACATTTGCACGTATTGTTTTACTCTCATTGCTATCAAGTCACGACATGGGACGGAGCTGTCCTGTGTGCCATAAATTGGTACAAAATCTATCAAGCCATCTAATACGAGTGCACAAGATTGATGGTCCAGAGCGAACAATACTTCATCGACAAGAAAAGAGCATCACCTATCAACTAAGTGCAAATCAAATAACAATATCCATGGAAACTAATCAGTGTGGCCAGTTTCAAATGCTCCATCCCTTCACAGCTCTAGTAGCCGGCATGACAGGATCGGGAAAAACAGTCTGGGTGCAAAAAACTACTTCATCATGCTTCTCAAGTCATTAGCCCTGCACCACAAAGAATAATATGGAGCTATTCACAATGGCAGCCCGCTTATGATCAAATGATCAAGACTATACCTGGGATAGAGTTTGTTAAAGGTATCCCGCATGATCTTGACAAGGGCTGTTACTTTGACCCACGTGTCAATAATCTTATTGTTATTGATGATCAAATGGCCGAAACTTCCAACGACAAACGAATTTTGGACTTATTTACCAAAGGCTCTCACCATCGGAATCTCAGCGTTATTTTTATAGTTCAAAATATTTATTTTCAAGGAAGAATCATGCACACTTTAAGTCTAAATGCAGCTTATCTTGTTTTGTTCAAAAATCCAAGAGATAAACTTCAGATGATTACCTTGGGAAAACAAATGTACCCTGGAAAAACGGAGCAGTTTATCCAGAAATACGAAATGGCTGTTCGAAGGCCTCACGGATACCTTTTCGTCGATCTAAAACCTAACACTGCTGAGGAATGTAGACTGAGAACAAACATACTTCCAAGCGATAATATCTCAAATGATAACCAAGTTCTACAATATGGTGGACAATCACAAAATAATGTGGAATCTATTGAGAAATACTTCCAACGTGCAAGTTACATGCAGTCACCTGTTTTGAGAGCAATGCAAGAGCTAGAGGAAGAGATGGCAAATATTTTAACAGAAAAAAGTATTCCCGCAGATGTAAAACTTAAAAGGTACTCACAGTTTTACAACCTTGAGCAGCAGTTGCACCTGGATGATTTCTCCCATAGAAATGGTCTGGACATGGACCCGCATTCATTACAAACAAGTGAACCTATCACCGACAGTTACGAATCTACCCCAGAGAATGTTCCTTCAACAAGTCTCATTAGTAGTGATAGTGGTATCGAAACAGGATCAAAAACTGTAACACCTTCACTCATGGAGAGGCTTGCTTCTAAAGTGTGGTCTCCCGTTCGACTTCGTAATACACAAGTCTCGTCTACTCCACTAGTTCAATCTAATAATGCTCCCAGCACTATTATTGAAGAACCATCGACTCCTTTGACTTCCCCTTTTCAAACGGAGCCTTCTTCTAAAGATTTTTATCTTACTCCGAAAACAAGAAGAGAAAAGAAACCTCTGAAGTGGATTAATTATAAAGATGCAGGAAAATATCCAGATGTAGTAGGACCTCCAAGACGTTCTGAAAGACTTAGAGCTATTGCAAAATCTATACCAGGATGGGAGAAATTATAAGAACAACCACTGCAATTTATAATTCCTGTATTTCTATTTTGTCATTGAAATAAAGATCGTAAACTATTACTCTGTTTGTTGCATTTACTAGTTATCAGATCATAATTTAATAGCCGGTTTATCCTGGTAAGCTAAACGACCGTAGTCTTCACGTTACAATAAGCGTACCTGCTTTATATATTCAAATGCAACTTCTAGTGATAATATTTTCAGTGGTAGCACAGAGTGCAGGGCGTTCGATTCCCATGCGGGGAGGGGTCCGGGTTCAAATCCCAAAGAGAGTGAAGTTCTTTTTCAAAAAAAAAAAAAAAAAAAAAAAAAAGATAAAAATTCTTCTTCTTTCAGTTCTATTAAAATACGATACTTTGACTATGATAGAAACTCTTCAAAATTGGAAGAACCTAAATAAAGAAAATATCAGATTAAACTGTGCGTGATCAAAGATTTAGTGCTCGCAGTTGGATATTATTAAGATAATAAAACCACCAACAATAAAATCATGATCGAAAAACGGGTCACCCGCAGCACCCCTCCCCTCCCCTGCTAGCAGCGCGGCGCACGCTAAAATGGCTTGGGACGGAGCGAGAAGGACAGGGATAGAACAATGGGATGGGATGGAAATGGGATGGGGTGAAAATGGTGCCAAAAGTGGGGCAGTACTCTCATTGTGTTACTACTTAAGAACGTTCTAATTGTGATGTCATGAATTGTACGCGCGCGCGCTTCTTTAGTTTTACTTAAGTCAGTAGAAAAAAAGCAATTTTTCGAGGAAAAAAGAGGATTTTTTTTAGAAAATAACGACGGAATAATTTTAGGATGAGCCCAGCGCAACCGCAGATGCTAAAAATGGGCTATTTTGATGTTACATTGTTGTTTTTTTCGTTGTGGAAAAGAGAAAGTTGTGCAATAATGAAATTGTCTACGACCACACCAACTGGAAAACACCGGTTCTCGTCCGATCACCGAAGTTAAAACAGTTAGGGCTGGGTTAGTACTTGGACAGGTGACTGCCTGGGAATCCCTAGTGTTGTAGACTGAATATTTTGATGTTTTTTAGCCGCTATCGTTGTTTTTAAGAAAGACTTTGTAAAAGTTGATTGAATAAATATTGAAATTTCACTTTTTTTCCTTCTGTGGAGCGAGAACTTTTTATCATTGTATCCATCATTATCATTAATTGCAAAATGTATTAGTTTTAATCCTGCACCGGGCTGAATGATTGTAACTTTTAAAAAAATGTCATTCATTCATTCATTCATTCATTCATTTATCAGTCAGCATGTGTATGTGTGAGAGTTTTATGTTTTTTGACTTTTTTAGAAACATAAACAACATTGTCGAATCAAAGCATTTGATCACGATCTTTTGATTCATGTGTTGGCTCCTAAAGAAGCCGTTTTTTATAAGTGTTTCTTGACTGTTGCAAGCTCACTTGCTACTGGTATATTTTGTAACGGCCTTTGTTCCCTCGCTGACGGCGTGCTTAGCCAGCTCACCAGGTAAAAGCAGTCGTATAGCTGTCTGAATCTCTCTGGAAGTAATAGTTGATTTCTTGTTGTAATGGGCTAGCGTGGAAGACTCGTTGGCAACGCGCTCAAAGATGTCATGATACCCATGGCTTTGCTGGAAATACCAGTGTTAGGATGGACTTGCTTGAGGACCTTGTAAATGTAGATTGCGTAGCTCTCTTTACGTCTAGCGCGTCGATCTTTCTTGTCTGTCTACTCCACCCTAAATGCGCACTAATTGAAACATACTGACAACCATGTTCTTCTCAAGCAATGGTAACAATAAGCCGACGATAAACAGATGAAAATACAAAGTGTTCTTTCTTACTTCTAATCGACAAACAATTACAAACGCTTTACTCCCTGCATGGCCTATTTACTCGAACACTCGGGCATCTCAACATGCTTTTTGGGCTTGTTTTATTCCTTTTTTAAGTCAATTTCATTTTTTTCATTCTTATTTCGGATTTTAGTTGATGATTTTCGTCGAGTGTGTGTTTGTTTTAATCGTTGTTTGCAAACGGTATTAGTTGATTTTGTATTTAATTCACGCTTGTTGTTTCGTTTAGTTCTAAGTTTCTGTTTATTTATTCGTCGTAGCGTTTTTTTTATTGGAGTTTATTCCAAGCTCATATCATACACGTATATTTGTTGTTCGTTTGATATGCTTTTGTTTAGCTTTGTCACACTTTTACACTTTTTTTTAATATCTCAGCTTAGATTTTGAAAAGAATAATAACAAAATGAAGCCCAAAACTAGAAAGAAAACGAGAAAAAGAGCATGAAAACAGTAGCACGAAGAAGAAAAATCATAATTAATAATAATGAAAAAAAATTGCTTGAAAAAACTCCGTCAAAATTGCTTGAAATAGGCATTTTTTTCAAAGCGCGCGTAAAAAAACTGAGGAGAATAAAGACAATCAATTATTGGCGTTCTAAGAACGTTCTAATTGTGATGTCATGAATTCTACGGGCGCGCGCTCCTTTAGTTTTGCTTAAGTCAGTACGATCGTTTGTATGGCGGTGAGAAATCCTTGGTTTTGGTGGTCGTACCTTTAACATCTTTAATGAAGGATCAGGCTTTAAATCTTAATAAACGTGGAATCAAAGCCTCCTATATCGGGGATGACTGTTCACAAGAACAAATGGACAAGATAATTCGTCTTGAAGAGAAAATTGTCTTTGCATGCCCAGAAGCTCTGCTAAATAGAGAGCGCAATCTACTCCATCGTTTGAAAGATCATATTGAGGCTGTTTTCATCGATGAGAGCCATTGTGTAGCCAAGTGGTAAGTTTTCTAACATCGATAGACGCAATACATTGACTGAATTTACCGGGAATCTTAGTATGCTGTCAACACAAACACTAATAATTCGGTATCGGTAAAACGTCCATTGAAACCTCCAAAACCTTCTTCAAATCTGTTTGAGTTACATTTTAGAAATGAAAATATTATAATTAGGTTAATAAGGCATTTACTATACGACCTTATTCATTAACAAAATATATATATATATATATATATATATATATATATATATATATATATAAAATAAATACATGAATCATGATATTTATCGTACGCTGATTGGTTGCAAATCGTGGCTGGTGCCGGCCAATATGGGAAAGTTTGTAGTATATTGGAAATTCAAAAAATGTAAGTAACTCAATGCAATAAATGGTGCCATGATTTGACGAATCGTTTTTATTGGTAGTTTGTGTTCTTCTTTTGTCCACTCTCGATTATGAATAACGAGTAATAACTTTTTTAATACTCACTCTTTGTTGACAGTAAGCTGAAACAACAAATAAGCGAAGAAAAAAATATGTGCCGACATCTGTATGTCCATGCTGAAACCCGTTTTTATAATTTTGTTTTTTAGTTTTGGTTTCTTTCGTGTTAAGCGAATATCATTTTTTTAAATTTTGGTTGTTTGTGTGCTTGCCGATTTTAATTAAAAGTGATCATTATTATAAATTATTATAATGATATGAGCATTGTATTGTGATATTTTAGGGGAAAAGACCATGATGCTGAAAGAGCATTCAGAAAAGATTATGGACGACTAGCAGAGGTGAGATCCATTATTCAAAAAGAAACTCCTTTTATAGGTAAGCCGAGATATTACTTAAACAAGTTTTACAAAATTTTGTGGACCTTTTTTCGAGTCTGGGCCACTTAAAAAGTACATAACATTTTTTATTTAATTTTATATGGACGATTCCATATAAGACAATGTGATGTCTGTTACTCCGTTGTTGAGTTTACTGGCCATTGTAGAAAATGCTTCTTTGTATAATGATGTTGGAATAATTTTAAGCTATTTTGTGCCAATAATTAGTTGTTAGACCATTTCAAATAGTAGAAGAAAGGAAGGTTAAGCAGCATTTGCCAGCATTAGGCAATATAATGAATTATTATTACAGCATTTACAATTTCTTGCAATGTCATTGAGTAAATGTTAATTTCTTTAACCATGCATTCATATTTTGCAGCACTCACTGCTACTGCAACAGAAGACACAAGAAAAATCATCATCAATGACTTGTGTATGCAAAACTGTATTGAAATCCTAGGTATAAAGATCAAATGACAAATACAATACACAATATTGAAAAGAAATTTATATTTCTGAATGGAAGTATAGACATTCACTATAAAAGCTATATTTCATTGTTGTTGACTGGAATTGTACTGACTCAGAATACATAAATTAGTAATTTATTGTGATTAGAAATATCATGATCCATTAAGATATTTATAGTTAATTAATAAATCATTTCAATGCTTATGTGTATTTTTCCTTCATTTTATTTGCAGTACACATTTATCAGCTGTTTTTTTACTATTTTCTTCATTTATAGGAGATCCCAATAAACCAAACATTCGATACACAATGAGGGATATTGGTAAACAAAGTTTGTATGAAGTATTCAAGCCTATAATCGACGACCTCGAAGCTAAACATGTTAATGCATCAAAAGTTATGGTTTTCTGCAGGAGAAAAGAACATGTAAAGGAACTATTTGAACTTTTTACACAGTGTCTTGGTCCTATGGCCTATTACAGACCAACCGGTGAAGAGCTTATTGATGATAGGTCTAGACTGTTTGCAATGTATCACAAGAAGACTCACCCTCTCATAAAGACCACTGTAGAGACTGATTTTTGCAAAGAAAATGGCACAGTTCGGGTTGTTTTTTGTACAATAGCATTTGGGATGGGGATTAATGTCAAGGGAGGGAACATTGTTATTCATTTGGGACCATCAAGTGGTCTTGATGATTACTTACAAGAGTCAGGAAGGGTTGGCAGGAATAAAGCACAGGCTCATGCCATTTTATTGAAATATACAGGCTGCACAAGAAGTCGCAACATCACAAAAGAAATGAAAAACTACATCACAAACACATCAGCATGCAGACGGGACTTACTACTGAGGTCCTTCAAGTGTGTATCAGATTCATTACCAAGATCACACCATCACAACTGTTGTGATTTATGTGCAAACAAATGCAGATGTTTATGTCAATGCATAGACTCAATTGAATGTAATTGTAAAAATACCTGTTTGACAGAAGACCATCAGTCAGAGTTTGAGAAATACTTGTTACAATGTTCCACTTCCCAACACATGGTATGTGACAGCAAGAATAAGGATACGAAATTAGGAAATTCGAAAGCAAAACAGCTGAGAGACAATTTGTTACAGTACAGGAAACAGCTAATAGGAAATGTTGTCCACAAACAATTACTAACAGGCCTAGACCTGACTACTGGCTTCAGCAGAGGGTTGATCGATTCAGTTGTGGAAAGTGCTAAGAGTATAACAAGCTTAGAATCACTTCTCAAGAACTTTTCTTTCTTTGAAAGGAACCATGCAGAGTATGTGTGGCAGTGTCTGTGTGAAATCAGTGATAACAGCAGTGATGAGGATGATGGATCAATCAGTTGTTCTGAAGACAGTGACAGTGAAGTACATTCCGCTTCAAGACATAGGCAATTACAGCTTTTCCCAGAAAGTTCTGATGATAGCGATTGAGTAAAATATGAAAGTATGAACTACTCGGGCATGGACAATTCCCATGGAAACTGAAAGATCGTTTTTTGGTCGCATTGGTATTTGGTCGATTAATTTGATTGTACAATGGGTCTCATGTATACAAATTTCATGTCAATTTAAGTGATAATAATTATTAGAGCATTTTCACTTAACAAGGTATCCTATGCTAATGAGTTTGAAAAAATGCTAATAAGAATTGCAGACAAAAAGGCAAGTTTGATCAGCTTATTATCGTAAACATTTTAGTTTTTGTTGGAAGCGCTGTTTGATAAAATGTTTGTTATAGTACCTTACTACTTTGATGAGTCTTGATTATTTGTGCTTGTTGTGCACCATAGTGAAAATACCTACATGCAATGCTCATTAACAGAGTTATTCTGGTCCTTTAGCATTTTTTAGAACTCATTAGCATAAATACAGCTTGTTATTTGAAAACACTCTGTTATGTGATTGTGTGCATATGTTGTATTTAAAGCATACACATATTTTGTTTATAATTATTTATAAGGCAAAACTCCATGACAACATGTTAAATTTAATTTTAATCATTCCAGTAAATAAACAAGTTAACAAGCTATAATGTGTAACAGAACTTATCAAGCTTGTTTAATTAATGTTTGTGGATTAGATAATTTAAATTATCTACCATACAACTGTTTGTTGACACAGCTCATACTGGTGCATACTTAGTCTAGTTCTCATATTATATAACTTTTATGTCATTTTACCATATATAGGCAATAGTCAACATTTGCATTGAGCCTTATGTAATTGCCCTATTTCATTATGACGTCACATCAAAACAAATCTATTGTTTCAACGCTAAGAATCATGGTCGCTAGAGAGGATACAGCATGTTTAATTCAATTAAAAATAGGCTAAAAATCTATTTATAATAAAAGAACAAAATATACGTTCAAGTGCAAAGCAAAATGTACTAGAGGAAAGCTATTTAGCCTGAATTAGGTCTGTTCTTATTTATGTAAACAAACCATGACGTCATAGTGAAATAGGGCAATTAACTCATGTATCCCTTAAATTTTATAAATATGTGAATTTCCAAACTTCTTAGTGGAGTGAATTAGCCATACTCTAAGCTTATCCATATCCAGCTTATCCAGGATGCTATGCTCCATGCAAGGGAATGATGCATGTGCTCTCCCTGGGACTTTACTGAATGGCTTGATTGGTAGCAAATGCTCAACCAAACGTCCAACATCTTCTTCAGTTGATAGTCTTGTATGACTCCCAGATGGCCTTTTGACCTTTGTCATGCTGTCAAATTTCTGCACAATGCATTCAGATGTCTCAATGCTTCGGCTCACTCTGGTTATGGTGCGATCAGTTATTTCCCCTCGATAGCTGTGACAGTCATCCTTGAAGTATTTGTTATCATGCTCAATGTCTAAGTCCATAGGGTGGTTTGTATCAATCTGGCCTTTGTGATTCACAAATCTATTCCATGTTAAGGAATGTGCCAATCTTGGACTTAATAGACAGTTGACTTGACACTGTAATTCTAAGAGGGCTATTGCATACTTGGGACAGTTGGAAACCTTACAATATAAGCAGAAATACTTATACAATCTAACAACTCTAGCACCATCCCCAAGCTTTATTGCATCATTGTGGTTAAGACGAAGTAAGAGGAGCACAAGGAGTTGAGTAGTGTAGTTGTGAAGGTGATCTATCTTCTCTGTAGTACTGGTTGTGATATAGGAGTGTAGGTTGTAATGCCATGGACTTTCATCTCGTGGTTTTGCAGGGATTTTGGCTGCACATATGTCTTACCACATTCTCTACACTTCAAATCATTTTTGACAACATTGACTTCTGGGATGTGATTAATGACATGCTCTTGAATGAACGTGGTGACAGTAGTGATGACATATTCTTTTTTAGCAACGACATCATTTGCCAAACCTTGATATTGATTCTGTGTAGGCTCATCATTTATGGATTTCATTTGAAAGTGATGTAATGCTCCTGTTATAAGAAATGCATCTGTTACCTAATAGAAATAAGTGTAAGAGAGTTTTGACTTTTTGAAGGTGATAATATACTATAGACTGAATTGATTGAATGTTATTATGAAGTCTTTGTGAAATGAAATTATTACAAGTGTAGGGGGAGTAGTTTGTGAAGATATATTGACAAATATGTTAAATTTGATGTATGTCTTGTTCTGGTGAAATTAGATGTTTGATTTTTTTAACGTGATTAGCTCAGAACAATTATAATGATCAAATGTTTATAAAATAACAAAGTCATTTGAGCAACATTCAGGTAATGTACAGTTAATTTAAATTACCATTACAAATACCATGATATCTGTCATCATTAAAAAATGAAAATTGACCAAGGCTTACTTTGTCTATAAATTCACTTGCAGCATAGTATCTACTATGAGGATCATTGGAAACACTTCTAGCAACAATTGCATTTCTCATGGCAAACAGTGTACCAGCATCTCGTGCAGAGGAAGTATTATAGAGGTTGTACCAAATAACCTGCAAAATTTATAGAAATTCACACTTATCACATTGCTAATGAGCACTTAGATAATATATTTAGTGATTACAGAATATGAAATTATGTATAAGGCAAATATTTAGTTTTTATTTTGCATTTAACAAGATAGTTCTAACTGTAAATACACACATGCAGTTGCAAATTATCTAATTATGTGACTTGATGCTTGCAAATGTATTCAGTAGAGTACACAATTATTGTAAATAAATTGAGATTTCTGTTTGACATCCCATTATATAAATTGATTTCAAAAAATAATAATTAGATATTTGAATACATTGTGTGCTATGATGTTTCTGCAAGTAAGTGCATTATATAATTATTATTATATACATTCAACCATTCCATTTGAGTATGAAAGTCTTCCAGTTTAGGTATTAGTCCTTCAAGTCTTTGAGTCGGTGTCCTACCATCTTGCATTGCAGCTTGAGCTCCTTTGTGTCTTTCAAATGAAAGTTAATCCCCTCCACTTAGAATCTTAACAGGTTCTGTTTGGCCATCATCAGAATCATCATGATTTGGAACATATGGATGCAGATGCTGCAAGATGTCAATCATATCCTCTTCGTATTGTTCATTCTTGTTTAGGACACCAAGATAAACCTGAAAGTTGATCACAAAAAGCATACAATTTACACATGGTATATGATATCCCATTTAAATTTAATCAGCTCATTTTCAGTTTTGTATATAAGTTTCACATGTGCTGCACAAAAAAGGTACCTTCTATATTGCTATAAAGTGCATGCATCCATTAACTCTGGTTGCTTGTATTTTATACTGTTTAATAATTACTACATTAAATAATTATTGTGCAGTCATGCAATCATCTATTAACAACCATATTCTAAATTAACACCTTTTTTGTTTTTTGTTTTGTCTGATCCATATATTCATGATTTATTCTTGCAGGACGGAATTCTTTAAACCACTTCAACGCAGGTATAGCACTCCATTTATGTCCCACCAGAATAACAAACTCATCAATCATCGCTTGGTGTTCATCTGCACTAGGCAAGAAAGTTGTCAATGGCTCTTTGGTGATGTCTTTTATTTGACTATCACTTGGCAGATGATTGGCAGAGACACGGTTTTCAAATGCAAGCAAATGGTACAGGTGGTTATCCTTATCTCTATTGTTCATTGTCATTTGCCTTGCATTGCACCTGATATCCACATTATCACAAGTGAAAGAATAGCCCGGATGCATGTTTTCTCGGTGCTCTTGTAATGTGACTTCCAACTCCTTAAGCGCATCAGTATCATTGGACAGAATATGGTGAGTCTGTTGGGAAATGAGATCCTTCTCTTTAAGTACGTCTTCCTCTACTTGCTTCTTCCATTCTTTGATGGTTTGATCGAATTTGGCACCAAACTTTTCAAACATACCATTAGTGGCACTGTATCCCATACAGTTGTGCAGAGGAGCAAGCCTTTTGAAGGCTACTTTCTTAAGGCCCCCTTTCTTCATTATGACAGACTTTATTTTTCTTACACCATCCAAGTTTTCGTTAAATACTGATAGCAGCTGACATCCAGCATCAATCATAGCAGGAAGTATTACAGAATTTTTTTTGTAGATATTTCTTGAATGGGAGGGGTTGTTGACTGATGCTGACAGAAAATGATGGAATCTTGGGCACCTTCAAATTCAAATTTATTAACAATTTAGTACAATACACATGTTAACCAGTATTCAGGCAGGGAGAAGTGACTTATTTGCGATTGACTTCCACTATGTGTATGATTCAATTGTTCAAAAGGCGTTTACTGTAAATAAACAAATCAATATTTTAAACCTTCTGGGTACATTATTTCGATTTCGGTTCGATTTTATTATTGATTACATTGTGTATAATGTGTAAATATTGATTTATACTTTTGAATATTTCACTGGGTTAATTAGGATAAAGCAATATTACGAAACTATTTTGATTAATCGAAGAGATATGTAAGTTTGTGCAGAAGCATTACCTTGAAAGTAATTCATCGCTGATCGCACTCCGCGTTAATTTCTTCAGGCTTTCCTTATCTTGACATCTCAAAATTGACGGATTGTCTAATTTAGATAACTCAACGAGTTCACCAGTAATCACTTTTGCCGTTTCTTCAAATACAATATCGCTCATCTTGTGGCACTTCAGTATCGCTCTTATGAAACTTTTCGTATTACCAAAAGCCAGTTGGTTTACAATGCTTGTGTGTTCTTCGGGAATGACAATTCTTCTTGGTGGGCTCTTTGGAAATTGTACGATAACCTGAGAAAGAGAGAATTGCAAATAATCATTTAACTTAACTTATGGCAGCGTGCACAATAAAATCAGGTACAACATGTTTTCGACGTTTTGGATATGGATGGGTGTTTTGTTTTCGTCTGGATCGACAAGAACGAACATTGGAATATCTCGACCCTTTCTAGATCTGCTTCGAAGTAGATCTAGAAAGGGTCGAGATATTCCAATGTACGTTCTTGTCGATCCAGACGAAAACAAAACACCCATCCATATCCAAAATCGTCGAATACTAGAGCATACATTTGCCGCTGTACTAGTTGACCGCCTTAATATATCACGTGAACAATCAAAACATCCGGTTTCTGCATGTATATATTTTGAGATTTACCTGTGTCAAAGTGCTTTCTTCTGCATTGTCTAAGTAGGTACAATCATCTATTTGGGTTGCTACATCTCTTGTTTTCGGCAAAGGGTTCGAAGACAGAGCCCTTTTACACGACGGTTTTCCCTCATCATCGTCATCAGTCATAAGTCTTTTGATCGATGATCTTTCGCTGCAGCTGCTGATCATGGTTTGCATTGATGTGGACAGTTTCGATCTCACTTCATGTATTTTCTTTACCAGAGATTCATTTTTTTCGGTACAACTTCTACACAAAACATTTGTAGCACCGCTGTACGCACGTTTTGCAGGCTCATTTAGTCACATGTTATGATCGTGTAGTCTCGCACGTAGGAGATCGATTAGTGCCAAAAATGACTTGTAAGTACAATTTATCCTTCGCTTTCATTACAAAAGAAGTTATAATTAGTTAATCTATTAATATCTTGTTATAGCGAATCGCTAGTATTGCCAAGTCAGCTTGTAAATGATGAAGAAACTTGTAGAGTTGTGTAATAAAGTGAATGTGAAGTAATGGCACTGTGAGTGAGTCAATCAATTTCCTACATCATTCGAAGTCATTTTTGTCTCTCTTGAAGTGTAGGTACATATTCTTTGGTCCATCTGGTCCAGAATTCATTTGCTAACAAATGTACATGTTTCCATCTGGCTTTGTACTTATCAATTTCTTGGACATCTTCGGTCGGTAAGCATGAATTCTTTCTCAGTAACAGGATGTGACTCGGGGTTAAGGCTTGAAAGTCGTTAGGGTCGCTTGAAACCTTTGTAATCGGTCTGTCGTTAATAATCTTCTCCACTTCTGTTAGGAATGTTCGAAGAGATTCGTCATTCAAAAGACGTTCTCCTATCATAGAGTGTAGTATTCTTATCACTGATCGTATGAGACGTTCCCATACACCTCCTTGATGGCTCGCAGCTGGGGGATTGAAGATCCATTCAACTCCTCTCTGATTCAACTTAGTCTTGATCTCTTCTTGGTTCCAAGTCTTTAAGGCTTTGGCAACATCTAGCTCGGCTCCTCTGAAATTGGTACCGTTGTCACTGTACATAACTCTTGGAGGTCCTCGTCTGCTTACAAATCGTAGAACCGCGTTGATGAAACTGTCTGTAGATAAGTCTTGGGCAACTTCAATGTGTACTGCGCGGTATCTCAAGCAAGTAAATATACAACCGTAGCGTTTGCACAGAGCTGGGTTCTTCTTCGAAGATCTTGTCTCGGGACCCATCTTGACATACAATGGCCCAAAATAGTCGATGCCTACCGCTGCAAATGGATAAATAAGTCCATGTCCGTCGGATGATATTCGAATGGCTGGCAAGGGGGCTGTAATCTGTTCTTGAAGCTTTGCGTTTTGCCGTTTGCATACTTGACATCTGTTTAGAACTCTTCTGACTGACGACAATCCGTTCACGATCCAGTATTCTTGACGAAGCTCTGCCAGGACTTGGTTACTTCCAACATGTCCATTCATTCGATGGTAATGCTGTATTATCAACTCTGTCACTCGATGTTTCGCGGGCAAAATTATAGGATGCTTTACATCATAAGCTAGTTGTGAACGATTCAAACGTCCGCCTACACGAATGAGTCCTTCTTCCGAGAACGGCTTGAGATTGGCAAGGCTTTCTTTGCTGCTGTCTACTTTCAAATTTGCTTTGTCGGTTGGTTGAGGTGACTGACTTGAAAAGGATTGATTCTGTACAAACGTGACGATCCTTTTTTCTGCTTCTTTGACTTCTGCAACTGACAAAGTTTCACGACTGGGTAAGTCTTTGCTCCATTTCTTTCCAGATTTGATATCCGGCCAGATCTGCTTGAGTCTGCGAACACCTTTGATAAGCCATGCTACCACTCTTCTTAATCTTTCCCACGTAGAATATCTTTGAATGAGGTCATTCCAGAAATCTGCTTTGATGATGGTAGTTCCAACAGCTACGCTTTCTTCTGTTGTGGTTTCATCGTCGTTACTGTCCAACTCTGGCGGTTGTGGAGGCCATTCTTCTTCATCGTTCCATAAGAATTCAGGGCCGTCTCTCCACCTCTTCAGCTTATCAGTTTCGGAGGCCTTGATACCTCGTGATGCGTAATCTGCTGGGTTAATTTCTGATCTGACGTGACGCCATTGACTGGGATCGGACGCTTCTCGTATAATGGCAATTCGGTTGGCAACAAAGGTTGGGAATCTTTTCATTGCATTTGCGATGTACCTCAGAACGATGATTGAGTCTGTCCAATAGGTAACGCTGTCAATCTTTAACCTTCCCTCTAATGCCTTGATGATTGTGTTATTCATGCGAATTAACAGCGTTGCAGCTGTCAACTCTAACTTGGGTACGGTAGTCGCTGCTTTCAGAGGTCTGACGCGAGACTTTCCTAAAACAAATGCACAATGGATTTCTCCTGTTTCATTGGTGAGACGTAGATACGACACTGCTCCATAACCATGCTCTTGCGATGCGTCAGAAAAATGGTGTAATTCTGCTCGGGTTACAGTGCCAAAGTCTTTAGGCTTGTAACAGCGTGGGATTCCGAAGTCTGTCAAATTGACAAGTCCTTCTTTCCATTCCTTCCAACGTAGAAGTAAATCTTTGGGAAGATCATCATCCCAATTGTACTTTATTCTACACAGCTCTTGGTTGATCTCTCTACCGGGCAATATCAAGGGACTTGCGAATCCTAATGGGTCATATACCGTTGCGATTGATGACAAGACGCCTCTACGATTTTCGGGGTGTTCCCTTCTGCTAACTATCATGCTGAACGTGTCTTTCTCAACATCCCAATTGATTCCAAGAGCTATATCTATCGGTAGACTTTCAGACTTCAGATCTAAGTGCTTTACTGTCGGTGCGCGTTCTTCTGCTGGGAATGCTTCTAGTACGTCGCGATGATTTGACATCCATTTTGTTAATTGAAATCCTCCTCTGGCTAGTAAACTTTGTAGCTGCTTGCTTACATCTATAGCTCGATCAGCATCGGCAAACGACTTTAACAGATCGTCTACGTAGAAGTCTCTCATTGCTGCGTCAGTTACTTCTGGTGAGAACTCGTGTTGATTATCGGTAGCTGTTCTTCTTAAAGCATATCCTGCAACACTTGGGGATGAGGTCGCTCCGAATATATGAACCAACATCTGATGTGTCTTTGGATCTTTCGTTGTATCTCCATCTGGCCACCACAAATAGCAAAGTGCTCCTCGATCTTCTGGTGCTACGTAGACCTGGTGGAACATCCTCTTTACATCAGCTGCCACTGCTACGTCGTCGACTCTAAATCTCAAAATTACTCCAATAAGTGGGCTTGTGTTTTCTGGACCCTTTAGCAAGTTGTCATTCAAGGACGTACCTCCACTCTTTGCTGCACAATCAAATACTACTCTTGGTTCTTCAGGCTTTCTTGGATGCCACACTGCGTGATGTGGGAGATACCA
Source organism: Diadumene lineata (assembly GCA_918843875.1). Lineage (NCBI taxonomy): Eukaryota > Metazoa > Cnidaria > Anthozoa > Actiniaria > Diadumenidae > Diadumene > Diadumene lineata. The sequence goes on from OU974069.1 coordinate 3,716,368, forward strand.
AAGGGGTTTCAAAATTGCAAGTTCTTCATCTGTCACCTGTCGTGAAGATCCTTCAGTTTCGTATTTCTGCATAACTTGGCTGTATTTGTGTCTGAAATTCTCATCTTTGTCCATCCTCTTCTTCAACCACTGAAGTCTTCTTTCAGCTGTGAGCTTACTGTTGGGAAGACTTGGGGAATCTTCACGAAACGGAAGTTTAAGCTGATAATGTCCATTGACCAAGCGAACTGACTTATCCATCTTCTCTTTCGCCTTTCGATCTTCGAACGATATGACATCTTGATCATCATTACCGGTGTCTTGAAATTCTTCATTGTACATACGCTCTAGTTTCATGTTCAAGTCATCATCATGTTCTGGTTCCAAGCAAGTGTGGCTCACCAGAACACCGCTTTCCGTGGATGCTTCGATGGGTCCATAAACTGTCCATCCTAGTAACGTCTTTACTGCAAAGGGCTCTCCTTTCTTTCCCACTCTCTTCTCGAGCTCTATATCAATGATGTCTGGGCGGTCATTGCCTATGAGTATAGTTACGTCTTTCTGTTCGGCTTCAGGCAGCTTAATATCGCTGAGGTCGGACCATCTCGTTATCTCTTCGTTCGTCGCCACGTGCTTTGGTGAGATAGGAAGACTTTTTGTAGTCACAACGTTCTCTAAATGAAACTTTGCATCTCCGTTTAGGGATTCTATATTAAGTCCTACTTCAAAGCATGACATGGTTTTTTGACCGCTGACTGTGGATAACGTGTAGCTCGCAGGCTTTAGGTTCTTTACATCAAGCTCCTTCACCAAACTTTCCAAGCAGAGTGTCGTGTCGGATCCGCTATCGAAGAATGCATAAGTAGTGACTGTCGTACTGCCGTTAGGGCTGCTAACTTTCACTGGCAATACCTTGAAACAAACTCTTGGCTTAGCTTTGATTGCATTTACTGTACCAGGTATCTCTGGCCTTGTGGTCGTAGCGCCATTCCGAACAACAGGAGTGCTATTAGAATTTGTTGCTGTTGTTTGATTGGTCTGGACGTTTCTTGCATTCGCGTTCCCAGTTTGCTTTGATGAACTGTTCGACTTACTACTCAGGCTACTCTCGTTTTCTGTATGTAGCAATTGATGGTGATCCTTGCCGCATCCAGAAACTCTGCAAGTGAATCCTTTCGTACACGATCTTGAGTAGTGTCCTTCTTCTAAACAAAGTCTGTACAGGTTACGTTGTTTAACAAGCTTAAGACGATCTTCTAGCGACGAGTTCTTGAAGCCCAAACATCGCCAGATTCTGTGTGGTCCAGAACACTGTGGACATTTCGCAGATTCTGTTGATTTCTCTTGATCACGTTGGTTTCGATCATTACTGACTGTCAGAGTAGTGATTCTTTGTCGGATTTCTTCCTTGTCATGCCTTTTTTCCTTTCGATCTTTGTCTGTTGTTGCTGATGCACTTGTCTTTAGTTCAAATCCGTACCTATTGTTGATTCTTTCTGCTACTTTTCGTATGAAATCAACAAAGTCCTTGTAGTCAACTTTACCTTTGTCTTTGATCAAATCACCTGCTCTGTCGGCCCATCTCCGTTTCAGGCTATCATCTGGAAACTTCTTCATCAGCAGAACGATCATGTCTTCATTGTTTAATCGATTTGCATAGTTAAGTCCCATGTTTTCAGTAGTATGGGAAATAGGGGTCCGGCAACCGGTGGATCAGTGGATCATGGATCCACCGTGACAATGGCGTTATAAATCTAACAGTCATAACGTGACGTCGTCAGCCAATCACATACTGTATTACAGGGAACCAATCAGAAGCCGCCGTCTTTCGAAAGTGACGTCATTGGTCAAGCTGCTTTTTTTAAGATGGAAAAATATTTTTCAGGACAAAAGCGCAGCATAGTCAAGCGGCTAAATTATTCAAAATCAAAACATTTGGTGTTTCATTTGTTGAGGTGATATCTACATCTTGGTTACAGTTTATTTCACATTTTCTCCTCGATAGGTTCTAATACGAAAATGAATACATTTCACAATAAAAAAAACGAACAAATATTGTTATAATTAAAGTAAACTCATTTGCAATTCATATTCAATCTTCATAAACTAGGATTTTGTCTAGCGCAATTTATTAACTACATAGAATTGTACATTCATACAAAGTCATCCACTTTAAAAGTAATTTGGAACCATCGGTAAATGCAAACCTTTCTCTTTTAAATTGAAATTATTTAATGGGAGTAATTTATTCAAAATCAGAAGATTTTGGTTTGTTTGTTCAGGTGCTATCGAAACGCAAATTTGTTAATCCGTTTGAAAGAAATTTTTTTAGGTTAAAAAAAAACAAATTAATAACGTAGAGGCAGCTCTGGTTAACATAATGTTTAATTGTTTAATACACTCCGGGATAAGTTACACCTGAGTATCTTTATTCCACATAACGATATATTTATCAATTCTGAGCAAATGTTTTTATAACTGTCATTCCATGGCATCATCAGAGTCTTCATAAGCATTTTGGAGGTACTGTGCAATCAGATCATCCAAAAGATATTTTCTTTGGCGAACTGCAAGTTTTGTGGCCTCAAGCCAATCATAATCGCCATTCGCAAACAATTCCTGTCTTGTATTCATGATTTTCTTGAAGTTTGGGTCCTTCCTCATCAAGTGCATCCATTTCAGTCTGCCAACTAGTAAATTCTGAAGCTCCTTTCTGATGGCTGTAACGATTGTCTCGTTAACAGTCTCCACAGCTTGTACCTCTGGTACTCCATTGTGCACTTGTGCTTCAATCATTTCTTGTCGTCTCTCTTCGAGGTGGTCAGTAGCTTGGCCCATAAGGACTTGCCAGCACCATGGAAGCTCGGAGTCCTGGGTGGATTCTTCACCAGAGTCATATTCACTTTCAGAACTTTCACTATAGCTACCACCATCTATTTCAGCATCCTCAGAACTGTGAACACTACCAAGTTCCTGCTCATCATAGCTATTAGCACCATATTCAGTATTGTAATTCATTTTACACGAACGGTTCTCCAAATGGCGTCTCAAATTAAATGGTCGTGAAAATACTTTGCCGCAATGTTGACACTGCTTTGAGCTAGACATGTGCGCACTATCACAACCAATCGTTAAGTGAGCAAGATGAGCAGATGAACAATTTAAAAAGAGCAAAGCAAAATAACACAGGAGTTGCACATTAATGCGACTCACACGTTCATTTCATAAATTTTAAGCTGTGCAACCGAAAGAATAGGTAATTGACTAATTCATCGTGCGAGTCGCATGAGTCGCGTTTAAGAGCAACGCAAAATAACACAGGAGCAGCACTTTAATGCGACTCACACGTTCATTTCATAAATTTTAAGTTGTGCAACCGAAAGAATAGGTAATTGACTAATTCATCGTGCGAGTCGCATGAGTCGCGTTTAAGAGCAACGCAAAATAACACAGGAGCAGCACTTTAATGCGACTCACACGTTCATTTCATAAATTTTAAGTTGTGCAATCGAAAGAAAAGGTAATTCACTAATTCATCGTGCGAGTCGCATGAGTCGCGTTTAAGAGCAACGCAAAATAACACAGGAGCAGCACTTTAATGCGACTCACACGTTCATTTCATAAATTTTAAGCTGTGCAACCGAAAGAATAGGTAATTGACTAATTCATCGTGCGAGTCGCATGAGTCGCGTTTAAGAGCAACGCAAAATAACACAGGAGTAGCACTTTAATGCGACTCATACGTTCATTTCATAAATTTTAAGTTGTGCAATCGAAAGAATAGGTAATTCACTAATTCATCGTGCGAGTCGCATGAGTCGCGTTTAAGAGCAACGCAAAATAACACAGGAGCAGCACTTTAATGCGACTCACACGTTCATTTCATAAATTTTAAGCTGCGCAACCGAAAGAATAGGTAATTGACTAATTCATCGTGCGAGTCGCATGAGTCGCGTTTAAGAGCAACGCAAAATAACACAGGAGCAGCACTTTAATGCGACTCACACGTTCATTTCATAAATTTTAAGCTGTGCAACCGAAAGAATAGGTAATTGACTAATTCATCGTGCGAGTCGCATGAGTCGCGTTTAAGAGCAACGCAAAATAACACAGGAGTAGCACTTTAATGCGACTCATACGTTCATTTCATAAATTTTAAGTTGTGCAATCGAAAGAATAGGTAATTCACTAATTCATCGTGCGAGTCGCATGAGTCGCGTTTAAGAGCAACGCAAAATAACACAGGAGCAGCACTTTAATGCGACTCATACGTTCATTTCATAAATTTTAAGTTGTGCAATCGAAAGAATAGGTAATTCACTAATTCATCGTGCGAGTCGCATGAGTCGCGTTTAAGAGCAACGCAAAATAACACAGGAGCAGCACTTTAATGCGACTCACACGTTCATTTCATAAATTTTAAGTTGTGCAACCGAAAGAATAGGTAATTGACTAATTCATCGTGCGAGTCGCATGAGTCGCGTTTAAGAGCAACGCAAAATAACACAGGAGCAGCACTTTAATGCGACTCACACGTTCATTTCATAAATTTTAAGTTGTGCAATCGAAAGAAAAGGTAATTCACTAATTCATCGTGCGAGTCGCATGAGTCGCGTTTAAGAGCAACGCAAAATAACACAGGAGCAGCACTTTAATGCGACTCACACGTTCATTTCATAAATTTTAAGCTGTGCAACCGAAAGAATAGGTAATTGACTAATTCATCGTGCGAGTCGCATGAGTCGCGTTTAAGAGCAACGCAAAATAACACAGGAGTAGCACTTTAATGCGACTCATACGTTCATTTCATAAATTTTAAGTTGTGCAATCGAAAGAATAGGTAATTGACTAATTCATCGTGCGAGTCGCATGAGTCGCGTTTAAGAGCAACGCAAAATAACACAGGAGCAGCACTTTAATGCGACTCACACGTTCATTTCATAAATTTTAAGTTGTGCAATCGAAAGAATAGGTAATTGACTAATTCCTCGTGCGAGTCGCATGAGTCGCGTTTAAGAGCAACGCAAAATAACACAATGAACGTGTGAGTCGCATTAAAGTGCTGTTCCTGTGTTATTTTGCGTTGCTCTTAAACGCGACTCATGCCACTCGCACGATGAATTAGTCAATTACCTATTCTTTCGATTGCACAACTTAAAATTTATGAAATGAACGTGTGAGTCGCATTAAAGTGCTGTTCCTGTGTTATTTTGCGTTGCTCTTAAACGCGACTCATGCGACTCGCACGAGGAATTAGTCAATTACCTATTCTTTCGATTGCACAACTTAAAATTTATGAAATGAACGTGTGAGTCGCATTAAAGTGCTGCTCCTGTGTTATTTTGCGTTGCTCTTAAACGCGACTCATGCGACTCGCACGATGAATTAGTCAATTACCTATTCTTTCGGTTGCACAGCTTAAAATTTATGAAATGAACGTGTGAGTCGCATTAAAGTGCTGCTCCTGTGTTATTTTGCGTTGCTCTTAAACGCGACTCATGCGACTCGCACGATGAATTAGTGAATTACCTATTCTTTCGATTGCACAACTTAAAATTTATGAAATGAACGTGTGAGTCGCATTAAAGTGCTGCTCCTGTGTTATTTTGCGTTGCTCTTAAACGCGACTCATGCGACTCGCACGATGAATTAGTCAATTACCTATTCTTTCGGTTGCACAGCTTAAAATTTATGAAATGAACGTGTGAGTCGCATTAAAGTGCTGCTCCTGTGTTATTTTGCGTTGCTCTTAAACGCGACTCATGCGACTCGCACGATGAATTAGTGAATTACCTATTCTTTCGGTTGCACAACTTAAAATTTATGAAATGAACGTGTGAGTCGCATTAAAGTGCTGCTCCTGTGTTATTTTGCGTTGCTCTTAAACGCGACTCATGCGACTCGCACGATGAATTAGTCAATTACCTATTCTTTCGGTTGCACAACTTAAAATTTATGAAATGAACGTGTGAGTCGCATTAAAGTGCTGCTCCTGTGTTATTTTGCGTTGCTCTTAAACGCGACTCATGCGACTCGCACGATGAATTAGTCAATTACCTATTCTTTCGGTTGCACAGCTTAAAATTTATGAAATGAACGTGTGAGTCGCATTAATGTGCAACTCCTGTGTTATTTTGCTTTGCTCTTTTTAAATTGTTCATCTGCTCATCTTGCTCACTTAACGATTGGTTGTGATAGTGTGCACATGTCTAGCTCAAAGCAGTGTCAACATTGCGGCAAAGTATTTTCACGACCATTTAATTTGAGACGCCATTTGGAGAACCGTTCGTGTAAAATGAATTACAATACTGAATATGGTGCTAATAGCTATGATGAGCAGGAACTTGGTAGTGTTCACAGTTCTGAGGATGCTGAAATAGATGGTGGTAGCTATAGTGAAAGTTCTGAAAGTGAATATGACTCTGGTGAAGAATCCACCCAGGACTCCGAGCTTCCATGGTGCTGGCAAGTCCTTATGGGCCAAGCTACTGACCACCTCGAAGAGAGACGACAAGAAATGATTGAAGCACAAGTGCACAATTGAGTACCAGAGGTACAAGCTGTGGAGACTGCTAACGAGACAATCGTTACAGCCATCAGAAAGGAGCTTCAGAATTTACTAGTTGGCAGACTGAAATGGATGCACTTGATGAGGAAGGACCCAAACTTCAAGAAAATCATGAATACAAGACAGGAATTGTTTGCGAATGGCGATTATGATTGGCTTGAGGCCACAAAACTTGCAGTTCGCCAAAGAAAATATCTTTTGGATGATCTGATTGCACAGTACCTCCAAAATGCTTATGAAGACTCTGATGATGCCATGGAATGACAGTTATAAAAACATTTGCTCAGAATTGATAAATATATCGTTATGTGGAATAAAGATACTCAGGTGTAACTTATCCCGGAGTGTATTAAACAATTAAACATTATGTTAACCAGAGCTGCCTCTACGTTATTAATTTGTTTTTTTTTAACCTAAAAAAATTTCTTTCAAACGGATTAACAAATTTGCGTTTCGATAGCACCTGAACAAACAAACCAAAATCTTCTGACTTTGAATAAATTACTCCCATTAAATTATTTCAATTTAAAAGAGAAAGGTTTGCATTTACCGATGGTTCCAAATTACTTTTAAAGTGGATGACTTTGTATGAATGTACAATTCTATGTAGTTAATAAATTGCGCTAGACAAAATCCTAGTTTATGAAGATTGAATATGAATTGCAAATGAGTTTACTTTAATTATAACAATATTTGTTCGTTTTTTTTATTGTGAAATGTATTCATTTTCGTATTAGAACCTATCGAGGAGAAAATGTGAAATAAACTGTAACCAAGATGTAGATATCACCTCAACAAATGAAACACCAAATGTTTTGATTTTGAATAATTTAGCCGCTTGACTATGCTGCGCTTTTGTCCTGAAAAATATTTTTCCATCTTAAAAAAAGCAGCTTGACCAATGACGTCACTTTCGAAAGACGGCGGCTTCTGATTGGTTCCCTGTAATACAGTATGTGATTGGCTGACGACGTCACGTTATGACTGTTAGATTTATAACGCCATTGTCACGGTGGATCCATGATCCACTGATCCACCGGTTGCCGGACCCCTATTTCCCATACTACTGTTTTCTAGGACTCTTCTTGCGTCTTCTAGTCGTCTTGCAAAGTCCATCAGACTAACTGCATCAGCTTTCTTGATCTGGATTTCTTTCAGTCTCTTGATGTGCGCTTCTGCTATCATATGTGGTTGTCCAAAGTTCTCCAATAACGTTTTACGCGCTTCATTGTATCTTCTACCGACTGGTAAATTTACACAGCTCTTGATGGTGTCCTTTGCCTTTCCGACGCATTGTGAAATTAGATGTGTGAGTCTCTGAGAATCGTCAGATACTTGACTTTCGATGTTATCTTTAAAGGTTGTCATGAATTCAGTGTATTCAAGTGGATCGCCGCTAAACTTCACAAGTTCTATCTTTGGGAGCGTAGGTCCTTGTCTTATCGCTTGCGCTATGGTTGTCCAAGCATCAATTGAATGCTGCTGAGATGAACACACTCGGTCCCTAATGTTCGAGTTATAGAACGTCGGATGACCTTGTGGCCAGGTTTCTGTGTTCATCGGGGGTGACTGGGTTGGGTCACCGTTCCCTCTACTTAATGGGGTAGACTGAACTGGACCTGGGACTGCTCTGCTCTTCTTGGTCGACTGTTCTGGGTTCCACGCACTACTTAACGGGGTAAGATGAACTGGATCTGCGGGGGCTGCACTCTTCTGAGTCAGCTGCTCTGGGCACCACGCACTACTTGACGGGGTAAACTGAACTGGATCTGCGGGGGCTGCACTCTTCTGGGTCAGCTGCTCTGGGTACCACGCACTGCTTGACGGGGTAAACTGAACTGGGTCTGCAGGGGCTGCACTCTCCTGTGTCAGCTGCTCTGGGTACCACGTACTACTTGACGGGGTAAAGTGAACTGTATCTGCAGGGGCTGCACTCTTCTGGGTCAGCTGCTCTGTGTACCACGCACTACTTGACGGGGTAAACTGAACTGAATTCGGGTCTGCTGTACTCCTTTGGGTTGGTGTCTTCCAGTACCACGCACTACTTAACGGGGTAGACTGAGCTGGATTTAAGTTTACCGACATGACTGGCGACTGAGCTGGGTCACGTGCTACTGACACGACTGACGACTGAACTGTGTCACGTGCTACTGACATGACTGACAACTGAGCTGGGTCACGTGTTACTGACATGACTGACGACTGTCCTGGGTCCTGTGTTACTGACATGACTGACGACTGAACTGGGTCACGCGCTACTGACATGACTGACGACTGAACTGGGTCACGCGCTACTGACATGACTGACGACTGAACTGGGTCACGCGCTACTGACATGACTGACGACTGAACTGTGTCACGCGCTACTGACATGACTGACGACTGAACTGTGTCACGCGCTACTGACATGACTGACGACTGAACTGGGTCACGCGCTACTGACATGACTGACGACTGAGCTGGGTCACGTGTTCCTGAACTCAGTAAAACATATTGGACTGATGTTAAGTCATCAAATTGATTTTCTTTGGGCAACTCTAAGCTTTCTTCGATTAAAAGATCAATAGTTGCTTGTTTCAATTTAGTTTCTGCATCTAACAGCTCAATTTTTCTACTGAGTTCAGCTTTTCCTTTTTCTATTTCTTCCATTTGACGATCAATTTCTTGTCTTTCCTTTAAAGCTATCACTTGGAGTTTTGCTTCCTCTAGCTTTCTTCTTTCTCTAACACTAGTTCTACTCGAGCTTCGAGATATGACTGAGGCGGCTCTCTTAGATGTTATATTTAGCTTACGCATGTATTCATTGAACATTATTTCAAGTTGGAATTTCAAGTCTCTTTGATTTTGATAACTATCTATCATCAACTCCTTTTTCTCTTCATCTACTTCTAAGTCCATGCATACTTCATGAAATTCAATAAAGTTTTTAAATGTCTCATTATACCTTCTTATCATGTCTTGAAGTTCGTCTCTGTCAATCGTTTCACAATCGAGTAGTTCTTGTATTCTTTTCCCGGTTCGTCTCAAAATTCCAAGGCATCCTGATCTCTTACGTCTTGTATCGATTAACTTCTCAGCTTCTACTTCTTCTTCGCATAATCTTCTGTTGAATTCTTTTCTTCTAGTCTCCATTTCGACGAGGAAATGACTTCGAATGATGTAGGAAATTGTTAACTAGGTTTTGGTGGGGGGAGGGAATGTAGCACCGCTGTACGCACGTTTTGCAGGCTCATTTAGTCACATGTTATGATCGTGTAGTCTCGCACGTAGGAGATCGATTAGTGCCAAAAATGACTTGTAAGTACAATTTATCCTTCGCTTTCATTACAAAAGAAGTTATAATTAGTTAATCTATTAATATCTTGTTATAGCGAATCGCTAGTATTGCCAAGTCAGCTTGTAAATGATGAAGAAACTTGTAGAGTTGTGTAATAAAGTGAATGTGAAGTAATGGCACTGTGAGTGAGTCAATCAATTTCCTACAACATTTGTAAAAAGGTCGTCCTGTCCAAAAACAGTTCCAGTGAGAAGTTCAAGGTTTTGGCAAGCCTTACTTTTTTGTCCGGACGACACAAGTCTACGCCTATAATATGTGTTGACGACTTCTTGCAGACATATAAAGCAAACTCGTTCTTGATACTCATCACAATTTTTCGGAGTTGTTGTCATATTTCGTAAAACGAAGGACGAACAACGCCGTCATAAATAAAGTGCCGATCGAGGATAAAATGCTTGAAGACGTTGAAATATAGACGCGCAATCATTTTTTCGCCAACAACTCATGTCACGCATGTTTTAAAATCTATCTGCGCGCTCACTTGGCGGGAAACGCAAATGGAAATCCTGCAAGTTGTACAAGTCGACCTCTTCTGACTAGATTCTGTCCGAGCTTGGATAGTCGGGTCTCAGCGCAATATCCGCGCGCCCGTTTGTTGGGCTTCCTGTGTTTTTAGCGCGCTGAATTTAATGAAATTAAAATAAATTCATTATGGACCATAAATCCTCTCCAAAATTCCCTGTGAATATCAGAGAGGTCGACTTGAGCAAGTCTATAGAAAGTTGTGCAATAAAGAAATTGTCTACGACCACACCAACTGGAAAACACCGGTTCTCGTCCGATCAACGAAGTTAAACCAGTTAGGGCTGGGTTAGTACTTGGACAGGTGACTGACTGGGAATCCCTAGTGTTCTAGACTGAATATTTTAATGTTTTTTTAGCCGCTATCCTTGTTTTTAAGAAAGACTTTGTAAAAGTTGATTGAATAAATATTGAAATTTCATTTTTTTCATTCTGTAGAGCGAGAACGTTTTATCATTGTATCCATCATTATCATTATTTGCAAAATGTGTTAGTTTTAATCCTGCACCGGTCTGAATGATAGTAACTTTAAAAAAATGTCATTCATTCATTCATTCATTCATCCATTTATCAGTCAGCATGTGTATGTGTGAGAGTTTTATTTTTTTTGACTTTTTTAGAAACATAAACAACATTGTCGAATCAAAGCATTTGATCACGATCTTTTGATTCATGTGTTGGCTCCTAAAGGAGCCGTTTTTTATAAGTGTTTCTTGACTGTTGCAAGCTCACTTGCTACTGGTATATTTTGTAACGGCCTTTGTTCCCTCGCCGACGGCGTGCTTAGCCAGCTCACCAGGTAAAAGCAGTCGTATAGCTGTCTGAATCTCTCTGGAAGTAATAGTTGCTTTCTTGTTGTAATGGGCTAGCCTGGAAGACTCGTTGGCAACGCGCTCAAAGATGTCATGATACCCATGGCTTTGCTGGAAATACCAGTGTCAGGATGGACTTGCTTGAGGACCTTGTAAATGTAGATTGCGTAGCTCTCTTTACGTCTAGCGAGTCGACCTTTCTTGTCTGTCTACTCCACCCTAAATGCGCACTAATTGAAACATACTGACAACCATGTTCTTCTCAAGCAATGGTAACAATAAGCCGACGATAAACAGATGAAAATACAAAGTGTTCTTTCTTACTTCTAATCGACAAACAATTACAAACGCTTTACTCCCTTCATGCCCTATTTACTCGAACACTCGGGCATCTCAATAATGCTTTTTGGGCTTGTTTTATTCCTTTTTTAAGTCAATTTCATTTTTTTTATTCTTATTTCGGATTTTAGTTTATGATTTTCGTCGTGTGTGTGTTTGTTTTAATCGTTGTTTGCAAACGGTATTAGTTGATTTTGTATTTAATTCACGCTTGTTGTTTCGTTTAGTTCTAAGTTTCTGTTTATTTATTCGTCGTAGCGTTTTTTTTATTGGAGTTTATTCCAAGCTCATATCATACACGTATTTTTGTTGTTCATTTAATATGCTTTTGTTTAGCTTTGTCAACACTTTTACATTTTTTTTTAATATCTCAGCTTAGATTTTGAAAAGAATAATAACAAAATGAATCCCAAAACTAGAAAGAAAACGAAAAAAAGAACATGAAAACAGTAGCACGAAGAAGAAAAATCATAATTAATAATAATGAAAAAAAATTGATTGAAAAAACTCCGTCAAAATCGCTTGAAATAGGCATTTTTTTCAAAGCGCGCGTAAAAAACTGAGGAGAAAAAAGACAATCAATTATTGGCGTTCTAAGAACGTTCTAATTGTGATGTCATGAATTCTACGCGCGCGCGCTCCTTTAGTTTTGCTTAAGTCAGTAGAAAAAACAGCAATTTTTCGAGGAAAAAATAGGATTTTTTAGAAAAAAAACACGGAATAATTTCAGGAAGAAACCAGCGCAATCGTAGATGCTAAAAATAGTCTATTTTGATGTTACATTGTTGTTTTTTTCGTTGTGGAAAAGAGAAAGTTGTGCAATAAAGAAATTGTCTACGACCACACCAACTGGAAAACACCGGTTCTCGTCCGATCACCGAAGTTAAACCAGTTAGGGCTGGGTTAGTACTTGGACAGGTGACTGCCTGGGAATCCCTAGTGTTGTAGACTGAATATTTTAATGTTTTTTTAGCCGCTATCCTTGTTTTTAAGAAAGACTTTGTAAAAGCTGATTGAATAAATATTGAAATTTCATTTTTTTCGTTCTGTAGAGCGAGAACGTATTATCATTGTATCCATCATTATCATTATTTGCAAAATGTGTTAGTTTTAATCCTGCACCCGGCTGAATGATTGTAACTTTAAAAAAATTTCATTCATTCATTCATTCATTCATTCATTCATTCTTTCATTCATTTATCAGTCAGCATGTGTATGTGTGAGAGTTTTATGTTTTTTGACTTTTTTAGAAACATAAACAACATTGTCGAATCAAAGCATTTGATCACGATCTTTTGATTCATGTGTTGGCTCCTAAAGGAGCCGTTTTTTATGTGTTTCTTGACTGTTGCAAGCTCACTTGCTGCTGGTATATTTTGTAAAGGACTTTGTTCCCTCGCTAACGGCGTGCTTAGCCAGCTCACCAGGTAAAAGCAGTCGTATAGCTGTCTGAATCTCTCTGGAAGTAATACTTGATTCCTTGTTGTAATGGGCTAGCCTGGAAGACTCGTTGGCAACGCGCTCAAAGATGTCATGTTACCCATGGCTTTGCTGGAGATACCAGTGTCAGGATGGACTTGCTTGAGGACCTTGTAAATGTAGATTGCGTAGCTCTCTTTACGTCTAGCGAGTCGACCTTTCTTGTCTGTCTACTCCACCCTAAATGCGCTCTAATTGAAACATACTGACAACCATGTTCTTCTCAAGCAATGGTAACAATAAGCCGACGATAAACAGATGAAAATACAAAGTGTTCTTTCTTACTTCTAATCGACAAACAATTACAAACGCTTTACTCCCTTCATGCCCTATTTACTCGAACACTCGGGCATCTCAATAATGCTTTTTGGGCTTGTTTTATTCCTTTTTTAAGTCAATTTCATTTTTTTTATTCTTATTTCGGATTTTAGTTTATGATTTTCGTCGTGTGTGTGTTTGTTTTAATCGTTGTTTGCAAACGGTATTAGTTGATTTTGTATTCAATTCACGCTTGTTGTTTCGTTTAGTTCTAAGTTTCTGTTTATTTATTCGTCGTAGCGTTTTTTTTATTGGAGTTTATTCCAAGCTCATATCATACACGTATTTTTGTTGTTCATTTAATATGCTTTTGTTTAGCTTTGTCAACACTTTTACATTTTTTTTTAATATCTCAGCTTAGATTTTGAAAAGAATAATAACAAAATGAATCCCAAAACTAGAAAGAAAACGAAAAAAAGAACATGAAAACAGTAGCACGAAGAAGAAAAATCATAATTAATAATAATGAAAAAAAATTGATTGAAAAAACTCCGTCAAAATCGCTTGAAATAGGCATTTTTTTCAAAGCGCGCGTAAAAAACTGAGGAGAAAAAAGACAATCAATTATTGGCGTTCTAAGAACGTTCTAATTGTGATGTCATGAATTCTACGCGCGCGCGCTCCTTTAGTTTTGCTTAAGTCAGTAGAAAAAACAGCAATTTTTCGAGGAAAAAATAGGATTTTTTAGAAAAAAAACACGGAATAATTTCAGGAAGAAACCAGCGCAATCGTAGATGCTAAAAATAGTCTATTTTGATGTTACATTGTTGTTTTTTTCGTTGTGGAAAAGAGAAAGTTGTGCAATAAAGAAATTGTCTACGACCACACCAACTGGAAAACACCGGTTCTCGTCCGATCACCGAAGTTAAACCAGTTAGGGCTGGGTTAGTACTTGGACAGGTGACTGCCTGGGAATCCCTAGTGTTGTAGACTGAATATTTTAATGTTTTTTTAGCCGCTATCCTTGTTTTTAAGAAAGACTTTGTAAAAGCTGATTGAATAAATATTGAAATTTCATTTTTTTCGTTCTGTAGAGCGAGAACGTTTTATCATTGTATCCATCATTATCATTATTTGCAAAATGTGTTAGTTTTAATCCTGCACCCGGCTGAATGATTGTAACTTTAAAAAAATTTCATTTATTCATTCATTCATTCATTCATTCATTCATTCATTCTTTCATTCATTTATCAGTCAGCATGTGTATGTGTGAGAGTTTTATGTTTTTTGACTTTTTTAGAAATATAAACAACATTGTCGAATCAAAGCATTTGATCACGATCTTTTGATTCATGTGTTGGCTCCTAAAGGAGCCGTTTTTTATGTGTTTCTTGACTGTTGCAAGCTCACTTGCTGCTGGTATATTTTGTAAAGGACTTTGTTCCCTCGCTAACGGCGTGCTTAGCCAGCTCACCAGGTAAAAGCAGTCGTATAGCTGTCTGAATCTCTCTGGAAGTAATACTTGATTCCTTGTTGTAATGGGCTAGCCTGGAAGACTCGCTGGCAACGCGCTCAAAGATGTCATGTTACCCATGGCTTTGCTGGAAATACCAGTGTCAGGATGGACTTGCTTGAGGACCTTGTAAATGTAGATTGCGTAGCTCTCTTTACGTCTAGCGCGTCGACCTTTCTTGTCTGTCTACTCCACCCTAAATGCGCTCTAATTGAAACATACTGACAACCATGTTCTTCTCAAGCAATGGTAACAATAAGCCGACGATAAACAGATGAAAATACAAAGTGTTCTTTCTTACTTCTATTTGACAACAATTACAAACACTTTACTCCCTTCATGGCCTATTTACTCGAACACTCGGGCATCTCAACATGCTTTTTGGGCTTGTTTTATTCCTTTTTTAAGTCAATTTCATTTTTTCATTCTTATTTCGGATTTTAGTTTGTTATTTTCATGGTGTGTGTGTTTGTTTTAATCGTTGTTTGCAAACGGTATTAGTTGATTTTGTATTTAATTCACGCTTGTTGTTTCGTTTAGTTCTAAGTTTCTGTTTATTTATTCGTCGTAGCGTTTTTTTATTGGAGTTTATTCCAAGCTCATATCATACACGTATTTTTGTTGTTCATTTAATATGCTTTTGTTTAGCTTTGTCTCACTTTTTCATTTTTTTTTAATAGCTCAGCTTAGATTTTGAAAAGAATAATAACAAAAAGAAGCCCAAAACTAGAAAGAAAACGAGCATTCAGACAACTATCTCGTAAAAATAAAAAAAGGGTCGAAAAAATCGAAAAAATATTCATTTCCTTAAAAAAATTAATTGGACATTGGGTGACGTACGTATTGCATTCTGATTGGCTCATTTTTCATCCAGGTCAAACCGGTTTTAGCAGCTCATACTTACACGCCGTTTTAGCCGATTATCCACATGTAGGTTTCTCGACTGATTTTTCAGAAATTTTGGCTGTATTTTGAGAAAAAAGAGGGAGAACGTCAACAAGACAAAGAAAATAATAGCTACCGTGTGGAAACTTTGATGAAATCAAATGCAAAATGCAGCAACAAAGTAAATGTTGTGTCTAGAACTTGCAGTGATTGTAGTGCTTTCGTTTCCATTCTTAGATCATAGTTGCCTGCTTGCATTAGCTTTACATTTCTACTTTAAAGGACATTTTTGCAGCTCTTTCACTGAAGGATTACATTTTGTGGTATTAAGGTAAAATTTTTCTTTTCCTTGTATGAGTTAGTTTTAAGCTTAGTATGTCAATAAACTTGTGAGCTTAAAGCATTTTCTGTTCTCTGTGTTTACAATCATGTTCATTTTGACTCTGTTTTCAATTTTTATTTCGACATTTTCGTTATCTTAATAACAGAAGAATCGAAAGCGTTTTTTGTAGAAAACGTTCAAAATAAATTCAGTTTGTCGTAGATGCTGTAGATGAAAACCTGTCAAACTGGTATAGACAGCAAAAAATATCGCTGTATATTTTTACTCGAACCAGTCTTACTCACGCGTTATTTTTTACAAGTTGGATTATAAATTACGAAATTATGCGGAAAATACTAGAATAAACTGCTGAGCAAGAGAATAAATTCTCTGCCGTCCCTAATTTTTGACCTTATTATCGTACCATTCTGTTACCTACTACTTATCATCTACATTGTTGTGATGTAGTGTTTGTTTTTTGATGGACACAGTTAAGTATAGACCAGTTCAGAGTTATTGAATCGCTTTCAATGCGCATGCGATTTTATCCCGATTCTTTTGTTTTGCCTTCTTTTGTTTCCATAATACAAAAGATTCTGGATAAAATCTCATGCGCACTGAAAGCGATAATAACTCTGAACTGGCTTATATGCTGTTAATATAATATAAAAATTAGGTAAACCTAATAGCGGAGCTCCGATTTAAAGAAATGAATTATTTATTCAATCATTCATTCATTCATTCATTCACTACCAATTATCAAATTGTTGATCAATCAATCAATCAAAAATGACTATAGATAAAAAAGTAAACAAATAAATAAATTAATGAATGAATGAATCAATTCAAATAATCATGAAAAGAAAATAACATAGCAAAAAAAAGGGAGAAGTGCGGGATAATTTTCTCTTTTTTTTTCTTTCTTTTTTTTTTTCTTTTTTTTTTTTTTTGCTATGTTTGCTTTTCATGACTAAATAATCATATATTCAATTGAAATATTCAAATCTTTATGTATACGACAACATTTTATTATACCCAAGAAATATGCACAAAAATTAAATGCGAAAAATATCCGACCGTATATATTTTTGGCTTGTTGTTATGCATGGTAAAAATTGCACTTGTCAATTAAAATTGATTGTCCAATCAGAAGTTAGAAAAGCACTAAAATGGCTTCTTTGAGTTGTAAACAAATCCCCGCGCGGTTCTCGCTTTACGCTCTTTTACGTTTGAAAAAATGTTATAAAAATAGACAAAAATTTCACTTTTCTGGTGAAATGTGTAATGAATTACTTATTGGTAATCTAGCTATCTAAAACTGTTGTGCATTTTTAATTATCAAATGCGAATACTGCGTAACTCGTTAAAAAATAGATAGTGTGAACTTTTGAAATTTTAACTTGCATATGAGTACAATGACGAATTTGCAATTCAATAACAAATCAAAAAATAACAACAATTAAATTAAAAACACACACATAAAGATCTCAACGATGGAGAAATATCTTACGAAAAGAAGTAAATATAATTATTGCAAACTGCTTTCATGTGGATGGTATAAAAAAGAAATTCATTAAAGATCGTCAAAAAAGGTAAACATACCGGCGCCACGTTTCTTGTCGTGTACTGTCACTTTTCCACACTGAACTTTTCGTCCTCAGTTCTGATTGCAATAAGCTAGCTTGTTCATGTTTTTAGAATTTTAAAAGTGGCAAAAAAACATTTTCACCGCCTCTAAAAAGTTTACACAGTTCAACTGAACGGCGATGGCAAGCTCGTGTTGGTCGATCACACATTGTGGTAAAATTTGCATTTTCATTCCTTCCCTGAACTGGCAGTCCTACTTTGTTGACAAACATTACATCTTGAATGAAAAGTTTTTTGTTGTGAATAGTTGATAAATCTGTATTGATCCTAAAGTTCTCCGTGTTATGAATTGCTTGTAAAAATTTGATGAATGAACAGAGTGGAGTTATCTAGCTTCGTGAGTCTTCTTCGTCTTGCTTTTCACCTGTTTTGAATTGCTGCAAATGCAGCGCATATTTTTTTTTTTTCATGAACGTTTTGTCGCCGTTGATTTTACTTTTAAAAGTAGATTAGTCCATCAGTAATGATTGAAAAACGCCACGAAGAATCCACGAAGAATACGGCCTTTTTTACTAAGGTACCATCTGACAACCTTGCCGTCGAATAAACTCTTCGAGAAAATACAACTTGTAAAATCTTCAGCTTTGAATGACTATTGAATGAAGTATCAAATAAAGTTTTAACAGCTCTGCATGACTGCACATTTGAATAGTTAAAAACAGCGACACGAGCGAATTTTGCACATTTTGTCAGTGAATTGAATATTTTGAAGCTTTTCATCATTGAATTGTAGATATTTTTCTTTTTCACGGCGCGGCCTTTGTACCCTTTCGTAGTCAAACCTCTTCAAGCCGTCAGCTTAGCTTTACCATTTTCATATTATTCTTTGTCCAATGCAGAAATACATTTTGTAGAAAAATTTCAGTAAATTGCAAAAAAAATTGATTGTTTTGCGCCCACTAAAACTGGTCAGCAAATTTTGCGTGAATGTACACGGACGGACGTACGTATTTCTGAAATCCGGGCTTCCTGTGGTCGATTTCAAATGAGCTCGATGGTTTACCATATTTTCTTAATTATGGTGCTCCGCTTGCGCGGGCCTTCGGCCCGCGCGGAGCTCCGCTATAACATAGTCGATGGATATAGTTGGTACCTGTAGGCGTTGTCTACTTGTATTGTGTGACACAGGAAACGTAGAGGGGATCCGCTGGGACCGGGATATTATGTGTATTTAAGCATTAGAAGATGATTTCCGTGTTTCTATACTCTGTTAGAAACACGCGGGATTGTTGGGAGAAAACGAGAAAAGGTATTGAATCACGAGCTAATACTTTTATAAAATAACAACAACAGGTAATAACAAAAAAATAGGTAAAATAGAATTTAATACGCCTGATCACACAATAAATTCTCCATACGTCGTCAAATGCAAAAACCAACCAATCAAAAAGCACCTTACATTTTCAACTTACGTTTGTTGAAAAAATAGCCTTGTTTTCGATAGAAAAATCGACGTTTATTCGTCTCAAAGTGTTAATTTAAAGAAAAGAATGAAAGATAATCTGGTTAATGTGTACTTAAAAGCGGATTTCAGTGTTCATCTCAAGGAAAATAGTCTAAAGTCAAGCAAAAACGCTTCAACTTTCAAAATGTGCCGGTGCTTTGCAGAACTTTACTAAGCGAATGTGACGATTCCTACAAGTCGAAAAAATTGCTGCCTATTTAATTAGCTACTCAGGAAGTGGCTACTCTAGTTTGAATTTGTGGGACTTTGGATGCTCTGAGTAATGGTTGGTCGTTGTTTTGGTATTAAAACTGACTTGAGAGGACATCGCTGCACTGATCGATCGAGGTTGTTTGAATTAGGCCGGCTTTGCACTATTTGTCGGTAAGTAGAGGATTTTCCCCGTGAATTCAGTGTGCTTTTTTTTCATTACCAGAACTTTTGTTTTTGTACACAAACAATACGATACCTTGCTAATGTGTTCAAGTGCTAACTGGTAATGTTTTGCATGTTTTTCTTCCGTTGCGAAAGGACTTAAATAGTGAAATTTTCGCTACAAATGTGGATTTTCACATTGGACATTTTCTTTTTTGTTTCTTTCAGATTGTATTGGTCTTTATTGCGTTGCTGTGAAGCATTTACTGATTCGTGTAGCTCGATATTAAAGTGTTAAAGAAATGAAGTTTGTCAGTTTTGGGATTTAAATTATTTTTACAACTTTTTAATACGGCCTCATCGTTTGTAATGACGACACCCTTGAAACCCGTGTTTCTATGCTCTTATAGAAACATGGTTTTTTGGACGTTTTAGCCAATCAGAGCACGCGTTATATAATAGTTATTTTATAAAACAAAATGGTAAAAAAACACAACTCTAGACTTTTTTTAGGCTTTTTTATTTTTACATTTAAAAATATAAGGCTTTGGTAGAATGTTATTGAAATGGTGGAAAGATACCGTAAGTCATTAGCTTATATTGGTATAGAAAATATACACTAGTATCTATGTTTCTGTGGGTAAACAGTTTCTTTCCTTCAATTTACCGGGCGACTACTCCAACCAAAGCCACCACAAAATCAGTACAATTTTTAAATTGAAAGTATAATTTATTTATAAATAAATACAATGCAAATTAATGTGGTATTATCACTGATGAACCTTAATTGATCCTGTTTCTATAATGAGTGATTACGTTTGTCATAAATGTTTGATTTCTACTTTGTTATTGTATATGTGTAACGTTTGCTCAATTGCATTGCATTTAAGCAGAATTTACAATATTCAGCAAACGTTTTGCCTTTGTAAAAATGCGTAAAAACAAACAAACCACTAAACATACTTTCAAATACGTTTACTCGCATACAAATTCACAATACAGTTTAATAATTCCAAATGAAGAGTAATCATATACAGTCTGCTAAAAACGGTACACACAAAGGGTTTTTCAGCCACACATTCTTATGAAAACAAAACACCAGCTCTTCCGAATCATCCAATGAACATTTAAAAGTATCGATAAGAGATAATGTGAGGAATTATGAAGTTGATCTACTATATCTGTCAGCCCGTTTGGGGGAATTTTGTCAAATCGAGTTGCTATAGCTGTCAATTTCAGCTGTTCTTGCAATGCGATCAAGTATCAGTTTGCAAATTATTCACTATAAGAAGGCATTGAACTCTTTACATTTGCTCATAATAAAACGTCCATCATAAATGCACAGTGAACTTCGTCCTCATTTACAGTCAAAACACCTCAAACGTACCCACCAAAAGTTCATTATTGATTTCGTTCTTTGAATCTTGATTTGATTATTTGATTTGAATATCCAATTTTGAAATCGACCCGTCTAACATTCCAGATTAAGGTAGTACCGGACCCTTGCTACTGCGGATTCAGCGCGCGCATGTGGATCTGAAAAAAATTTCCTGCGCAGCTAAATTGAAATCGTACGTTAAAGGCAAAATTTGGTCATTTGCGGACTTTTCACTCAAAATTAACTTTGAAACACTTATGGACCTAAATGGAAATTAGTGCCCATGCTTTCCCTGCCAAAACATCGAAATTACAACAATTTTCGCGCGTTTTTAGTTTATAGCTCCAAAAATAAGACGGGGACCCCATTTTTTTCTTTTTCATTCGATTCTGCATATTTTATTCTTTAGATAAAGAGAGAAAAAAAAGAAGTTCATTTACCAATTTTCTCAAATTTCAACATTTTTACTTCCGCACGAACATATAATTTGCCCGAATACAAGGAATGTTGCTTTCTACAATTTATTTTTTACACTTCTTATAAAATATTGGAAGAATTCTTAATTTTGATATGTTTTCTAAACTCAATACCTATATTTTGGAACAGGTTTTTGCTTTTCTTCTGTAAATGGATGGGAGTGATTTGAATTTATTGATTGAGGTAGATTTTCTGTAAAAACACGGGGAAAACTGAAAAATCGCACTTTTTGACGTCTTATACCTCGAAAACCAATACGGTGACCACATAATTTTTTCCAGTATTTGAATGCCCTAACAATAATCTTCAAATGACAGAATTTAAAAAAAAATTCATTGACGATTTCTGAAGATCCGGTACTACCTTAAGACAGAAAAAACTTTGAAAAACTTCAACTGAAAGATTAAACTGTCTAGAAACTCTCACTGAAGTATTTCTTGACAAAAGAAAGATGTTCTTTTGCTATTTTAGGATTTTTTTTGAATATGTTATTTTGAATTTTGTAGACTTGTTTTCAAATTTTATTACTGGAATCGAATAATCAACTCAATATTCGAATAATGAATTCAATAATGAAGTTTTGGTGGGTACTTTTAGTCGACTCTCGACCACAATTTTTTTCAGTTTGCTTATATCTAAGAAGGTCTCTGTCCAATTAAGTGTAGAGCAACCAATCACTCTGTGGGCTGCGTAATCTTCCACACGAGGGAACTAGCCAAGTGGTAGTTAAAGGTAGTTTAATCACACTCCTACAACTTCAGCAACAACTTCTACTACAACTAATTAATTACATGCCACATCTATTCTTATACTGTGACACCGTGTATGACCCAGCTACACCATGATTGGCTCGTACACAATACTCGAAAGCCATTCAAGTGCTATGACGTAGCTATAGTCACACAAGGTCTACACTTGACGCGTAAAACTAATAAGAACTAATGCAACAATACAAAAGAAACACTTGCATAAAAGAAGCAAAACCATAAAGTGGAAATATGTAAAACCTAGAAGTAGATTTCACTATAAACTATGAAACAACTGTGTGTGCACAATAAGATGTGATGGAATTCGGATGCAACTCAATCTGATATCGAAAATCATAACAATCAGATTCGGATAAACAAACTAAGAAGATAAAAGCACTAAGTAAATGCATTAAAACATTCCTTAGATAATAAAGAATAAAACATCAATCATCCATCCAGTAATTGCATGCACACAGCTATCTCAGTTGACTAAACAGGAAATAACTGAAAAACAAGATAAAATGAGAAATGGAATGAGAATAAGAAATGTTAAGGGATTGTCTCCTTAACAACTCTGTCCGACAAAAATTACTGTTTGCTTGTTGTGCCTGACTAAATGTTATGTATGTTGAGATTGAACTTGTCTTTCAATTTTGCTTCTACTTTTTGGCGAGCTTGAGAATAAATGCTCTCGTTAAAACTCAAATTTTCATGACACATGTAAAGCTCGATACTGTCTTTGGTGGATGGATACAAGGGAAACGTTTTGTTTGATGTTTGCAGCAAAGTGAAATAAAATCCAAAAAAAAAAATTGTTTTGGTGTCATTCTTGTTCGAGCAAAGCAATAACTGAAAGTTACCATAGTTTTTGTAGTGGATGTTTTCGAGTAAAATTTTAAGGGAATCTTTGTTATGCTCTAGGTCACTTAAAACATTTGCAAGAACTTCACTAGTTGCTGATTTGTCGCTTTCCATCACTATATCACTGATCATAAACGATTCCTTTCTTGGCTGGTATTTCTCGAATGGAACAAGTGGTGTAATGAATCCAATATTTTCCAGAACATATGTGTAGTACTTGTACCAATCGTTTGGACTTGTAAATCGATTGTACCTCTTGTCTGCAGCAAGTTGAGCTAACAAAGTACTTTGCATTATGTCCTTTTTAAATTGCCCAGGGAGTTCACTCAAGAAGATCACTAAACTTCCATGGTCTACGTATGCGTTTTCTGACACTTTGATCCTTCTGGAAAAAAATGGTAAGTTTGTCACATTACTACGTGTCAAAAAGCTTTTTTTTTACTGGGCTGGCTATGGCGGCCACAACATGTTTTTGCTCTGTTTTTTTTTTCTCCGCCAAATACACGAATTTTTGCACAAAACGTAACCCCCTTGGCCCTTTGCGGCCAAGACGTCCATAGCCAGGTAAACAGGATTCTGCAAATTTTGATGGTTGCATATTGTAATTAAACATGAATAAACAACTGCCCTAAAACTTTGTTTAGAAGAATTGATGATTAAAGGAAATGACGTGAAATGAGATCATCTTAAACAAGAGCTATCTGTATCACTGCAGGTTATGTTTTGGTAACGACTTTCGATTCGCTGGGTTGATGTCTTTTCAGTGGACTAGTTGTTTGCTTATATACCTAGACTAGGGTGTATATGAACTGTCCCCCGGGATGTATACAGATACATTCCTGTGCCCATCCATGAAAATCAAAGGATTTTGGCCATCCTCAATTAGTAAAGTTATTAATCTCGAACTGGTGGGTAGGTAGCTCGAAACTAGAAAAAAGTAGAGCATCCAGAACAAAAGTAGAGCATTCAGAAAAACGTAGAGCAACTAGAGAAAAGTAGAGCAACTAGAAAAAAAGTAAAGCAACTGGAAGAAAATAGAGCAACTAGAAAAAAGTAGAAAATCAAGAAAAAAAATAGAGCTACTAGTACTAGAAAAAAGTACAGCAATTAGAAAAAAAAGTAGAACAACTAGAAAAGAGTAGAGCATCAGAAAAAAAGTAGAGCAACTAGAAAAAAGTAGAGCAGCTAGAAAAAAGTAGAGCATCCAGAAAAAAAGTAGAGCAACTAGAAAAAAGTAGAGCATCCAGAAAGAAAGTAGAGCATTCAGAAAAAAGTAAAGCAACTAGAAAAAAGTAGAGCAACTGGAAAAAAAAGAGCAACTAGAAAAAAGTAGAGCAACTAGAAAAAAGTAGAGCAACTAGAAAAAAGTAGAGCAACTAGAAAAAAGTAGAGCAACTAGAAAAAAGTAGAGCAACTAGAAAAAAGTAGAGCATTCAGAAAATAGTAGAGCAACTAGAAAAAAGTAGAGCAACTAGAAAAACGTAGAGCATCCAGAACACAGTAGAGCAACTAGAAAAAAGTAGAGCAACTAGAAAAAAGTAGAGCAGCTGGAAAATATTTAGAGCAACTAGAAAAAAGTAGAGCATCCAGAAAAAAAGTAGAGCAACTAGAGCATGGCCCCTTCAGGACTTCGTAAGATTCCCCATTCCACTGTTTTACTTAAATATTAAAAAAAATTAAAAAATATGTTATGCTATTATTGACACAAGAAAAATTGCTATTAAACTATTCAATGGAAAAAATGGGAACATTTTATTTATATACGGCCGACAATTTAACCATTTCAGAAACTTTAATTTTGTCGTTTAAAGTGGATTTCACGGGTAAATTGCGTATGACAATCACATTTTTTAAATTTTCATTTTGGTTCCTAAAAATTAAAAAGGTTATAATGCTATGCTTGAGACAAATAAGGCTACCTTTGAACTTTTCGAAAGAAAAAAGAAACAAAGTAATACCATGTCACTCGGGAAATTAGCGATTAAATTTCCCCGAAACCTCGGGAAAATTTAATCACTAATTTCCCTCGTGCCATGGTATTATAACAATTCAGATCACGATCTGCGATTCTGGATCAAGTCGGCCACATCCATCTGTTATTTGAATAATATCAATGTATTTTAAAAATTGCAGGTCGAAATATTTTAAAAAGTTATTTGAGATCAAATAATGTTGAGTTTAATTTTTAACACGCTCAGCAGTGTTTTTTTCCCCCAATAAATCATTATGAATCATGATCATGTATAGCGCATGAAACTTTCTACTTCGAAAAGCGAAAGAAAGTCGAATTGTTTGGCATTTGCAATTGGCATCGGCTGTCCAATTCACATTCTCACCAACAGTAATATTTGCTGCCGCAGCGAAGCGAGCCTGAGCAAGCGTAGCAAGGCAGCATTATAATTGAGTAGTTAGGGAGCTGAAATCAAAATTTTGAGCCCTCCAGGATCCTTTGCGAGTTTCTTTGAGGGATTATATTACACGATCTTGAGGGATTGTATTTCAGTCCCACGATCTTGCTACTGCAGCGAAGCGAGCATGAGCGAGCGTATATACTGATTGTTCGTATCTTTTTGTTTTGTATTAAATCAATTTTGTCTGAATACTATTTGGAGAAACTTCTTATAGATACAACAAGGCTCATTTCATTAAGTATTTAGATCTTGTCAAAGGTCATCTTAGCGTGACTGTGAAACGTGAGCTCTTAATTTTCACCGCTCGAATTTCTGTAATTTTTCGTATCATCTTTTTTATTTCTGTTTACAAATATTTTAGTTGTCACCATTCAACCACTCAGCAATATTAGAAACTTAGTACAATTTGGTGTTATTTTTTTTTCAACTTTTGTGGTCTTGTTCATTTTTGCATGCCTCAGTCATGCAGGTAAATAGCATCTTCTAGGTAATATGAGTTTAAATTCCTTTTTCCAAATACCTTTAGGCGAAATATTAAACTAAATGAAAGGCAGCATTCACTAAGAGGTCTCTTGGGGTAGTAAGTAGTTATACTATTCTCCATTTATTCAATTAAATTGACACCGTCTTGTTTGAATTTCAAACCCACAAAGCATTGCGAATAAATTTCCCTAATGTTTTTTTTAGAATCCATGAAAAAAGCTATCAGTTGACTACCGAATAAATTGTATATGAAACGAAATAAATCATAGCTATACCAGACGCGACAAAATCTGATTATCAGAAATTTTAATCTCTTTAACTTACCCTGGAAAAACTGGTAATTCGGAACTTATATCATCAAGTAAATTGTCGACAAAATCTTCAGCACCTGCCATAGCCCAATCGTTAAATCACCGTTTTTTTGGACGAGCACCAACCACTAACTAATGAAGTTATGAGTAAGCAGCAATACTTATGCAATATTCAAGTTATCAAATTTCAATATCCTGTTATTACTGGTCAAGACACTCGTACAAGAGAAACGCCTTCTCTTGAAAATTAACATAATAACGAGACTGGAACAAATACCGTTTGCTGACTGACCAATATCAAAACTTATAAACAAGCACACACTGAGTCCCTTTTAATTAATAACGATAAACGATAAATAAACAAGCACACACTGATTCCCTTTTAATTAATAACGATAAACGATAAATAAACAAGCACACACTGAGTCCCTTTTAATTAATAACTATAAGAACCCTAATTTTTCAGTTGTTTTTTTGTTCTCTTTTTATCAACGTAGTCAGCTTAGTTATCATCCATCGGTAAAATGGTTTATTGCCTGCAAAACTGCATTTTCAAAAAAATGATACGGTGATCCTATGGAGAGACCTTAATTATTGCTAGGAAACTCTAGCAATAGCATATCTGACCCACCATAAAAAAAGCGTTTGCAAATTAGACTTTTGCAACAGTTTCAAACAGCCAAAAATTCTGTCTTAAACATGTAGTGTTTTAACATAAAAAAACGTTTTGCGTTCGCGTGACACGATCGCTTCAACAGAACTGACAGACACTTGTTGACGAATTGTCTTTAGCAGTCACTGGTGCAAAACAACTGCTTCAAATGAGAAATAATACCACCCAAACAGTTAAAACACAAGACAATACAGGTCTCTATTACAGTTTGGTTGCCTTTGTTTGCATTCATAATATATCCCTATTACTGAAAGAGTTAATTTGCTTGTTTTCGTTGATTAACATGGAGAATAGTTCATCCCTTTCGCTTGCTTAAAAGGAACAAATTAGTACTGAGCAAAGATGCATATCATCTTCAATACAATTTTTTTTTGTTTACAAATTCTATCTTCTGGATTTGTATAGCGTCTCGTATATCGACCTCTCTCTATTTCTAAACAATGATTACTTATTCTTAGTTTTGTAAAACTTATCCTATGTTTGATATTTTTATTTCTGTGACACGTCCCTCCTCCTTAATATCTTTTTTGAATATTCTGTAGGTTCTTATATTGCTTTTCTGTGAGCCATTTCTTGAGACAAAATGATGGAAATTTTTTAACCCAAATCCACAGGCCGATTCTTAGAGACGCAGCCCTTTAATTATCAGTGTTTTGTTATGAAAATTAAGTCATTTAGCTAGATATATCCAATATCTTCGTCATGACTTCTTCTCTGAAATTGATTGTGTCGAAGTTTAGTATATAAAGACGCCAACCAGGGCGATAACCGGGGGGAGGAGGGTGTGCTGAGGGTGCACGTGCACCCCTCAACAATAAAGCAAATGGTCCGCTCATCCTTCTACATCATTTTATTACAAGGATTGTTTCCTAAGATTTGGAAGCTAGACAACAAAATTATAAATTTATTGATTTATTTATTTCAAAGTAATAAAATAATCAGAGTATTTTTCCTTCGATGACTGAATATTTAATACGGGTTTTCACGGGTTGTTGAAAAGCAGGCCTAGTTTCTGAAAAATACTGATGACAGCTCTAATAAAAAAGGCTACTAAAAACCCAACAATGGTCCAAGGTTTTTTTCATGTACATCTCCCCCCCCACCGTAAAAATTTCTGGTTACGGTCCTGCAAACTTTCAACATAAAGGATTCCACCTGAACAGTCATTTAGAAAAGAAGCAGGATTATTGAAAATGATACATAAAGGCAAATTCAATCAATCTGATGAAGAATGATAAAATACTGATGCGTTTATTTTTTGGTAATTATCATCATATATGATGATAAATGATATTAAAAGAGTTTATGGAATACTCATGTTATCAAATTTCATTATCTTGTTATTACTGTTTTATTTTTTGACACCTATAGGACGCCTTCTCTTGAGAATTAACATAATAACGAGACTGGAACAAATACCGTTTCCTGACTGAACAATATCAAAACTTATAAACAAGCACACACTGAGTCCCTTTTAATTAATAACGATAAACGATAAATAAACAAGCACACACTGAGTCCCTTTTAATTAATAACTATAAGAAACCTAATTTTTCAGTTGTTTTTTTGTTCTCTTTTTATCAACGTAGTCAGCTTAGTTTTCATCCATCGGTAAAATGGTTTATTGCCTGCAAAACTGCATTTTCAAAAAAATGATACCGTGATCCTATGGAGAGACCTTAATTATTGCTAGGAAACTCTAGCAATAGCATATCTGACACACCATAAAAAAAACAAGCGTTTGCAAATTAGACTTTTGCAACAGTTTCAAACAGCCAAAAATTCTGTCTTAAACATGTAGTGTTTGCTCCTTCACATAAAAAAAAGTTTTGCGTTCGCGTGACACGATCGCTTCAACAGAACTGACAGACACTTGGATCATATATGATGATAAATGATATTAAAAGAGTTTATGGAATACTCATGTTATCAAATTTCATTATCTTGTTATTACTGTTTTATTTTTTTGACACCTATAGGACGCCTTCTCTTGAGAATTAACATAATAACGAGACTGGAACAAATACCGTTTCCTGACTGAACAATATCAAAACTTATAAACAAGCACACACTGAGTCCCTTTTAATTAATAACGATAAACGATAAATAAACAAGCACACACTGAGTCCCTTTTAATTAATAACGCTAAACGATAAATAAACAAGCACACACTGAGTCCCTTTTAATTAATAACTATAAGAACCCTAATTTTTCAGTTGTTTTTTGTTCTCTTTTTATCAACGTAGTCAGCTTAGTTTTCATCCATCGGTAAAATGGTTTATTGCCTGCAAAACTGCATTTTCAAAAAAATTATACGGTGATCCTATGGAGAGACCTTAATTATTGCTAGGAAACTCTAGCAATAGCATATCTGACCCACCATAAAAAAAGCGTTTGCAAATTAGACTTTTGCAACAGTTTCAAACAGCCTAAAATTCTGTCTTAAACATGTAGTGTTTTAACATAAAAAAACGTTTTGCGTTCGCGTGACACGATCGCTTCAACAGAACTGACAGACACTTGTTGACGAATTGTCTTTAGCAGTCACTGGTGCAAAACAACTGCTTCAAATGAGAAATAATACCACCCAAACAGTTAAAACACAAGACAATACAGGTCTCTATTACAGTTTGGTTGCCTTTGTTTGCATTCATAATATATCCCTATTACTGAAAGAGTTAATTTGCTTGTTTTCGTTGATTAACATGGAGAATAGTTCATCCCTTTCGCTTGCTTAAAAGGAACAAATTAGTACTGAGCAAAGATGCATATCATCTTCAATACAATTTTTTTTTGTTTACAAATTCTATCTTCTGGATTTGTATAGCGTCTCGTATATCGACCTCTCTCTATTTCTAAACAATGATTACTTATTCTTAGTTTTGTAAAACTTATCCTATGTTTGATATTTTTATTTCTGTGACACGTCCCTCCTCCTTAATATCTTTTTTGAATATTCTGTAGGTTCTTATATTGCTTTTCTGTGAGCCATTTCTTGAGACAAAATGATGGAAATTTTTTAACCCAAATCCACAGGCCGATTCTTAGAGACGCAGCCCTTTAATTATCAGTGTTTTGTTATGAAAATTAAGTCATTTAGCTAGATATATCCAATATCTTCGTCATGACTTCTTCTCTGAAATTGATTGTGTCGAAGTTTAGTATATAAAGACGCCAACCAGGGCGATAACCGGGGGGAGGAGGGTGTGCTGAGGGTGCACGTGCACCCCTCAACAATAAAGCAAATGGTCCGCTCATCCTTCTACATCATTTTATTACAAGGATTGTTTCCTAAGATTTGGAAGCTAGACAACAAAATTATAAATTTATTGATTTATTTATTTCAAAGTAATAAAATAATCAGAGTATTTTTCCTTCGATGACTGAATATTTAATACGGGTTTTCACGGGTTGTTGAAAAGCAGGCCTAGTTTCTGAAAAATACTGATGACAGCTCTAATAAAAAAGGCTACTAAAAACCCAACAATGGTCCAAGGTTTTTTTCATGTACATCTCCCCCCCCCACCGTAAAAATTTCTGGTTACGGTCCTGCAAACTTTCAACAAAAAGGATTCCACCTGAACAGTCATTTAGAAAAGAAGCAGGATTATTGAAAATGATACATAAAGGCAAATTCAATCAATCTGATGAAGAATGATAAAATACTGATGCGTTTATTTTTTGGTAATTATCATCATATATGATGATAAATGATATTAAAAGAGTTTATGGAATACTCATGTTATCAAATTTCATTATCTTGTTATTACTGTTTTATTTTTTGACACCTATAGGACGCCTTCTCTTGAGAATTAACATAATAACGAGACTGGAACAAATACCGTTTCCTTACTGAACAATATCAAAACTTATAAACAAGCACACACTGAGTCCCTTTTAATTAATAACGATAAACGATAAATAAACAAGCACACACTGAGTCCCTTTTAATTAATAACTATAAGAACCCTAATTTTTCAGTTGTTTTTTGTTCTCTTTTTATCAACGTAGTCAGCTTAGTTTTCATCCATCGGTAAAATGGTTTATTGCCTGCAAAACTGCATTTTCAAAAAAAAAAAAATGATACCGTGATCCTATGGAGAGACCTCATGACGAGCCCCGTAACAGGCATGTTGTATTTCGAGGACTGGACTCACACTGGACTGGACTGACAAAACGCGGACCTGTAAAACGCGGACTTGTAAAACGCGGACTTGTAAAACGCGGACTGAAAAAACGCGGACTTGTAAAACGCGGACTGACAAAACGCGGACTTGTAAAACGCGGACTGACAAAGCCACGCAAATAGATATAATAATAATAATATCTGGAATAAGTGAATATCTATAGTTCAAAGGAATATATATATAGACCTAAAAAAGAACAATGTTTGCAAAAGTCCAGTATTTTATGTAAATATATTGCTGCAGATCATGTACAAACTATAACCATTGGGCACCGATTGACATATTATGTAGTCGGCATTAATGAATGGATTTACTGATGATATTGTTGCTCATTTTTTCTTCGTTTCCATTTTGCCTGTCGACATTCTCTTCATTTGGCAACATTTAGTGCAAATTTGTTTACCTGGGCTGTAAACAAAATGTAGGCATTGTGTGAAGTGATTTGAAATTCACACACACACACACACACACCAACATGTTAGTTGAAATTCTTTGTCTTTGTAACTACTACGAAAATCATTTGAAGTATAAATTAGTAATCTAGAAACTGAGAAAAACTTACGACTATAAAACATGCTTGTTCCTAATTTCAACAAAAGCTAATAGATGTGCAAGTACTATCAAATATTGTTTGTTGAAAACATTTTCTTGTGCATTTTCCAAACTATTTACAAACTTTGCTGGACATTTTGAGCCCAAAACAAAGTACACCTAACTGTGATCTTAGCAACTCCAAAAACGATTACTGAAAAATACACAATCATAAAAAGTATATACAATATTCTCAGCATTTCATTGTAATCGTTACTGACATAATTCTACAGGAGAGAATAAAGATCTGATCATTAACATGCATAAATATGTAGTTCACTATGAAACACTGTTTGCTTTATTGCTACAAATGTAATTAACAATGAGGTGTTATTTTCTGAAGTTAAGCATCGTTTTGTTTTAGGGATTAACATTCTGACCAATCAAAGACTCTCAAAAGTAATAATTATCACTATTTTCTGAGCCTTTTGTCAACTCAAAGAGTAGAAGAAAAAAAAAAGAACTATATGTTATGAAAAACACCTGGCAAAAGTTTCTGTTCTCTTCAGTTTGCTTTGTACAACAAAAACCACAAATGTCATATCTTCCTGCTAACAGCACTTTGACATGACAGGTTGTTTGTTTTTTCTAGTTTTCAACTGATTATTTTGTTTATGCACATGTCGATACAATGTCGGTGTGCATGCAACCATGGAACACTTTTATAAGGGCAACTAATATTGATCTATTCATTTGCCTCGGTAAATTGCACATTAAGTACGTTTTAGAGCTAATTTGGATGTTTCGTTTTTTTGCTAGAGATCATTTTCTAGCTGGTTATGATGCAATATAAACTAAACTTGATTGATTGATTGAGTGATGATGATAAGAGTATAAAAAGAATTTGCATAAACATGCCGCATATACTTGATCGGAGTAAGATGCAAGTATTACGGGATCTTTTTAGGGTAGACTAGCTACACTTGAAGTTCCAAAGACAACGTTAAATGTACTCTTACGAACATACTCATGTGTCACAATTACTTCATATTAACTAAGAAATTCTAGAAGGCGTAACCTAAGTAGTTATAAAATTGAAAAGTACTATGAAAATAGCAAATTTATAAAATAATTCCTGGTCAATTAAAATACAATCTACAAGGAAGCGTTTGGACATAGAAAGGCCAATTATGACAAGGGATAAGCGGTTTTAGAATCCAAAGTCCAAGTCCGCGTTTTTCCAGTCCCATTTTTTGCAGTCCGCGTTTTCTCAGTCCGCGTTTTACAAGTCCGCGTTTTGTCAGTCCGCGTTTTACAAGTCCGCGTTTTACAAGTCCGCGTTTTGTCAGTCCAGTCCAGTCCACTGTGAGTCCAGTCCTCAAAATACAACATGCCCTCGATAACAGAGATACATTTTTTTGCAAAACGAGAGATATTGTAAAACATCTAATCGGCTAATTTATGTCATTATTAATGTTACGTTTGTAGATCAATTAAGAAATCGATTATAAGCGATGTTTTGAATCTTTCTCATAACGGGCGAATTCGAATATTAAATCTTTACATTAATGTATACATATCATAGTGCATCAAATCATATCATATAAAATATACAAATAGGTACTATATGCATTACATGCACGTACTGTACAATACATATATCAAAACTTTAGATGTTTATATACATATACAAAATACAAAGTCCACTAGTGCTATAATATAACTTTTTTATCAAAAGCTAGACATACAGTTCGTAAAGTATTTTGTTGAAGCATGCCATCGGTCTTGTCTCACAGAACCACAGTCGTGTCAACCAAGTGTTTCTGTTGCTTAAAAGCACTTAGGAATAACAAGAAAGCCATAGCAATTTCCAACAAAATTAAAAATGTAATCACAATGTTTATACGAAATCGAAGCATGTCATCGGTCTTGTCTCACAGAACCACAGTCGTGTCAACCAAGTGTTTCTGTTGCTTAAAAGCACTTAGGAATAACAAGAAAGCCATAGCAATTTTCAACAAAATCAAACTAATGTAATCGATGTTGTTATACGAAATCGAAGCATGTAATTTTCGTCGTTTCTGTGTCGACGGTGGTACCTTTTGGCGGGACAATTTGGCGGGAGTAAGTAAAATCGATCTAATGGCCGTCTGTATCCCAGGACACAGTGGTCCCTTTCTTATTGCACAGACTACCAATTATACCAACTTAAGTGGCTACGTTTGACTCCTTGCTTACTGGCATTGTCACCAAAAAAACATTCTATCGCAGGCTCGTAACATGGTATATTTTCTTCTAAATTATCCCTGTATTTTCAGACAATTTTGATCCCTGGGCCCAATTTTAAACGAATTTTTGATCCCTGAGCCCAACTATAATTATTGATCCCACTGGTATTTTCCCCATATTTTTCTATGTTTTGATTGATGCATAGCTCTAAAATTTGGCAGTGCATAATGGAATAGCTCATCATTGCATTTTCTGTTTTTGTTTTTTGACGATGGCGGATTAAATGTGCACAAGAAGAATTATGATTATGAAATATTCATCACAAGTGTTGGCGTTTTAATTATGTTAACACGACCATCAGAGGTTTAAAGTTGCATCGAACTGAAAGTGACCCATTTTCTGACATTTTGCCGGTGACTCGCAAACAGATGTCAGTTTTATTTTATTTGTAAAAAATTGTAAAAGTGAGAAATCAATAACATGCAATAACGCCGTATGCACAGTAAATGCACCTAGTTTTAGCTGAAAGAATGACATAGGCACTTTTAGGGATGTACTGTTAGAAAATAGTGTTTTTTTTCTCATTGGCAGCGATGAATTTTGTTTTGAGCTACATAGTTACACATTTTTACATGCAGTTTCTTTTCTCTCTTTTGTATTTTTTTCCTGGCTTCCGTTTTTGAGGTAGATGGATATATAGACTTGTCAGGAGGTTCGGGGGCATGCTCCTCCAAAGAAATTTTTCAAATTCAGAACCTTCCGTTAAAAGCGCAATTTGCAGTATTTTGAACGATAAATAAGTTTTTGGGTAGACAGATAGACAATTGGTAATCGTTAAGGGGTGACATTTCTTTAGGGGGGTTTGGGGGCATGCTCCCCGAGCAAATTTCTCTGATTTAGAAGTTAAAAAGTACAATTTGTAGCATTTTGTATGATAAATAATTTGAGATTTTGGGGGTAGACAGATATAAAATTGGCAATCACCAAGGGGTGGTATTTCTTTAGGGAAGTTTGGAGGCATGTTTGTCCGAAAAAATCCTTTTAAATCTTAACTTTGATAAAACAACGTTCAGCATTTTGGGCGAAAAATAAATTCTGTACTGTATTCATTTTCTTTCCGCCGAAAAATCTCAAATTTAGTTATTTTTGAAGTACAATTTTCATTTTTTAGTATGAGGAAATTGATTTTGCAATTTGTTATTTTGCTCATGCACTCCCCCTAAATAAAACATAAATATTTTTAATGGCCTCCCAAAAAAGTAGCCAACTTTTCTTGGCGTCCCTACCCCGTTCCCCCCTCCCCCCAAAAAAATCTCAAAGGTAATACACGCTCTTTGACATCATTTGTGAAGATTCTCAAAGTTGGTGAAATTTGATCATTTTCCCATTTTGCTCCCCAGTGCAACACCAACATGAAATATTAAACAATGGACTTTATAGTTTTTCTATCGATCGGTGGGGCTTATCAAGAGTGAAAGAAAGCCCTGAAAGGCGTTTAGATATAAGAGTCAACCGACTCAACTTTGGTCTAGACAAACGTGTTGTATTTTCTTTTACTGACATTCTATGATCGTGGCTTTTTCTTTTTTCCCATGGTAAAAAAAAATATATTTATCTCAGTTATCAACTATAAGTATTATAGCCAGTATCACACAGTCAAAACTTCGATGCACATGAAGTATGTCATTAACATGCATCTGGAATATGATACCTATCATTCTATGCTTGAATACACACACCCGTAACAGCCAGCAAAATTTACTCGAAGCAACGATAAACTTTTACATTTCAGCCTGTGCACGTGACAGCAGTGACAAAACGTAAATGATCCCACTATCCCCGAATTTTTTACCTGATCCTCCATCCCAACGCCTTGATCCCCGAGCCCATGCTTTTGATCCCGATCCCAAGCAAAATTTAGGGGACTGATCCCTGATCCCATATACCATGTTACGAGCCTGCTATCGTGACACGACTACCATCTTGTTGACACAGATCAGCAAGTACAACTTAAATTCTTTAAACAATGCATATATCTGTCGAGAGAGCTTACCATAACACCAAGGAGTCTAGTTTCGGCGAAAAAACTACATGAAACATCAACACGTCCGACTACATATGACCGAAAACATCAGAACGCACTGGAGAGAATGACACTGATATTGTATATCAGTTCGAAAAAACCGCCCAAACTATTTCAATGCCAACTATAGAGTTATCCTTTGAAAGAGAATGTTGACAGTGACTAAAATATGTATATAGTAATGGCAATCAATGCATGACATTTTAATCTTATTAACACCTATAGCTAACCACAATGTCAATAACTGTGAGTCCAAAATCTCTGGTACGGGGCTCGTCATGAATTATTGCTAGGAAACTCTAGCAATAGCATATCTGACACACCATAAAAAAACAAGCGTTTGCAAATTAGACTTTTGCAACAGTTTCAAACAGCCAAAAATTCTGTCTTAAACATGTAGTGTTTGCTCCTTAACATAAAAAAAAGTTTTGCGTTCGCGTGACACGATCGCTTCAACAGAACTGACAGACACTTGGATCATATATGATGATAAATGATATTAAAAGAGTTTATGGAATACTCATGTTATCAAATTTCATTATCTTGTTATTACTGTTTTATTTTTTTGACACCTATAGGACGCCTTCTCTTGAGAATTAACATAATAACGAGACTGGAACAAATATACCGTTTCCTGACTGACCAATATCAAAACTTATAAACAAGCACACACTGAGTCCCTTTTAATTAATAACGATAAACGATAAATAAACAAGCACACACTGAGTCCCTTTTAATTAATAACGATAAACGATAAATAAACAAGCACACACTGAGTCCCTTTTAATTAATAACTATAAGAACCCTAATTTTTCAGTTGTTTTTTGTTCTCTTTTTATCAACGTAGTCAGCTTAGTTTTCATCCATCGGTAAAATGGTTTATTGCCTGCAAAACTGCATTTTCAAAAAAATGATACGGTGATCCTATGGAGAGACCTTAATTATTGCTAGGAAACTCTAGCAATAGCATATCTGACCCACCATAAAAAAAGCGTTTGCAAATTAGACTTTTGCAACAGTTTCAAACAGCCAAAAATTCTGTCTTAAACATGTAGTGTTTGCTCCTTAACATAAAAAAACGTTTTGCGTTCGCGTGACACGATCGCTTCAACAGAACTGACAGACACTTGGATCATATATGATGATAAATGATATTAAAAGAGTTTATGGAATACTCATGTTATCAAATTTCATTATCTTGTTATTACTGTTTTATTTTTTTGACACCTATAGGACGCCTTCTCTTGAGAATTAACATAATAACGAGACTGGAACAAAAACCGTTTCCTTACTGAACAATATCAAAACTTGTTGACAAGCACACAACCCCTTTTATTAATTAGTAACGATAACAACCCTATCTTTTCAGTTGTTTTTCTTTTTTTATGAAAGTAGTCAGCTTAAAAAAAAAGAAGAAAAACAACCGAAAAAGTAGGGTTATTAACATTATTAATTAAATGGGGCTGTGTTTTGATATTGTTACAACAGGAAACTTCTCTTGTTACAGTCTCGTTATTATGTTAATTCTCAAGAGAAGGCGTTTTTCTTGTATGAAAGTCAAAATACTAAACCAGTAACAAACAAGATATTGAAATTTCACAGCTTGAGAATGGTATAAATATTGCTCCTTACTCATAACCTGATTCATTGGGATGCTGGCTTTAAGCTTAGTTTGTGGTTGGTACTCGTTCCAAAGAATTGCGATTTAACGATTTCCTAATGGCAACGGCTCGAGCTTTTGTCGACAAATTGGTACTTGATGATTGCAGTTCCAAGTTATTACTTCCGAGAGGGTAAGTTAAAGGATCACTATTTTTTAAGGCCACTGCCTATAGTTTCGAGACGCTCGACCATACCTAATTCAAATGACTGTAGCTCCCACAAAAACCAACCCACAGTTCTGAGTTTTTAATGATGTATTTTTTGTTTACATACGTGTTACCATGGCAACGGAACAATGGTGTCATAAGGTTTACGTTTTGCTCATTTTACGCGCTTTTCGATCTAAACTTTTAAAACCACACCCATGACGGTATTTTTCAAGTAATTGCCTCAAAGTATACGGAGTTAGAAAAAATTGTATCAAGCCGATTTTGAGTTATTAGAGACGACTTTTTTTAACCCCTAAATTCATAATTGTTTGTTAGTGTTGCGATAACTTTGGGAAGAAGACTCTTATGCCACTATAATACCGTCCAAATATTGCTCAAATATTAGGCTACCTTCCTGTAAAAATTCAGGTTATATAGTGCAACAGATCTTAGTCAGTAATCATCGAAGTAAACATAACTTTGAGTATTTTTTTCCGAAAGCTGACGGCAAGTAGAATTAGCTACATAAATTTCATTCAGAGGGTTATAACCACTTTAATTGTTCTCTTGACATTCTTTGCACATCCAAACAGCTAACAAACAGCTGTCGTTTTTAATTTATGTTGTGGTCTTATACTAACTTTCCCTCTGTATAATATATGCAAGAGGGAAATTTAGTAAAAGACAAAGGATTTCTTTGTCTTCTAAATTTCCCTCATGTCTATGCATGAGGGAAATTCGGGATTGTAATTCCCGCGGAAGACAAACGAATCCGAGGTGATCTTGTTATAATAAAATACATATTTTAAGTACATACAAATAATGCATACTACTAGCGATTTCTATCGAAAGTGAAGTGCTGCGAAAAACGACAATGAGATATCCAAAAATTAACCAGAAGACAAATTAAAATCTTTATTAATCATAATTATTACAAAGAATTATATATAAATTGAAATATGAATTTCTTTGTGATTTTTAAAAAATATATAAATATAATATAAAAAAAACGTTCAATAGATTGGTTTTCCGGCAATCATGGAAAGAAAAAATTAATTGGTAGCAATTAGAAAAAAATCTGGTAAATAATCAGACAAAGTATAAACACATAGCCACATTAGAGAGCATTCTGAACAAATTAAGCGTACTTATTTGTAATAGTTAGGATAACATATATGCCTAGTTTGTATTAGACTATTAGCTTTCGTTTATTACAAACTACCACCACTAATATTAGCCTTACTTTTTATTGTTGATGGAGAACTACTCTATTGATTTGTTATTATACGTTATCATTTTAAGATCAATCATATAGTACGGTGGCCCAGAAGGCTCAAACAATTTCATAAAAAAAAGTGAAAATAAAATTAAAAAAGTCAAACAGCAAACAAAAATATTGCTTCAAACAACAAAAAGTGTACAGCATTTACAAAAACTCTTTTGCAAACCAAAATCCTGCAGCAAATAAAAATCCGGCTGCAAACAAAGAAACCCTGCTGCAAACAAAAATCCTGCAGCAAACAAAAATCCTGCAGCAAACAAAAATCCTGCTGCAAATAAAAATCTTGCTGCAAACAAACATTTATGCTAATTATCCTACGATATAGACTGGGTACTAGTTACGGAAATAAAAATGGCGAACGAAGCGTAGTTGGAAACAATTTGTTTTGAGAATCGATGAAAGTCGATATAAAGACTTTATTGGAGCACTACTTTCATCTTGGATCTGAAAATAGAATTATACTTGATTTTTTGAAACATCAAGAATAAAACAAAAAACAAAAAAAAACATAAAGATCTCAGCGATTGAGAAATATCTTACAAAAAGAAGTAGATAGCTTGCAGGAATTATTGCAAATACCTTACTCTTGCTGAGGTGAATTATTTTTTGGCGAATAATCTCCGGTAAAGGCCTCCAAACACATAAACACGACCGCAACTTTCTAGCCGCCATTTTTCTAGGTCTTCCGGTGTTACTAATTGGCCAATCAAAACTCGTATATTGAATTTAAATTTGACTGGAATTTTCGAATTTCCGTTATCGACGATGTCAATTTCAACTGGATTGATGGAGTCAATATTCGAAAATTGAAATCAATAATCGACTCTAGGGGTCAACGCGTGAGATGGTTTGACTGTAAAGTAAGATTGGCAAAAAATGTAAACATACCGGCGCCACGTTTCTTGTCCTGTACTGTCACTTTTCCACTGACATTTTCGTCCTCAGTTCTGATTACAAAAAGCTTGTTCATGTTTTTAGCATTTTAAAAGTGAAAAAAATTGATGAATGAGCAGAGTGTGTCGTGTTGGTCTTGCTTTTCACCTCTTTTGAATTGCTGCAAATGCAGCGCATATTTGTTTTTTTTTGTTTAAACTTTTTGTCGACGTGGATTTTAC
Organism: Diadumene lineata; assembly: GCA_918843875.1. Lineage (NCBI taxonomy): Eukaryota > Metazoa > Cnidaria > Anthozoa > Actiniaria > Diadumenidae > Diadumene > Diadumene lineata. Next base: position 3,756,429 of record OU974069.1, read on the forward strand.
TTTTAAATGTACATTAGTCGATCAGTAATGCTTGAAAAATGCCACGTAGAATCCATGAAGAATGCAGCCTTTTTACCATCTGGCAAACGTGTCAAATAAACTCTTCCAGAAAATACAACTTGTAAAATCTCCAGCTCTGAATGACTATTGAATGAAGTATCAAATAAAATTTTAGAAGCTCTGCATGACTACACATTTGAATAGTTAAAAACAGCGCCACGAGCGACTTTTACCCATTTTGTCAGTGAAAATATTTTGAAGCTTTTCATTGGTTAAATTGTAATTTTTATTTTTCACACCGCGTTCATTTGTTTCTCTTTCGCAGTCAAACCTCTTCGAGCCGTTAGCTTAGCTTTACCATTTTCATGCTCTTTGTCCAGTGTAGAAATAAATTTTGTAGAAAAATTTCAGAAAACTGCGAAAAACTGGTCAGCAAATTTTGCGTTAATGTACACGGAAGGACGTACGTATTTTTGAAATGCGGGCTTCCTGTGTTCGATTTCAAATGAGCTCGATGGTTTACCATATTTTCTTAATTATGGTGATTCGCTTGCGCGGGCCCTCGGGCAGCGCGTAACTCCGCTATTAAAATCCGAAATTTTGGAGAGCTTTCCAGATGTACCAAAGAGCATAAATTCCATGTGTTCAGAATTGAGTGTCATTTATGGTATGCCGAAAGGAAAATACTCGTGTCCAACTCACATACAATCGCTCGTCCAGCAATATAAACAAAGAAAATGGTAAAAATGTGCGAAACCTATCGTTTGAGTCATGGTATAAGTAGACAGAAGTATTTTTGTAACAGAAAGCAACATTAGAATTTGAAAGTCATTTATGCATATATGACTGACCTTTAGCCATTCCCAATTTTGCACATTACTTCAATCGCTTTTTCGATGGCGAAAGTTGCCTCGCTGAAGCGCTGTTTTATATGGGAAATTTGGCTCCTTCCATTTGCACTTCAATTAATTCATCCCTCGAAGAAGGTCGAACAAAAGTAACACTTGAATTTAGATCCCCAGTTACTCCGATGATAATCTTTTCATTCAGCTCCTTTGGGCGACATTGGTTTCAAACGAAGTTTTGACAATTTCTCCTAGCCACTTTTCGGGAATTACGCGTGGATCACGGTGGAGCTATTTTGTCTGAGGGAATGAACTGGTAACGACAGCGCGCGAAAATCTAAAAAATTGTAATTTTCATTTCTTAAAAAAATTAGTTGGACATTGCGTGACCTACGTATTGCATTCTGATTGGCTGATTTTTACAAATTGCGACAGTACACCGATTCTGATTTTTGAACGTGTCAATCATGCTTGCGTTTTTTTTCACTCAGCATGATCTCCAAGGCAACGCAAAAAGTGCCAGGATCTTTGAATCTTCGTTTTGGCGAAGACCAAAATGTCTGGCCATTTTTCAAAAGTCCTGTAAACAATTTGAAAGCAGCTCCCAAATTCAAAACATGCGCTGAGAACTGTACGCACTGCAAAACCATACGGAATCATCTTAAATGCGTTGCAGCCAGTCAATATGAAACTGGAGTTATATTGTTCTTCATGTGCTTACAATTTCAATTATCTGTTTGATTTCTTGTAGTGGAGAAAATTATGACGGACATCACTACACCAATGACGGCTCCCTCATGTCCTTCACTGAACACCTCTCTCCACAGAATAAAGAAGATGTCCTCAACAGCACACTATTGGCTCAGCTTGCAGCAAACAAAAAACACGACCGATACACGGAGCTAGACGAATGGTATAAGTTTTATATTAATGTTTTGGAAAACATTGGCTGGACTATTCAAGAGTTTGAATTTCAAAAATATGATTCCAAGATAAAATCATTGTCACTTGCCGAAGTTGTCCTGGAAATATTGGAAATGACAACACCTGAGCTACTCAAAGGAATACAAGAAACCATCCAGAAACTCAAAGAAACGTCTAATGGTGAAGCTTTGAAATTATTTGAAAGTCGCAGCTCTTCGCACGATAAAGCTAATTTCCAAATAGTACCATTCACTGAAGGCAGAGGGGGTCAGGTAACGGGAAAATTTATTGGATTAAAATTCAATAGTCAAGAAAACAAAGGTGACTATTTTTTCTTCACCTGGAATAGCTCCTCTGTCGAAATATCTTATTGCCATAGTACCGTTACACTTAACGAGAAAATTTATTCTAAAGTTCGCGACAATGTAGAGAACAAATTAGGCGACAAGGCAAAGAAATTTATTCAGGACTTGGATATATAGATCACATAAAGGTCATATAAAGATTTTTTTTAAGAACGTTCATTGGCAAAAAAACTAACGGTCGGACATCTTTATAGACTGCATAAACAACTATTATGTTTTTGTCCAAAAATAAATAAAAAAAAAATAGGAGTAAGGGCTTTGCTTTTTACACACCATTGGCAAAAAAAGGTTTTGTATTATTTTCTTCAGAAATTCGCGTTCCATATGAAACAAGTTACTGTTAAAGTCAAAACCGCTCACGCTTATCTCTCCTGGGATGAAAAATGATTGCATCATTCCATTATTCAATTTATTTTTGACATTTAGAATACGCAACGAACATGTAGAGAATTTGTCTGCTCATGTCAGAAAATTTTAGCTCGCGGTCATTTTTACATTTTTTTCTACGACCGGGGAACTTTTGAGCACCAATCGCAGTCTTAGTGATTTTCAATTTAGGAAAATATAAGTGGATACTTAAAGTCTATCACTTTGTAAGGTGCTGTGACTAAATCGAATAAATGAGGAGGATATCGATATCAAAATATTTTTGAGCAAAAGACCCCAAAACGAAGAAGAAAAACACAAACCTACTGCATTCGTATGCGGACTGCTGCCATAATAAAAGAAATAGCAGAAAAATGTTTCCACAGATTAAGAATCAAAGCTCATGAGAATTGTGTCGAACAAAATGATTTCTTATAGAGGATCGATTTTGTGGGATGATAAGCAGGTTATTTGCCCATTTTCCAAGTTTTGTGTCAACTTTCCTTCCTGATAAGCGGTATGTTTGAGGGCTGTGCCAAAGCTAAATATAACTGATACGAGTCGTCAAACCCCATTCTACATCGCAGCATTGTTATTTTGTTTAAGAAAGCTGGACCAAAACGTGATATTTCTATATTTGTTTATGCCATTAATGTGTTTCTCCTCACAAGCAATTTTGACTGATTTGAATATCGAACGTGAAATTAGGTTAGAATAATTTTGATTAATCCAAATAATTGTGAAAAAACAGACAAACCATCAAATTTTGTAAATTTCTGGTCAGGCTTTTGTTGATATACTTCTATCTTCACTAAATATAAACTTTATCTCAAGCATGGAGAAGATCTGTAAGTCTTGCTCTATGGTCAATCTTTTCGCATAAATTTGAAGAAAAGTCGAGCTTGAATGTTATGCGCCACTAAGTTTTTCCTTTGTATGCTTTCTTTAATAATCTTAGATTAGTATTATACTTTTGGTTCTGAATAGAATTTTGGTCGTTGTGAAAGCGAGCACATTGCAGAATCTTCATGATACTCCATGTTTATAAGCAAACAAATTGTTATGCTAATGTGCCAACAAGAACTACAATAAGCCGTACGGAAATAACGGCCAATCACTGTCTGGTTGGAAAACAGACTTTCGTCAGCTGAATTATCGCTTTTGTGAATTGGGATTAAAGGGGATTTAGAAGGTATTTTTCTTTCGCGTGATTATAGCAACTTCTACCATAACTTACGACATGCGCAGACAAATTCTCTATATGCTTACATAACGTAGATTTAATATTCAAAATTAACAGCGACGCCATATAGGGAAAAAACTTCAACAGGAAGCCCAAAAATCATAATTTTGAAAAAAACAAAAATGACGCCCGCAGTTAGGAATTTACATAAGCGAATGTTTGAGCAATGAAAGCCTCTTCCAAAGTTTATAAGGAATAGTGTTATTAATAATAAAACCTAGTAGGTGAAACTATATAGTAAAAATTGCCTTAGAGATGAACGTTTTCAAGCGTTCTGTCCCAGATATGTTCGTTTCGTTGAAGGTATTTCCAAATTTAATCAATGTAATAACTGTGGAACAATGCGTTTTAACTGTAAATTTGCATCTTATTAATTAAACTCCTAACGAAAAAAAAAGTTAGAAAAAATATGGATACCAAGTGGAACTGTCACTGAATGTTTTGAATATAGATTGAAGCTCAGAAGATGCAACTGGAAATACTTATAAGCTTTTTATATGGAAGTATCCCTGTTATAAAGCCAAAATTTGCAGCTCCGGTTCCTTGAGAGGTCGACTTGTTAGGTAAATTTTATCTCACATCAAACTCAATCGTCAGTTTCTCTTTGTTTCAAATTATGATGTGAAACATGTTAGTACCTTTGTTATATAGAGATTTTGCCAATGAACGTCCTGAATTAACTTAACAGCAAATAAACATATATTTCCCTTTTGTTCATTTTTTGGTCCTGTCAACCACAACTCCGAACTTCGATTCACCGAACTGCTTTTATGTATTATTCATATCATCATTCAGACGTTTGTACGAAGTTAATGATGTTGAACCATGTATGGTTAGTTTTCATTCGGGTAGTCAGAGTTTTGATTGACAGGAGCAATTTCTTAAAAAAAACTCATTATAGACCCTTTGCACCTATTGTGCATTTCAAGGTAATGACAATAGAGAAGTCAAACGCTAAATTGAATTGAGTCAAATGACAGTGTTTATTTCATTTGTTTTCAATTTATGTAGATTGTTTCGTATTCCTTATAAGGATGAGCGTTTTGACAATCTTGACAAAATTGCATAATTGTTTTATTAATGAATGTGCTTAGGGGCGGACCATTACATATTTGAGGGGGGGGGGGGGGGGGGGGGCGGTTGGTCAATTTATTTGTGCAGGACATTTTTTTCCCATGTGATGTTTGTGCAGGATATTTTCTTCCTCTTTGCACAAATTTTTTTATTGGCACATCTGCCGTCCACGTTCTCTGTTTAGGGCTTTTCTCGATATTTTTTTGGTATTTGCCCAAACCCCCTTCAAATATCTAATGGTCCGTCCCTCAGGCAACTATTTACATGACTAGATAATTATATCGTATTTTAATCATTGACCCCTGGGGTGCAACATTTTACGTGTTGACATAGCCCAGTTGTTATGGTGTGGTCAACATCAAGTGGGTACTACTCCGTGCCATGGTTATTCTTGGGTTGCAACCACATGACCAAGAATCCCTTGAGGAATAAAGAACAAAGCTGTTGCCGCCATGTTGGATGAACAAACAAGAGAAACTAATAAGGAATGCTCTGTTATCGACATCCAACATGGCGGCTATGACGTAACGTGCAACCCTAGAATACATAAATCTATCCGAAGATAACCACCACACATCACCATGTGAGATCCATTTTTATCACGAATATAAATTGAGTTTGTAGATCCTTATAGCGACTTCACAACATACAACGGACATATATTCAGTGGTAAAAATGTCCTACGAAATTGTTATTTGGGTCTTACAAATCTTTTTTTCTAAGAAAACATCAAGCAAGTTCAGTATTTTGCATGGTATTCTAACATCTTATGTGCAACGTTTTCGAATTCAAATTAGTTCACTTTGAATGTTGATTTTATTCATTATTGATTCTAAAATCAGTTTTAAAAATAGTTTCGAAAAAATATTAACAGCTTTCCAGGACGACTGCTGAATCTTCTAATATGGTCTTGGCGTCAAGTTTATATTTCCAAAGATAACATGGCTAATTTGAATTTAACATTTGGATAGATTAATTTATAACCACTTTTATTATCTCATTTAAACTTGTATTCGTAATTTAGAACAGTTTGGACGTTTCCAAAGAGGTATATAAGGAATATGCCTTCAAAGTTGATAATAAAATGAATGCTTTGCACATTATGTGTGACTAACTACCAAGGTATATGTGTCAGAAAGCTGATATGCGATAACAGTTTTGGAAACAGATAAAGTACATTATTTATATCTAAAGTAGAGTAAAAGTAAACTTTTGTATTTTTGAATTAAATTTATTTTAAATAAAACAATCCCATCATTGAGTAGATCTGAGTATGCACATAACGTAACGCGAACTAATGGCATTAAGGATAGTGCCCCCTAATTGCAACCCATCTGTATTTCTCTTAAACCCTGTCATTCATTTGAAATACCTAATGCGCTATTGGAAACTTAAAAAAAAAGGTTTGGGGTTCCATGCATATCAGCGAGATAATTAACTCTAAACACCTAATGACGTAAGCATCAAATTCAGCGATGAAAACATGTATTACTTCTCATTGTTTAGGAATATCGGGCAAAAAAAACTGGCTAGAAATATTCTACTACATACATATTTTCTATAAAACATTAAAAATTGCATTTGATAGCGGAGCTCCGCGAGGGCCGAAGGCCCGTGCAAGCGGAGCACCATAATTAAGAAAATATGGTAAACCATGAACCTCATTTGAAATCGACCACAGAAAGCCCGAATTTCATAAATACGTACAACAACCGTCCCTACATACATACATGCAACCGTCCGTGTACATTCACGCAATATTTGCTGACCAGTTTTAGTGGGCGCCAAAACAATCAATTTTTTTTGCAGTTTACTGAAATTACATACATACATATATACTTTATTAAGAGCGGATTTCTCTAAATATTTAGCATAGCGTGGCAAGTCAAGGTTCACCAATTTCTTTCAAATTTCGTTCATGGATAGTATTTAGGAAGATAAGAACTCTGCGAAATTTTTTCTTACCAGGACATTTTTCTCGCTGATATATGACGATTTTAGATTTTCGATCAAAACCTCAAAATTTTTGCAAATATAATGTTTGAATTTTATGCAAAAAACTCGCTCTAAAAAAGCACTAAAATCATTCCATATTTTGAAAATAACCATGGAATCCCAAAGCCAAGACGTTGTTCTATCTTTCTAAGACAAACGAACTCCGCAATATGAAGTTTAGAGTATATTTTTGATTTTTCAAAAAAAAGGATTTTTTCCGATTTAAGTCATTGGAAAATTATGCTCTCCGAAAAACAAAATGTTTACGGTATGTGCCATTTAATCGATTTTCTTAAAAATTTGTATATTACATCCAAAAATGATGCTGATTAACGTGTATAAAGCTTTTTATTGGTTATTGTAATCTAAAGGAGTTACGAGCGGCTGAAATTGGCGGAAATTCACAGATCACGTGACAATCTTGTTTTATTAAGTAACTGCCAATATGGGCGAAATAAAGAGAATAAAACTACTTATTGCTTTTTGAGGTATTTATGCATCGTAAATTGTGTTAAAAAGTCCGTAAATGTTTATTGCACTATTATTATTATTATTTTTTGGATTGCGTGACATCTATTTTTTCAATGTCACAAACTTATGGTACTAAAAACCTAATAACAACTACAAATTGACTGATTCAACATTTTTGCTTTGTTTAATGGATTATTTATTTGTTTATTTTTCTTCCTAACAGTTGTCTTGGTTTGTTTGTTTTTTTGTCTTGGTTTGTTTGTTTTGTATCTTCCCTCATTTGTTTTTCCCATTTTATGTCAATTTCATTTCACATGAAATGAAGCGATGCACTTGTCATTTTCGTTTTAATCCAAACTAGAGCTACTACGTAGAACTTACCGTGCCCAGTGTAACTGAGAAGTGTCTGGGTACGAGAATCTTGCTAGTGTTTGGAGTTCATTTGAACCATAGTTAATATATATCAACTATATTTACTATGTTTGGACATTTGAATTTGTTTTTCTGACGACGCTCGGCTTTGCCTTCTTTTAGTGCGAGTGTACAAATGGCGAGCAGTGTGTGTGTTTGTTGGTGTTTTGATAGTCTTTTTTAACTCATTTTCCACTAAATCTTGAAAATGGAAAATATTTAACGTCTTGGCCACGTTGTTGAGACTGGGCTTACTCTAGTCTCATCGGCAATGTGTGGTGAGACTGGGCGCTAGCAAAAACAATTCATTAAGTATTGACCGAAAAGGTAAACCTTGACCGTGCCGCCGCCTTACGGCTGGGCACGGTAATAATTTTTTGCCGACTTACTGCCGCGCACAATATCTGTAAAATACGGTTTTTTTAAAACGTTGTTTGTTGGGGTTTTCTAGTCTAGTTCGAACAATATGGAATTAAGTGAAGCTTAGAAATTACTCTCGCTCTCGATTTTTTGAATGTATATATTACATTGTACTATGGAATCAGAACAAAAATACATTCAAATTAATGCAACATTTAAATGGAATTACGTTTTCTTTCAACGACCAACAACAGATTTTCAAAAGAGCATTTTGCAGTTAAAATAATGGGCTGCCGTGTTGTCAATTTCCTTCATTTGCTTTTTTTAATGCAAGTTGTAAGGAAAGATAAAATAAATAGGAGAAATAAGGCAACAGAAAAAAGAAAACAAAAACAACAAAAGATTGGAAGGAATAAAGACAAAAAAGAATGCAGTAAGAAACTGGAAGGGAGAAAAAACAAAGCAAAAATGACAGAAAGATAATCAAAAAGAAAGAAAGAAAAAAAGCAAGGAAAAAGGAAAATTAAATGAATAAATAAACCAAATGGAGTACCAATCAAAGAATCAATGATTTCATGAATAAATCAATTAATCAAAAACTTTTGAGATAATAATATAGGGAGTAGTTTGGGATGACAATCCAAAAAAAAAATTAAAACATTTTCAAATAAATAAATAGGGATTTAAGTCGAAAGGGTATAATGCTAGAAAAAAACGTAATTTAGTTTTTTACTATTTTTAGCATTTTTTATAGTTTTATAGGTCCAGTTTACACGATTTTTTTTGAAACTATACTACTTTTTAAATCCATTTTTCAAAACGATTTTCGATATATCTTCACTATGAGTTTACATTACAACACTCATTTATTTCGTGAAAATTAATGTTCTTATTTGGATCAATTAAACCGGTTTCGTATTCATAATTTCAATTCTCTTTTTCACACAGACACCAGGGATATTTCCACGGAATATTCATCAATGCATGGGGCCTTCAAAGTATTGCACGCAATGCAAAAACAATAGTCCAGTTTAGAATTCTCTTTTCCACAGCTTTACCTTCAAAGGCATTTAAGAGAGGATCCGTATAAATATCGAGTACATGGTGGCCAAACATAAGAAAGACATTTAATGTCCAAAAGAAACCTTATTATATCACTAGACTAACAGCATAAAAAACTAAGAAAAATATTTATTTTATTTGTGAGAAAATGACATTTCAAGTTCATGCACCGAAACTGCCGATTTTCCGACCAAAATATACGTCAAGTTTAACGAACGATTTCAGTACTAAAACTGCTTTCAATGAATTTAATACCACCACAGCTGTATTTTACATTATCTAAGGATTGTGTGACTTGATTTACAGGAAATTATTCTGAAATCTTGTCACCCAAAGAATCGTTGATTTTCAACACGGTAGTTTGACTGATTTAAAATATCCCTAAAAACAAACTAATTTTCACTATGCGATAAAGCTCTAAATTCAACAAGCTTTAGGTATTCTGTTCTTTAAAAGACAGGCTTTCAAATGATGTATATACTTCTCTTGGCTAATAAATATTTGTGATGCTACAGCTCAGCGAAATCGCAGCATTTTGACCTTTCAAGGTCAACAAGCCGTACTATCGAATTGTATTGAAATTATGTAGTTAAATATTTTTTCCCTAGATTCACTTCATCAAGACAAAATTACAACTGAATATAATTCCTCACCTCGTAGAAGTAATAATGACGTTTTAAAATCCTAGCATTTCCTCCTTGTAGTGCCAAATAAGCAAGTTTTTGTTATTAGTGTTATTCCCATTTACTCTACATGTGTCAAAAGTCCGCCGTTGGCTGAGCAGAATTTCGAACTTCTTTCCACACTAAATTCTTCTCCCGTTGCTTTCTTGGAGACTTTGTTCAATTCATCATGCATGATGTTCGAATAAGCAGGTTCGGTAGAGAAATGCTACTCTTTTGTTCGGTATTTTGTACAGTGTTTGTGTTTGTTAGTGCAGAGCGACATATGCAAAACACTACTCTGTGGGGTAGGGACGATTCATCATGTTCGCTTGATTGGGTTTTGGAGCGGACCGTTGGATAATTTATTGATGTGAAAAAATCGAGATGCAATTTATGGAGCTTAGTGTGAATATACTGAAAAACTAGAAGAAGAAAAAACGTGCAAGGAAATTTTAATTCATTGAGTTAATCCTGTAAAAAGATGTTGTACAAGAGCTGTGTCCAAAAGAAAAAACAAATACAGAAAAAATCATAAAAAATCTAATGATTCATTATTTTGCTGTGCACAATATTTAATTTGATTATATTTTAAAGGACGTTTTTGGAAGTCTTTAGGCTGGTAAATCCAAATGGAATATACAGAGGACGCGGAGAAGGAGGGGCTGCGGAGGCCTTAGCCTTTTAGTCCATATTATTGTACCTTTTTCACGATCGATTTTTTTATTGATTTTTTTTTTACGACTTTTGCGAGTATGCCATTTAAATAAAGTGACAGTACTATGTCTATCATTTATTCGTATTGGGGCCCACCAAATGTATGTCCAGCGTGTAATCCACAAAGCGCCACGTTTCTTTGCGGTTTTTCTTTCGCATGCCTGATATGCTTCGAGTTTAATAGATTTGTAGCTCATCCAGTTCATTTCTCTAGATTTATTTCAACAAGGTTAGAACAAAAAAGGCAGAAAATGTTCTTATTATTTTATAAAAGTGCTTAAGAACCTTCCCCACCCCGCACCCTTTGGGCTGCAACACGGCCCCTGATATTAGCATCTGATCAACGATTAGATCATATGTAGGGGCTCTCGCACGGCATATCTGAAACGTCTTCAGTAGTTTCCTAGTATGAATAATAAGATCGACATTAATAAAAAAATTGAAGGGATCGTCGATCGTTTCACTACCCTTTGAACACTCAATTACTCACTAAACTATCAAATAATCTGTTTCTACATAAGTGAAAAAAAAGAATATATGAATATTTATTATTGATTCCTTAAGCTTTATTTATTCACAATCTCTGGTGTGCTCATTCGTTTTTTACTCTCACTTGTTCAATTTCTCGCTCACTCATTGGTGAATCAATTATTTTGTTCCATGTGTTCATTCACTCATCCACTGAATGCATTTATATACCAGCTCCTTTGCTCATTAAAGGATTTCTCATTTGTCATTCATTCTAGTCCATGGAATTACTAGACGGTTTAATAAATGCAGCAATGTTTGTGTTGGCAGACGCTAACGTCACTAGTAAGAACATTGAGCTATGTGCTGCATATAACTGGATTTCGAATGGAGGAATAGAGGGAACACGCTCAATGCCCAGGTAGCTGGGCTTCCTGTGTTTTCTCACCAATATTATCTTCATATGAATTAAATGATATATATAAATTGATAAACTTTATGAATATTGACTTTCAATATTCTAGATATACATACAACTTCATTTACCCTATTTAGAATTAAATTATGAAAATGATATGAAAAAAAAAACATTACTCTCCAGGGAAGTGGCGGGAATTTATAAAGGAAGTACCGGATCTTCAGAAATCGTCAATGAATCAATTTTTGTTTTAAATTCTGTCATTTGAAGATTATTGTTGGGGCATTCAAATACTGGAAAAAATTATGTGGTCCACCGTATTGGTTTTCGAGGTATAAGACGTCAAAAAGTGCGATTTTTCAGGTTTTCGCGCGTTTTTACAGAAAATCTACCTCAATCAATAAAGTCACTTCCATCCATTTATGGGAGAAAAGCAAAAAAATGTTTCGAAATATAGGTATTGAGTTTAGAAAACATATCAAGATAAAAATTCTTCCAATATTTTATAAGTAGTGTAAAACTGAGATAAATTGTAGAAAGCATCATTCCTTGTATTCGGGCAAATTATATCGTGCGGGTATAAAAATGTTGAAATTTGAGAAAATTGGTTCTTTTTTTCTCTCTTTATCTAAGGCATTAAATATTTAGAATCTTATGAAAAAGAAAAAAAATGGGGGTCCACGTGTTACTTTTGGAGCTATAAGCTAAAAACGCGCGAAAACTGTTGTAATTTCGATATTTTGGCCGGGAAAGCATGAGCACTAACTTCTATTTAGGTCCATATAAAGCGTGTCAAAGTTAATTTTGAGTGAAAAGTCCGCAAACGGCCAAATTTTGCCTTTAATGTACGGTTTGAATTTAGCTGCGCAGGAAATTTTATTCAGATCCACATGCACGAGCTGGATGCGCAGTAGCAAGGGTCCGGTACTACTCTTTGTGTCTTTGCATGTTTTTGAACGATTTTAATTTTTTTTTTTAAGTTCTTAGGCACTATTTATAAAATAATAACAATTTTCTGACTTTTTTGTTCTAACCTTGTTGAAATAAATCTAGAGAAATTAACTGGATGAGCTACAAATCTATTAAACTCGAAGTTTATCAGGCATGCGAATTGAAAGAAAAACCGCATAGAAACGTGGCGCTTTGTGGATTACACGCTGGACATACATGATAGACATAGTACTGTATCTGGTGATATCACTTTATTTGAATGGCATACTCGCAAAAGTCGTAAAAAAATCAATAAAAAAATCGATCGTGAAAAAGGTACAATAATATGGACTAAAAGGCTCCTTCTCCGCGTCCTCTGTATATTCTATTTGGATTTGCCAGCCTAAAGACTTCCAAAAACGTCCTTTAAAATATAATCAATTTAATATTGTGCACAGCAAAATAATGAATCATTAGATTTTTTATGAGGGTCTGTATTTGTTTTTTTCTTTTGGACACAGCTCTTGTACAACATCTTTTTACAGGATTAACTCAATGAATTAAAATTTCCTTGCACGTTTTTTTTTTTTTTTTTTTTTCTTCTTTTTTCTAGTTTTTCAGTATATTCACACTAAGCTCCGTAAATTGCATCTCGATTTTTTCACATCAACAAATTATCCAACGTTTCGCTCCAAAACCCAATCAAGCAAACATGATAAATCGTCCCTACCCCACAGAGTAGTGTTTTGCATATGTCGATCTGCACTAACAAACACAAACACTACAAAATACCGAACAAAAGAGTAGCATTTCTCTACCAAACCTGCTTATTCGAACATCATGCATGATGAATTGAACAAAGAAGTATCCAAGAAAGCAATGGGAGAGATTTCAAGAATTTTGTGTGGAAAGAAGTTCGAAATTCTGCTGAGCCGACGGCGGACGTTTGACACATGTAGAGTAAATGGGAATAATACTAATAACAAAAACTTGCTTATTTGGCACTACAAGGAGGAAATGCTAGGATTTTAAAGCGTCATTATTACTTCTACGAGGTGAGGAATTATATTCAGTTGTAATTTTGTCTTGATGAAGTGAATCTAGGGAAAAAAGTATTTAAATACATAATTTCAATACAATTCGATAGTACGGCTTGTTGACCTTGAAAGGTCAAAATGCTGCGATTTCGCTGAGCTGTAGCATCACAAATATTTATTAGCCAAGAGAAGTATATACATCATTTGAAAGCCTGTCTTTTAAAGAACAGAATACCTAAAGCTTGTTGAATTTAGAGCTTTATCCCATAGTGAAAATTAGTTTGTTTTTAGGGATATTTTAAATCAGTCAAACTACCGTGTTGAAAATCAACGATTCTTTGGGTGACAAGATTTCAGAATAATTTCCTGTAAATCAAGTCACACAATCCTTAGATAATGTAAAATACAGCTGTGGTAGTTTTAAGTTCATTAAAAGCAGTTTTAGTACTGAAATCGTTCGTTAAACTTGACGTATATTTTGGTCGGAAAATCGGCAGTTTCGGTGCATGAACTTAAAATGTCATTTTCTCACAAATAAAATAAATATTTTTCTTAGTTTTTTATGCTGTTAGTCTAGTAATATAATAAGGTTTCTTTTGGGCAAAAGTTAATGGTTCCATCTGTTTAGAGCCTGGCCACGATATTTCGATTTTGTTTGATATTTACACACATCGTCTCTTAATACATTCTTTGTTTTTAGTAACACCCCGTTGAAATGTTATTTTAAAAGACAATTGGATTATCTAATGAATATTTTGCGCAGAGAATTGAGGCTAAGGTGGTGTAAAAGATAATTCGAAACTGGACTATTCAGTCTAATAGTTAAAATGACGAACTTTGACGAACTTTTAGATTGCTAAAAAGTAGCAAAGAGTAAAACAAATTGTAAATGAACAATAAGGAATGCATAAAAAATTCAATAAACCGTTAGAAAGTCAATGTTTTGGCCATATTGGCAATTAAGATTGTCACGTGATCTGCGAATTTCCCCCAAGTTCAGCCGCTCATAACTCCGTTAGTTTGCAATAACCAAGAAAAAGCTTTATACAAGTTAATTATCATCTCTTTGGGATGTAATACACAAATTTTCAAGAAAATCAATTAAATGGCACATACCGTAAACATTTTGTTTCGGAGAGCATAATTTTTCAATGATTTAAATCGGAAAAAATCCTTCTTTTTGAAAAATCAAAAATATACTCTAAACTTAATATTGCGGAGTTCTTTTGGCTTAGATAGATAGAACAACGTCTTGGCTTTGGGATTCCATGGTTATTTTCAAAATATGGAATGATTTTAGTGCTTTTTTAGAGCGAGTTTTTTGGATAAAATTCAAACATTATATTTGCAAAAATCTTAAGGTTTTGATCGAAAATCTAAAATCGCCATATCTCAGCGAGAAAAATGTCTTTGTAAGAAAAACTTTCGCAGAGTTCTTATCTCTCTAAATACTATCTATGAGCAAAATATAAAGTAAATCGGCAAAAGTCGACTTGCCGCGTATGTGCGATTATGCTCAATTATTACAGAAATTGGCTCTTAACATTCCAATCATGGTTTTTCAATGTTAATTTACAAAATATACATGAAATATATATAAAATATGTGATACATAAATGTTTATAAAATGCAGGAATAATTACAATTAAGAATCTATACTATTTGTTTTTAAAAGTTTGTAATAGTTGCCTTTTGAATGACTTAAAATTGTTATTTGACTTTACAGTGAGGGCACTCGAACCGTGAACACTTGTCTTTATTTAGCTTTTTATTTTCTGAGCTTTTTACTGCTTCAAATTCTCTAAATAAGTAGGACTGAACTCAAATGCACTGAGTTATCAAAATTCAAATGTTTTCAAATAGATTCACTCGAAGGATGCATGTTAAAAAAAGTGTCAAAAAAGCACAAAGTGTTCACGGTTCGAGTGTCCTCACTGTAAGGCATCATCAAGATTGTTCCATAGTTTAATACTGCGGTAAAGAAACGTTCTTTGACCAGTGAAAGTCCTGGATTTGGGAATATCTAGATTGTTTTTTTATCTCGTGCATCTCTCATGAATTTCACTTCTTTTCATATATCGAAGGGATAGGTATTTGGGGCGTCAGACCGTGAAGACATTTAAACGTCGTTAAAGGGGTACTTGGACGTATATTAGGACAATTTTAGAAAATCTTTAATATTCAGTTTTACAAGCTAAAAATTTGCACAGATATTCAAAATGAAATAAAGAGCTACTACAAAAAGTTTCGTTGAGATAGTGTAAAATGAAGTATGAAAAAATAGCGATTTTGTGTTCGCTACGCCATGATTTACTCGTCTCACGGCCAAAGAGTCATTATGTACAGCGGCTAGTTTTATGACGTCATACACACAAGGAATTTATAATGAGCGTCCATTTTGCTGTACATTTACCGAGTAATCTTCCCGTTGATTCTTTGCATTTTCATACAAGTAAATTGGACTTTTTTCGTATTTAAGAAGCTAAATAGCACTATAAGACATCTCGTTTAGTATTCATGGCTAGTAATATGAATTACACAGAATATAATGAGGCTATGGAGCCGGTCGCAAATAGCGAAGAAGTTGCTTGTTACCAAAGGGATTTACGAGAAGAGCAAGAAGAAGAACAAATGCTCTCAGACCGATTCAGTATGAAGGTCTCAGTGAACGAGTGGTAAGTATACAATTTATTAATTGCTTTTTTACAATGTAATGGTAGCTATAACAACTTTTCTCTGTTGTAGGTGTTCTTGTTCTATGTGTAAAACTGAGAATGTTGTCAAGAAAGAGGAGTGCTTTTGTTGTGGGGACATTGACCGCTGCGTCCAAAAAATGGAAGAAGTAGAAGGAGAACTGAATTGTATAACTAAACACCCTGGATTTAACAATGTATGTTTAGACCGTTATGTTCTAGAGGCGGCAGCTATTGGTCTTCGAACTCGCAAAGGGCGACGATATACTGTATTGAGAGCACAGCGACAATCAAATGACTCACAGTAAGTTATGTTGTAAATTATGTTGCTTCGTACAACACATTTTTTCGAAAAAAGAACCTTCAGATATGTGTTATAAAATCTCATCTCTTTCAACTTTCTTAGATTTTTCAGGTCTGTGGATTATAGACAATTCTTTCGGTTTGTGTGGCAGTTCGAAGGTAACTCAAAAAGACTTCCTCTACCTTGCTGTGTCTACAATGTGATCCGTAGCACGTTTCCCTCGGATGATGGCCATTATTGTGGATTTTTAGGAGATGAAGAGGACTTGGACACTGACAGTGACAGTGACTCTGACAGTGAAGAACTCGAGGAATAATTTATAACAAAACAGTAAGTTTTTATTGTATTACAAATGTAATAAATAACTTGAAATATTTGTGTTATTCATTTGTCACAAGGTCCTCTCTTGTGGCCTTTCATTGGCTGCAAACACGTTTTACATGTAGGAGGCTTTCGTCCTTTGCTTTGAGGTTGTCTTGGCTGTGTCAATTGTTCTAGTTCAGCATCTACAGTTGAATTAAAATGCATTTGAATGTTAGCGTACATCTCCATAATGTTCAATAAAATGTTCCCACAGGTGGTAAAATTCTTTACTATCATAAAGGGAAGCCTATTGTAACAGATCAGACCAGTGCATATATACAAGCATACATGACAAATGATAGTATTACAGTATTTTGAACATAGCTGCTTTCAAACAAATATTTAAATAATAACATTACCTGTACAAGTTGGTGGCACAATTTGCAATTCTTTTTCTTTTCTCTGTTTGTATTTCTCAATTGCATCATCTTTTGATTGTTGTTCCATCATAGTATTCATTGGCAAAGGCACAGTTTCTTGTAATTCCATGTTGATTTCATTCAATTTATCTCTTGATGTCTCAACCATAGTTTTATATATTTCACACACATAATCTAGAAGAAAGATATAAAGGATGCCATTTTGGCTTATGTTTCGCAGTCATTCAAGTCTTCACACAAAATTAGGTTCTCAAAATTGTCTGTCCACTGGATAAATTACATCGTATTACTTTGAATTTAGTACTGTTGTTCACTACCATTGGTTTACTGGATTTTCTTCATTGATTATTATCAAATTTCTACTTACCATAATTTTGAGGAACTTTTGATTCTTTAATTGTTGCTTCTCCATACTTGTATTTTGGGTAACTAACCACAACTTTTGCTTGACCTGTATGGTCTTTTCTCGAATCCCTTCCAACATTGTAGTTGAAATGGAAAGCCACCAATATTGTTCTATAACGGACACACAAGTTATATTATATAAGTTGTATTATATATATGAACAGGCCTAGTGAGCCTTAAATGCTCAAGTAATTACTGCTGAATTGTACAACATCTACCAGTTCAGATGAACATATTTACTGATTTGTTTTATTATTTGTTTTCAGAAGTTATGAACTGCATGGACAGTCTATGGAAACAACAACAACAATGCAGCTCTATCAGACTCTAAAAGCAAGTGTGTTTGCTAGTTTTTGTTTCATTTCATTATTTTGTAAGCACAATGATTGAGATTATCATGTATATGTGATTAAAGCTGTTGTTTTACCATCGATACACTACGGTTTGCAGTAAATATCACTAGTACCTGCTTAATAAGCCAAGATATGAAAATGAGTACATCTTAGGAGCAAACTGATTTATGACGGAGTGATAACCCTCCAAACAACTAGTCTGTGCAGATGATGATGCTTGTTTTATAGC